>OY282642.1:29590737-30089255 GCA_958299015.1 Tetanocera ferruginea | reverse complement strand
CAAAAAGTCTTCATAAGTCAACTTATCAAGTATCCAAAGGCTTGTTTTTACTAATTTTAAAGTCTTAATACGCTTAACTGGTTCACTTTGACACACTTGTAACCAGAGTCGGATTAGCCTGAAGGCCAGTGAGGCCACTGGCCTCAGGCCCCCACCATCCAAGTTAGAAATGGGAAAAAAATTGTAAAAATTAAAAAATCAAAGTCGAATCGAGTACTCAATAGAATTATTATAGAAAGAAGCCCCAACAATTGTACTTTGAATTAACCCATTTTGGTCAGCTGGTCCTTTTTTCGACCACTAACTGTAAAATTTATTTCTTGAAAAAATATTCACAATTTTTTCGAACTCTTTCCGCATAAACACAATTTGGTTAATTGGAAATTCAGAAAAAAAATAACAATTTATAAATTTTCCATTTTACCTTAAGCTTACCTTTAAAGGTAAGCTTTTAAAAAACACCTTTTTTGGACCATTTTTGAAAAAATAAAAAAATCTATTAAATGAAATGAATAATAAAACTATTTAAGTAAGCAGACAGCGATAAGACGAAATTATTAGAATCAGTCGGTTTTGGACATCTCAGGTTAATTTACCTACTTTCTGCTTTTGTTGGAATATTGGTGGTCGATTTTTCGACCACTGGCCTAATATGTATACTTTATTTAAACATTTTCACATGTAATAAATTAATGGAATTTTTAAGCCCGCATTCTCAATTGACTACCAAATGGTACCCAACTTTGGGAAACATTCATGTAAAATGTTAATAGAAAAATCAATCCATTTTAGATTCAAACACTGGTGCTCAAGCGATGGGTACATGTTTTTCTTTATACCGTAGACTGGTACAGTTGAAGCTTACAACATGGGCATTGGACTTGGCGCATATGTTGTTTTGAGACTTCTCCACAACATTGACCATCCAGAAAGATACACTGTTTTCTTCGACAACTTTTTTACCTCTTACGAATTGCACTGTTTGCTAAATGAGAGAAAATTTTATGTAACCGGTACAAACGTTCGGTTGCAATCGGCAACATTCAAATCAAAAAGTGGGGAAGTGAATAACATTTTTGACAAAAGGAATGAACTCAACTTCGTGCGTAGTAACAATACCACACAAGTAACAATTGCTGGTAACTACGATTCCTTGTGCCAATAAAGTCTGCTCTCCGATATAATTGTATGAGAAAGAAGTACGTCGTCATAACTCAAACGAATATAACTATAATATCAATATGGGTTGAGTCGATTTACACTTCAATGGGGTCGCAAACTATCGCTTTGACATTCGCAGTAGGAAATGGTGTGGTCATTGTGGGTAAACACTATCAGCAATTCGAAAGTGAATGCATGGAAATTGCAATGTCTTGTGGCTAAAATAAACAAACACAAGCCAATATCACAGTTACAGTTTAAATCGAAAGAAACTTATAAGTGGCAGATCCAATAGTGGACTCAGATATAGATGAATAGGAAAGACCGGCCGGTTTGCCTCAAGCTAACAAACTTGAGCACGTCACTGATATCAACTAGAGAATAAGCCTCGGAGATGCGTTGTATGCCTCAAGCAAACCATTTAGATATACTTATATGCAAAAAATGCAATCTACATTTGCACACAAAATTTTTTGGACAATATTATAATATAAATATCAAAGTCATAAAAAGTATGTCCAATAAATAAATAAATGTAAATAATGACTTATTTATTTTATACTAGCGATACCCTACGCGCGTTACTACTCCTTCACATCCTATTTTCTAATTACCGTGTCAATTTTTTGGTAGAAGATATGACCAATCTTTATACTGAGTTTCAATGTTATGCGACATTTGTACTGAGCTATTCGATGTTCAACATTTGAATTGTATAATAAATTTTATATTCGTTTCGAATTCTTTGATGTGTGACCTTATATTTCGAAATTTTTACCGAAAAGTTTGAATGTTTGAAATATACGCCTAAAAAATATTGCCATTGAAAAAATACGTGCTTGAATACAGAATTTTGTGCCTGTAAAACATGTTATTCCAAAGCTATTCGATATTGAAAATAAGAGTTGTATGGAAGGTGCCATGCCCCCATGTTCTGTCGGTAACAAAACTTCACAGGAACACTCTGGGAGGTGGAAGGTGCCATGTCCTTATGTTCTATCGGCATCAAACTTCACAGGAACACTCTCAAGGCATATTATGCTGAATTTAAAGCTAAAATAATTTATTCAAAATCTTTAAATTTTTGTATACACATTGGGCCATTGGTCGATTTTTCGACCACCTTGTAGCCGGAAAACGGAAAATGGGAAAATTCTGAAACTCTGGAACTTTCTTTATTTGATCAACAACAACAAAGCCTGAAAAATTCATTAGAAAATTCCGACGCGTTCGGGTACCTGCCCAAAATGGGTTAAGTACTTTTATCGTTTTGGTTGACTTCACTCCTGATGAAGGGCCATGAAGCAGTCAGAGCTTTCACTTACGTTTATCATCAGATTCATGAAGCCTTGACTGCGATTATCATTGAAGAAAATCAAAAGGCTATTGGTCAGCATGAAGCTCTCGAACTTATTCGAAAAATGGATAGCCTTGAAACTGCAGTGTATAGAAAATTTGGCATGACATTCTTGAGAGATTCAATAATACTAGCCAATACTTGCAATGTAACACGATAGTACTTAATACCGCTGTCAAAGCACTGAAGTCTTTGAAATCATTTTTCGAATTGAAAAGGGATTCATTCGAAACGCATGAAAATGAAGCAAAGCAATTGGTGAAAACAGAACAATATGATACAAATTTTAGAGCTCAATAACCGAACGCACGAATTCAGCTAATCGCGGAGAAAAAAACGTCTTGTGTTCCGCTGTCACCAAGAAATAAATTCTGCGTTGAAGCTTTTCTTCCAGTTGTGAACTCGCTGACCAAGTCTTTACCAAAAAGAATCACAGCATATGAAGTTGTTTGTGAAAGGTTCGGACTCGTTAATGCTCGTCAAACGATTACAACTGAAGAGTTAAACACTAAAGCTGTGATGTAGAATTATCTCTTGGCAATGAACTGGCTTAACTCGCCAAGCTTGTAAGACTCTATGAACGAAAAATTGGAGAATCGGAAGCACAATTTCTTTAACGCATAATAATGGAGAACAATCTTCCCTCAACTGCTGAAATAGTTCTTCTCATATACTTGTCCATGATGGTAATCAATTGCAGTAAAGACAGATCATTCTCCAAAATGAAACTGCTTAAAAATAGATTGCGTACGAGTATGGAACAGAAACGTCTTACAAGCCTCATGATTCAAAGCACAGAAATTGACATTGTTCGTGATTTATCTTTTGAAAATGTTATCGAAGTGTTCGCTTCGATTAAATCTCGTCAAACTTCCAAATAATAACCACATATGCAATTCTGATGATTGTCATGAACGGTATTTATATTAAAAATAACGACTTTCTAATTCAATATTTTAAACAAAATAAAAATTATCTTATTAAATATATATTCTACATACGTTTTTGTGCAACTAACTTTCTACATTAATTGTTAGGAGCCCCCACAAATAACTGGCCTCAGGCTGCCACCAAAGTTAATCCGGCCCTGCTTGTAACACTTACTTTTCTCCACTGTAAGAAATTTAACAATTGTAAATATTTCATGTTAATATTTTACATTAAAATCAAAATTATAAAAAATTTTGCTTCATTTAATATAAACTCACGTTTATTCAAAAGAAATTGCTCAAAAAAATGTTCTTTAAATCTTTTAAAATCAATTAAGTTTTATTTTTACAACTTCCTCATTAAAGACCAACCATTCTTTCATTTCTTAGTATATTTGTTTTATTTATTTTGTAAGATTTGTTTTCCATAAACCTCAATTAAAAAATATTCTTTGACTACGTATCAGCTTTAGAAAAACTATTTATTTTTAATTTTTAATTGATATAAAAGCAAGAAATATCCTTTATTTCATTTTTGCTGCAAGACACAACAGTTCCGCTAGTTGTCCGGTTCTGTATCATTAGAAGTCAGCATCCTCATCATCGTCGTCATCACAAAACTGTCTGTCTAACCGACTGCAGTTTTATTGTCTGGCAGCATTGTTGGCGCCCAGCGTCTGCTGCTGGCGCATCCTAGCGCACTGCATGCGTCTCCAAGGAATAAAAACAAAGCTAGAAAAGCAGCGCAGGATATACAAAATGAGCATGAATAGGGTATAGAAAAAGAACTGACTGAACGAATGAATGAATGAATGCAGCATTGAAAGACAAAAATAAAAACATATTAAAAAAAAACACACACACACACAAAAAAGACTGTTTAAAAAAAACAAAAAATAAATACAAAAGAATGAAAAATATAGGGTCAACTAAGTGCATCAGGCAGCAGTAAAGCATTTTGTAGGGACTCGTTTTTTTTATACGTCATGGGAATGATGAACACATTTTTGCTCTATGTTTGTTGCAGAGATTTTTTTTTCTGCTGCAGCTTTTATTCTCTCTGAATGCAGGAATGAATGAATGAATAAAAATGCAGCTTTTTTACTTTTATATAAAAAAAAAAAATTGCAATATTTCTATATGCTGGCTTATGAACTGGTTTAACTTCTTACATTTTTCTATTTCTAAGGATTTTCTAAAATGTTAAAACAATTTATTATCTTGTTATTATTAGAGATTTTTTTTTTCTTTTAAACATTCTGCAACAATAATTTTAATCCTGTTCAATAAATTCCGGTCTTTGATTTTGTTCAATTGATTTAGTGAAGGAGTCTTGAGTATTGATATTCCAACTTCGATATGTTATATACGTGTTTGGTCCCAATCAACATGTACATTTGAAAATTAAGCTTGCTTAATTTTCCTAAAACAAATTTTATGAGTGACAATGTTACAAATATTTGCATAAATACTTATTAAGAAGCTTATTTCTCTTACTCTGTTGTTGGTTTGCATAACTCACAGGAAAACAAAAAATGTAAAGCTGTTTTTCGGTATTATGCTAGCAGACACGTTTTTTTAAATTTTATTTGGGTACCTAAAATGTCCTAAATTGAAACTGTTTTAGGACATTCAGCTTGCCATTTTAACCATACAAAAAATAGAGTCTTTTTTTTTAATAGATAACTTAATTAAATACTTAGATAACAATAGATAACAAGTAAAGAAAGTCTTAAGTCGGTCTAGGCCGACTGTGAAATACTCTATACCTACTTTTTTAAAAAAAATAATAAAGTTGAAAATTTACGTGCTCGTGAGCGAATGAAGCCTATATTTTATATGCATTTAAATGTTGAAAAAAAATTTACACATACCAAGTTTTATTCCTGTAGCTCACAGTTAATGTCTTTATTATGCTTTCGCTATGGGAGGTGGGCGTGTTCATGGACGAATTACTCCCAATTTTTGAACACACTTTAATTTTGGTATAAAATATATACATACCAAATTTGATCTCTCTATGACAAACATAATCTTATTTATTCAGGTTTAAACTTTTTGGATTGTGCAGGAGGTAGGCGTGTCTGTGGGCGGATTACGTCCATTTTTCAAAACCATCTTTATTTTGTCAAAAAAAAAACAAACGTGCAAAATTTTATCTCTGTTGGTTGTATGGGAGGTGGGCTTGTCCGTGAGCGAATGACACCCATTTTTCGAAGACATCTTTATGTTGATGCAAAACACATACACACAAAATTTTATTGTTATAGGTTAATTATGAGCTTATTTATGCAGTTTTCAAGTCTTGCGTTGTATGGTAGGTAGGCGTGTCCGTGGGTGGATGATGTCCAGTTTTAAACACCATCTTTGTTTTGCCATAAAAAACATAGTTCCCAAACTTTATTTCTGTAGATTACACAGGGGCTTATTTATTCCGTTTTCAATTTTTGGGTTGTATGGGAGGTGGGCTTGTCCGTGATCGCATGACATCCATTTTTCGAAGACATTTTTGTGTTACAAACACATCAAGTCTTATTTTTGGAGGTTAATTATGAGCTTATTCATGCAGTTTTCAATTTTTTGCATTGTATGGAAGGTAGGCGTGTCCGTGGGCAGATGATGTAAATTTTTCAAAACCATCGTCGTTTTGTCATAAGAAATACACGTGCCAATTTTTATCTCTGTAGGTTAAACAGAGGCTTATTTATTGCGTTTTCAATTTTTGGGTTGTATGGGAGGTAGGCGTGTCCGTGGACGGATTCAAAAATATTCAATAGTGCAGATCCTTGGGTCTATGTGACCATGTGTATTCATTCAATTATCTCAACTCCTTCTTCTTCTCCTGTGTATACGGACAACACACAGACAGACGGACGGACGGACGGACGGACATGAATAGCTCGATTCATGAGGTGACGCTGATTAAGAATATATATACTTTTCTAAACCGGACCCGCTTCGTTCTATGCGTTACAAACGTTTGCACAAAGTTAATATAACCTGACCTTTCAGGTTTAGGGTGTAATTAGATGTTGTGTATCGGCCATTCCACACCTAGTGCAAGTCGTAATGAACATTTCATGAGCTTAGTGTTTAAATTTCATAAAGTGTGTGTGTACAAGGTACATGAATCGATGAAAAATTTTGTAAATACCATGAAATTAAAACAAGGGGAACATGAATTATTCATAGTTTTGTGAATAAAATTATAAAATTGATGTACAAATCCGGGGAGAACAAGAAAAGTTAGCTGAATATTCGCACTAGAGTCAACGCGAAAACAGAATGGGTTTTTATGATTTTCGTTTGCTTGCGATTCACGAAATGGTTAAGAAATTAATGTTTCCAATATTTGCGAAGAATTGCACATAAAAAGAGTGCTCATTCATAACTTAACATATGCGCAGACTAGTGTTCGACTGAATATTCGGCTCCGTACTGCGTAAGTGGTATATTAATTTTGTCACGACGTGTGTAACGCCCATAAAGAGGCGTGGTAGGTATAGAAAAGTATATGGGCATTTCCACAGAAAGGTCTACCGGGACCGAAAAAAAAAATATTAAATAAACAAATAATTTTTTTGTTATTATTTAAAAAAAATGCTTGAATTTTTAAAATTTGCTGCATTTAAAACTTATTTCAGTTTTTCTTCTGAGAAAATTGGCCTGATATCTGAGAAATATGTTTTTCTTGCTTTTAGCTGCTTTTAAGGACTTTTTCTCTTTAGTATTTTTCGTTTATTTATTAACGTTTTGTTTGCACTCTTCTTATATAATCCATCTATAAACTACAAATAAACAATAAAAAATAAAAAAATACCAAACAAAGTACGATTAACGGTAAATTTTTTATATTGCTTTAATTACTATTCGAATGTCGCGTTCTTGTACCTAAATCATCATTTGTTATTAGAACTTCGTGATCGTTCTAAGCAAGTGTCTGAAAATTGTAACTTAAATCAAATTTGGTCGCCTCACTATAAAAAAAAAGTTACTGCAGGTAAAAATCATACTAAACATTTAATATTGATCATCAAAATGTGTCGCGTTCGCGATCATGCGCCGTTTTTTTAATACACTTTGTATGGGAAGTATGGAAAGTTTTCATTCGATTTCTCTGAATTTTTAACTATGTGTTAATAGTTCAAATTAAAGCTAATGTGATAATTCTCAAATCATTGGATTGATTTTTTAATCGATTTTTCAGAAATTTTTCATTTTGCGAACGTCAATTTGTATGGGAGGTATACGTGGTTTTCATCCTATTTGGCATATTTTCGTACATGATCTCTATTTTTACGATATAAGCTTAAATATCGAATTTCATTACGATAACATAATAATAACGGCTGAAATTATGTCAACTGATAGGGGTGACATACAAAAACAGGGACGGACATGGTTAAATCAACTTAGATGGTACTGCTGCAGGATAATGTATGCACTTTTATAAATCGGCCACGGCTCCTTATGATCGTAAAAAACGTCGTCATAATTTAATAAATAACAACATACGTAGTTCGGGTGGGGTTAAAACAATATATCATAATTTTTCTCACAAGCCTCATATGTATTTTTTTGTTTTTTTATTAATATTACTAAAATAAAACTCCCAAATAATATATACGATGGTTTTGGTAGGTAATGCAATATTTAGATGAAATTACTTGAACTAATTCTTATGACAAACGTGATGAGAAAAAATGTCGCGTGCTAGATGTCGCGTTCGCGATCAGGCTTAAGCTCAATAAAAAAACAGCTGATGGAAATATGTCAAAATGACAACTTTTTCTTGAAAGTCACATTAATCTGTTTTAATTTACAATTTACCGCTGTAAAATATTATGTTGCGTTTCGCAGATATCTGCATTTCTAGATGCAGCCGAAAACGAGTTCCATTTTTTGTCGCGTTCGCGATGCCATGTTTATTGCTAATATTTTCGAAACATAAAATCTAAAGAACCTAACTTTTTTTTCTAAATATAGTGCAAATAAAATGCTATCTAAAACTTGAAAAAAAAGAAAATTTGTTTTGAGTTTTCTTTATTATTTTGCTCCTCAAAGGCGTACGAATGTCGCGTTCGCGACTATGGAAATGCCCATATATATTATTAATCAGCATCACCACCTCAGTTGATTTAGCCATGTCCGTCTGTCTGTCTGTCTGTCTGTCCGTCTGTCCGTCTGTCCGTCTGTCCGTCTGTCCGTCTGTCCGTCTGTCCGTCTGTCCGTCTGTCTGTCTGTCTGTCTGCCTGTGGACACGATTGCAGTCGTAATTTTAAAGCTATTGTGCTGAAACTCGGTATTTAAGTTTTTTTCTAAAAAGCAAAGATCAAGTTCAAGAATGGGCTAAATTGGCTGAAAACCACGCCTACCTCCCATACAACCCAAATAATGAAAACTCTATAAAGAGACTTATATTAAAGTAACAAAATTGAAATTCAGTATTTGTGTGTTTTATTTCAAAACTGAGATGTGTTATAAAAATGGGCGTCATCCATTTACAAACACGCCCACCTCCCATACAACCCCAAAATTGAAAACTCTATAAAGAGACTAATATTAAAGTTACAAAACTGAAAGTCAATATTTGTATATTCTATGTCAAAACTAAGGTGTGTTAGAGAAATGGGCGTCATCCGCCAACTAACACGCCCACCTCCCATATAACCCCAAAATTGAAAATTTTATAAAAAGGCTTGTATTTAAGCTACAGGACAATTATTGATATGTTTGTATTTTAGACACATAAAAATAACAAAATCTTCTAAAATCTCAAACGAAAAGCTCTCCAATTTAAGATTCTTTAACCCTTAAGAATCGGTCGTGGGGGTATTTTAACTTCGGCCAAGTCGAAGATATACCTTACTAGTTTACTTTGACTTTGCCCCGACCTTAACTAGCCGAATATTTTTGACTCATGCTTTTCCTTTGTAATGGCAAAAAAAGTTTTTTTTTTTTAATTAAGAAAAGAATTTTTTAATTCTTTGAATTTCATTTAAAATTAATTAATTTTTAATTTAATTTTAATTAATTTTTAAACCTAATCATTTGAAACATTCGCTCTTGTTCCTTCATAAGTTGGTGTTTCCTAGACTGTATCGAAAAAAAAACAAAAACGTTGACGTACTGGTATCTGAAATAAGAGTCGGTAAGACACAAGAGCAGACTGAGATCTTGCAAAGTTGCATGAAGACGGCTGTGATTTATACGCAGCCTCATATATGAGTACACTCAGCTTATGAACAGAAACACTAAACTAGTTCTTGATACAATTTAAAAAAATTTCGATTTTAAAGGGTTGTTGTAATTCACCGGAAAAAAAATTTAAGAACTATAAATTCAGTTTAACTATACTTAGGCCTTAGATTTTCATACATTTGGATGTTTACGTGATGTTGCAATTTTTTGTTTTTATTATTTATAATTTTAAATATATAATTATTTTCGGGTTTTAAACGTAATGAAAATACAAAAGCAATCGTTTTCAATTCAGTTGCATTTTAATGCATATAATTTTTTTGTTGCTGTTTAAATTTATTATTGTTTTTGTTTAATTTTTTTTTAACAACAACTATAATAAGTTTTATTTAAATAAACAAGAAGACCAACGCCTGTTAGTTCACACAAGGCGTTTGTTTTTGTGTTTTATTTTAATGTTAATCATTTGGCAGCTTATCAAATGTGGGTGTGGCTGAAGCTGAAATTGCAAAGTGACAATAAAAGCTAGAACTATGCACTGAAAAGTGCAAATACAAAATAGTTACAACAGTGCTAGGTACCTACCTGAACTGTATGAGTGCAATAAAACAAACTAAGGCATAGTTTTAGGCTTAGCTAGAAACAGCATTTGGAAAATATCTAGCGACTATCAGCCAACTATATACATATAACTGCAGGCAATCAACTAACATATACACATAGCTCGCACATAGATATATTGCTGCATATATACATACATAAATATATACAAAACGAGGCAGTAACTCAACGAATGACATAAAATTTACTGTACATACTAGTTTGAATGTATGAATGTGCAGTACTTGTGTTTGTGTGACTATAACTGTTGTAGAGATAACTGAAAAATGTCGCAATTGTGGCTGTCTAAACGCCAGTCTATACGACACTGACTGTCTTTATGCTCTGTGAATATATAAGCGATATTTTAGTTTTTTTTTTTTTTTTTATTTATAGCACGTCGTTGGCTGCAATTTGCACTGCTTGTGATGCCTGCCAGAGATATATATATATATATTTATATATATTTCTACACGACATACATATATGCATTTTTATATAGCTCTATAATAGAAAAAGCTAAAAACATGTATATGTGTGTATGTGTGGATCTGTGCAAATATTCAACGGTGCATGCTCACGTGCTGCTGTAAAACCAGCCAGTGTCGCAGCAAATGGCTTTTTGGGAATAATGCCAAATATGTGACAAACACAACTGAATAAACATAGCATAGTTTTTGGCATAAGAACTTAAATTATTTTTCATAAAAATGTGTTAAGCTTATTAATAATAAGTAGTTAAAACCATAAGATAAAAGTTTGTTTAAATTGCACAGCAAAATCATAGTCTACTTTTAAGCAGTTTATTACAAACCATAAAAAGTAAATAATTATTATTTTCTTAACTTTACAGATTTCAAAAATTCTGCCGTTTATCAAACTAAGAGATTTGCTGAAAGGCCACAAACATAATTCTCTACCGTTATGCATAAATATGAAACAGAAAATGTGCGCCCAAAAATATGCAAGCAATTAAAATGAGCACTCTTTGCATTCATTAAAACTAAAAGCTTAGCTTAATTAAAAGCAATGAGCTCAAGCTTTTAACTCGTGAAAGTGTGGCAATAAACCCGAGTGGCCAAAAACCAATAAACCAAAACATAATGAGTGGCAAAAACTCTCTCAGTTAATGAGAAAGCAATTCGGACAACCTCACAACAAAAACAAGAAAACACTACAAAAGCAGTTGGTTTGAATAAAAAAAAACACACGTTTAAATTAAAACTACTTCTTCTAATGGCTTAAAAACAAAGTGAGAAAGCAAGAGTCAAGCCATCAACCACAAAACAACGCTTAATAAAAGCACTCTTAGCAGCATAGCAGCAGCGTTGAAATCAAACAAAATTTTTATGAAAATTTGGATTCAAACCAAGAATAGCAAATAAACTAAAGACTCTTAACAAAGGAATTTGAAAAGCATTTGTTAAAGGAGCCAGAGACTGCAGCAAAAAATTTAAAAACAAATAAAACTATAGGAATTGTGCGCTCTTAAATAACAACAACAACAACAACAACAACATAGAATTAATTCAACTGTACAACACTTAATGAGACTTGTAGCTGGGAAAACAATAACAAGCATTATACAAACAAAGGTCATTGCGACGAAAACGCCAAAATACTTCAATTTATTGCTCTTCTTTCAAAACAACAGCATTTTGAGCTGTCTTTTTAGCCAACGAAGTAGTGCTAGTCAACTGAAAATAGTGACAGCAACATTAGTTAAACAATTATAGAAAGAGACAGCAAATATTAAAAGCAGTTTGTCTCAACACTTAGCCAGCAAATAAAAAACAGCTCACGCACTAGCACATCATAAGCAAACATAGCTTGCAAGTATTGCATCTAAAACTTAAAACTATCACGTTATTTATAAAAATTGCAATACTTATAAATGTTCCTCTAGTTGTCACTTTGCAAAAACAAAACAAAACAAAAAAAAAAAAAAGAATAAAAACACATCACATACTATTTTAAGCGAACATAAAAGAATAATCGTGTCATCTAAACAACTTCGAACTCTGCATTTTGCAAAAATACTCAGCATAACTTAAAAAATAACGGCAACAACGCTTCACTATCGAAACACCTAACGCGCCATCAGCTGCAACAATACAAACAACAACAACAACCACAACAATAACAACATTGTCTAGACACGCCACTGATTTTGAACTTTCCGCAGCTGCTGATACTGAATTCTATACAATACAGTTGAAAAGCTCACGCAGACCTTCTTCATGTAGAGGGGGGTGGCGCTATAGAATTGGCGCTGGGCTGCCATTTGCAGGCGATGCACCGTCTTGCGGAACAATTGTAAGTACTTAAAATAAGATAAAATTGTAATGTTCAATATTTTTTATATCAAATAACAAAAATACTATCGAAATATGCGTAAAAAAATACATATTTGCTCCATATTGAGAACTTTAGGGAAAATGTCAATTATATCGTATTAAAATATTTAAACTTTATTTATAATCATGATTTACGATGATTACTTAAAAATCCATTCATCCAGACCATTAGAGAAATAAGACAAATTAAAAATTTCTAATATATCCTTTCAAAATATAAAAACGTACTTAAATTCATGATGTACGACAATTATTGTTTGTTAAAAATCATGAACTCATTGATTACCTTCACCTTGGACCAACATTGAAGCGGTAGAAAGAAATCAAATCAAACAATATGAATTATAGATATATAGTCTAAGGCTTTTATATAATAGTATTGATATTGATTATTGTTGATTCAATGTTGATACTCAAATTTTGATACTTCCTGCAAACCCAATGAGAGCCATCTATTTTGGAGAAACAAGTACTCCTTGATTAGTCGTTATTATGCTTTTATATACTGACAAGTTTTAATGAACATGAAATTATTAATTTTTAGGCGAAACTATTCATGCCATTATTAATATGACTTCAAGATTCATGATCTTATCAACAGTCCTTACTGTCTTACATATAAAAAATTTATCCCAACTCCTTTTTTACAGTACCGCACTATTGGATTATAAATACTGCAAAAATTTAGAGTTAGTTTCTTGTTTCACTTAAATTTACAGGTACACACTCTAAAACAAATTTAATGCAAAACATGTCTACTTTTAATTATAGATAAAAAAAAATCTACCAAACTTAACATTTTTTAACATAACTAAGCCCGCCTTTATTTATAATTTTATCCCTTATTTTAAGGGGAATGCTGTAAGAAAAAATTTGTATTATTTTCTTCAAAACTTCATATTTTCTCCAAATATCTTGAATTTTTTGGCAAAGTTCTTGTAAGTTCGTGCTTTTCGAGCTTATACTTTCGATTTAAGGACAACCCAAAAGTTTTTATTGGGTCAAGGTTCAAATTAACTGTCCAGGGTAAATGTAAATATTACTGTTGTTTAAGTAGTTTCTGTTCTCTCTTGAAGTATGTCAAGTGGATTCATCTTGCTTAAAGGTTAAGCCATCTGCAGGACAATTAAAGCCTTCCATGTAAGTAAGGTCTACCTGCGATTCATAAAAGTAAACGAACGGCTTGTCATAAAAATCCTGACTGATGAACTCAACGTCAAGTTGGGCAAAGAAAATATATTTAGTACAAAAGTCGGAGAGATCAGTCTCTAGGACAATACATCTGATAACGGAATGTTGTTGATTATCTTTGCCACAACACTAGCACTAGATTCAAGCATCTCAATACTTATAAAGCTGCTTGGTTGTCTCCTCCATGGAAAAACACACAATCAAATTGTTCAAGTTTTGATTGACGGTAGGTACCCTTTCAATGTATTAGTCGTACACACGATTCGTGGTGCCAAAAAAGAGTCGGATCACTATCTTGTCGCAGCCAAGATCAGCATACGTCTGGGCGCAGCTAAGAATATCGTATATAAAGGAAAGCTATACTTCCACAAGCTGCAATAAAAACGGACAGCCTTCAAGAAAGCACTCCTCGAATCGAGTATATTTGCGCGCAGTGAATGCATACTTTGATGTTCACGCCTTATATGTTAAGCTTTGAAGTGATTTTATACTTATGAAGCAGGACAAATAATGATTTAGTGCTTTCAAAAGAACCGTTACAAGAATAAGATTTCGAGTTGATTGAAATATTGCTCTCTCAATTAAGTGCTCATTTGAGTAGAACATTATGGTACCCTCTATATAAATTTTTTATGAGTTTTCAACAAATCTTAGTAGGTTTTATAATTATGAAACGCATCGTACTGTTGGATCAGTTTTTGCTCACCAGGTCTAATGCTCGAAAAACGAATAAGGTTGGTATCCTCATAGTTTAAAATAAAAAAATCACAACTCAAATATAATCAATCTAAAATATATCTCAAAAAGCTTTTTAATAATTTTGTTTTAAAATAAAAAAATCACAACTCAAATATAATGCATCAAAAAGCTTTTTATGATTTTGTTATTGATTTTAAATGTTTTTTTGTGCATCTTAAGTAACCGTGACATAGTCGTAGGGTAAATATTTGGTCTGCTTTTTCAACTTTGCCTCTATTTTTGCATGTGCACTGTCATGCTACGTCTGTGTGTGTCCTTTTCTCAGTATTTTTGTTCTATGATTTTGGTAGAGTACCTGCCAGATAGTGTTTTGACAAATGGTGTATCATACACAAACTAAATACCGATGTTATCAGTTTCGTTCTACCAAATCTCAGGAACATAATGAGTAAAATTTAAAAAAAAATTTTTTTTAAATCAAATCAGTAAATAAATAAGTCAATAAAGAAAAATTTTTTCTTATTAAATAAAGTTAAAAATATTTCTGTTGAAAAACTATAAGATTTCTTCTAAAAAAACTACTTCTCCTCTTACGTCTTTCATGTCCCTTTGTCTTTCATGCTCCGGCCATGCTAAGCCACACACTTAACCTGCATGCCACGGTCATTATACTAGATAGTAGATAGACAGTTGGGTAATTCCAAGGTAGCTCGCGTTACATTCAGAAAGTTTTATGGAGTTAAATTAAGCTTTAAATTTGTTTTATTTTAATGAACAAAAACAAATTCTTTCTTTATGAAATGATCTTCTTTATGAAAAGATAGATTGATTAAAAAATTCAGTGGTACCATTATATTTATCCAGTAAAATAAGAATTCAGGTTAGTAACTTGCGTTACCATTTTTGGATAACATCCCAAGCAACAATTCTTAAGAGTTGAGCACTCGACGAAAAATTTTATTTTTGAACTAGGTCCTGTAGCTATTAAACCTCTGCACAAATGCACTCGTTTTTCCTATAACAGTAGATCCAGCTGTGCAGAGTTCAGAGCTTAACAGAACACAGTTAGCAGTGCTGGATTAACACATAACGGGGCCCGGGGCTAAAATCAACACGGGGCCTACTTAAGAACATAGCATTCAGCTCGGATCTTTTACTAATAAAAATATTAATTTTTGCTCATTTTTACATATGTCTTAAAGTGAAAAAAATAACTCTTGTAATTTTTACTTAAAAATTTTTTTCTCGATTTAACTGTGGCAATACTTCCTATTAATTTATCAAAACTAATCGTTTACAACAAATCATTTTCAATAGAAATTTGCGTTATTTGCGACAAACGTTCATGTCGGTTTGATCGATGTAAATGTTTTATTATTTTTAATAGGTACTAAAACTTTCCTTTCAGCTTCAGCTGTTTTTTGTGGTTATTCTTTTCTCATAGTCTTGGCAAACAAATCGACTCAGGTTCTTAGCACTATTCTTAAACCTTAAAAATTCACTTCGAAAATGTGTTACGAATTCGATAAGAGAAGACAACATATCGTTAGCAGGTATCAAATCAATATCTGCTATTTCAAATATTGGCTGGATGTATTGAAGCGATTCAAAATTCAGTTCCAGAAAACTATCATGAAAGCGTTTTGAAGTGTAATTAATTTATTCAATAGTGCAGATGCTTCATGCCGCATTTCGAATTTTTGGTTTTGATCTTCACATAAAATTTCCTAAGATCTATATGAGATGCATATTGTAAAAGCATGATAAGCCCCATTGCTTCAAAAATTCATATTTTATATTCATTACGTCTCTAGAAATTTATTTCAAGCGCACTCGTGCAGAGGTTTAATTGATATCTTCAGCAAAAGTAATACGGCTACAGATTAATTACAGCAAAGCTAGTTGTATATAAGTTTGCTGTTATATTTCACATTATCTCACAGTAGCTTAAGAGAGTTGTGTGTTATAAGAGCATTCCTGCGAAGATTCTGTATCTTACAAGCCATGTCTTACAGACTTCTACAAGACTTTAGCTATCAGAGTCAAACTCTGAAGAGTTTAAGCTTTATAGATCAAGTCTTATAGACATTTTCAAGGCTTATATTGAAGGAGTTCTGATCTGATCTGGTATACTGCAACATGAAGGGCCCTGTAAGTGTCAATAAAGAGTATTTTATATCTTAAAATGACATTTGTCAGAGTAGAAGACGTTGTTTAAGAAAAACGGTCTGACAAGAAGATTACTACTCTAATTTTAAGAGTAGCGGTCTGGCTAGAAGAGTATCACTCTGATTGTAAGAGCAACGTTCTGACTAGAAGAGTATCACTCTGATTATAAGAGAAACGGTCTGACTAGAAGAGTATCAAACAAAAAAAAAAAAAAAAACAAATTGGCCATTTCAGCCCTTGAAAGGACTTTTGATCGAGCTTCTTATGATCAATTGTGTTGTGTGTGTTATTAAATGTTTCTACACAATTGACCGAGAACTGGACCTACATGTTTTATGCCGACTCCGAACGGCTCATGTTCTCAAGAAGCTTTACATGGCATTATTTACTCTCTGAGGTTTGCCATTGTCTGCAGAGAGGTGGTGACCGATCAGAAAAATTTTTATTGAAAAAACTTTTCGCCGCGGCTGGGGATCGAACCCGGGCTCCGAGCATGCTAAGCCACACACTTAACCTGCATGCCACGGTCACCACGGTCACCTAGAAGAGTATCACTCTGTTTATAAGAGCAACGGTCTGACTACAAGAGTATCACTCGGATTATAAAAGCAACGGTCTGACTAGTGAATGCTTTTTCAAAATGGTGGCTCAACAAATTTCGCGTTTAACCCATCTCGTAGAATATACAACTCTTATATGTGACTTTCTAAAGTATATTATTTTTGCAGTAAGAGCTGTAATCTGGTATGGAGCATCAACTTTTAAAACTGCCTCACAGTGCATTTATTGAGAGCATAGTATAATTTGTTAATTAAATAAATCTTTTAATGTTGATTTTTGCGAAAGGGGACAGCTTCTAACAGAGGTGCAATATAAGATTCATACGGTAATGTTTCCATCGCAATGAAATTTATGCCTTTATGTGATAAAATTACACCACGCATATACAATATTATAGATATAATAAGTAATTTGGGAAGTATTGTATGTATAAATAATCCTAATAAAAAATATTTGATTGTGTTCATGTTTACGTATTTATGTTTTAATTCTCTTAAGAGTATATATCTGCAATAGATCTGTAAGTCTTGTCTAAGACAGTGTTTCTAAGAGTGTTGATCTTGTTTCAGTGGTCTAAGATGTCGATATGAGGGCGCTTTTAAAATAACAACTCGTACTTATATAGTGCCAAAATGAGCTTAGAAGAGTTTTACAAGTATCTTACAGATATCGTTTAGAAATAATCGTAAGTGTGTCATTCTTAATAATTTCTCTTCAGGAAGTCTTTAGGATAAAATAAAGATAGCAATTGTTGCTTGGGATGTTCAGAGAGTAAATTTCTTTAAAATTTTTCTGCTAAATTTATAGGTAGATTTTTGTTACATGTTGCATAAATAAAAGCAGCATGACTTCAATGAGTTTATCTTAATTAAAAATAGCAATATTAAATCAAAGTATTTAAAATAATAAAAAATTAGGCGGCAACTCGTGTTACAAAACAATGGCAACTCTCATTACTTTTGGTTTTCATATTAAACTAAAGACTTCTAATGCAACTTTTCCAGCTCTTATTCTTAAAAATGAAAATTTAATATCAAACCACAGTACTAAATCAAAATTGTATTATAATAAGGATCAATAAAAATTAGCCATTTTAGCCCTTGAAAGGACTTTGATCGAGCTTCTTATGATCATTTGTGTTGTGTGTGTTATTAAATCTTTCCATACAATTAATCGAGAACTGGACCTACATGTCTTTTGCCGACTCTGAACGGCTAAAGTTCAAGTTCTCAAGAAGCTTAACATATCATTATTTACTCTCTGAGGTTTGCCATTGTCTGCAGAAAGGTGGTGGTCCTATCAGAAAATTTTTTTTTGAAAAACTTTTCGCCGCGACTGGGCATCGAACTCGGACTCGAGCATGTTAAGCCACACACTTAACCTGCATGACACGGTTAACATAAATAATCATATAACTAATATTTAATATAAGTTGCTTGCAATAAGTTGACGTTTTAGTACGGATAATGGTATATTATCATCAGAACTTCAACTAATATATCCAAAATTTTATATATCTTCTCAATAGCAGGATTCTTTTTAAGCACATATACTAAAATTGTCGCTAAAAACTTATTGTAATGTCAAATTTTAAATTTGACACTTCATGGCAATTGCAGGTTAAAATGACAAATTTTGATTAAACCGTGTCCACATTTACATGAAAATACCCAGTTTTGCATTCATAAAAAGCATCTTTGTAGATAGAAATTTGATAAAATACATGATATATACCACTTAAAATAAGTTTTTTCATATCAAAATTTATTTTTTTGTATATGCTTGCACTTTATGCAATTTATAAAACATGCACTTTATGAAATAAAATATGTATACAATTGGTGTAATCATCCCACAAGAACACTCCCACCCAGGTGCGGACTTAGGTGGGGGCTAGGGGGGCTGCAGCCCCCGGCCACAAGCAGGCAGTGTATATGAAGTGCTTATTGTAAAAACATGACATGCAGTATACAATTTTTTTCGAAGTAATCGCCCTTAAAGTTTTAAATCAATTTGTAAGAAATCGTGGTCATACTTAAAATTTCTTTTAGGTATGGGGCCAGAATTGATTTGGTAATGGTGGCAATATTTTTATGAACGTAAAATATGCCAAGCTGTTATGAACGTAAAATATGAACATTTGATACAATCTGACTTATCACGTTTTTATAATATGCATCTCATATAGATCTTAGGAATTTTATGTGAAGATCAAAACCGAAAATATGCAACGCGGCATGAAGTTTCTGCACTATTGAATAAATTAATAAAATTCCAAAACCCTTTCATGATAGTTTTCCGGAACTGAATTTTGAATCGCTTCAATACAACCAGCCAATATTTGCAAAAAGTAGATATTATTTTGATAGCTACTAACGATATGTTTTTTTCTCTTATCGAATTCGTAACACGTTTGCGAAGTGAACTTTCAGGGTTTGTGAAAAGTTAACCTGAGTCGATTTATTTGATAAGACTATGCGAGAAGAATAACTAGAAAAAACAGTTAGAAAGAACCCAAAACAATCAATTTGACTGGTGCTGATAGATTCAAAATCGAATCTTTTTTGATTTAATTGATAAGTTAGCAATGGAATTGAAAAAAAGAATTAAAGCATATGTACACAAAACAAAACTATTTGGATTGTTTTGCAAATTTTTGGATATTGAAAACGAAAAATTAGTAGTGAGTGTGAAATTCCTTGTTGAAGTGTAACCAAATGATATTCAAATGGAATTACTCTGTGAATTAAATCAATACATTCTGCTTATGAATTTTCCGGAATTTTCCTGAAGGATGTCTCTGAGAGATGTTTTGTTTGTTTTTTTTAGAGATATCAATCTATTAATATCAGAAATAATACAATAGTTCTATTACAAATACTTAAATGGGTTGTGGTCTCAAGCATGATCGTAATTTTTCTAAATATTTATATAGGCATTTCCATCGTAACTCACGCGACATTTTTACGTCATTTAGCTTCGTTTTCTCGGAAATTTGTGTTATTAATGAATAATTTTTTCTAATGTACATATCCTAAGGAGAAATAGTAATGGTATGATTTACCAAAATTGTCGTTCCTGTAACTAGCTAAAAATAACAGTGGTAAATATGGGCGTAACTCACGCGACAAAAAACGGAAGTGTTTTTTACAAGCAAGTTAAGATTGCAAAAATTCAGCGAATTTTCCCAAATAAATTGTTTTTGTTTTTAATTTTAAAATTAAGGAAAAAACTCACACGACATAACCCACGAAACAAAATTTCCGTTAAGAAAATGTGGAATAAAGAAGACCAACTAAGGCTTTTTAAAATAGTTTTATATTATTAAATATAAAAAAAATATGTATTCTATTACAACAAATAAATTCTGATTCCAAAGAGTTGAAAAAGGAAGAAAAGCAAAAATTAAAGGTGAAACAAGGTCCACACTTTAATTGTATACATCTTCGATGAATACGTTTTAAAAAGTTTTATCGACAAATTAAAAGAATTGATAACTGTTTATACCCAAAATAAACTAGATTAAACAAGTAAAGAAAGTCTAAAGTCGGTCTAGGCCGACTATGAAATACCCTAAACCCACTTTTCAAAAACAAAAAAATTTTTATTGTAAATGGGCGTGTCCGTGGGCGCATGAAGCCTATATTTTATATGCATTTAAATGTTGAAGAAAAATGTACACATACCAAGTTTTATTCCTGTAGCTCACAGTTAATGCCTTTATTATGCTTTCATTATGGGAGGTGGGCGTGTTCATGGACGGACTACTCCCAATTTTTGAACACACCTTAGTTTTGGTATAAAATACATACATACCAAATTTAATTTCTCTATGACAAACAAAACCTTATTTATTGAGTTTTAAACTTTTTGGGTTGTATGGGAGGTAGGCGTGTCCGTAGGCGGATGACGTCCATTTTTCAAAATCATCTTTGTCTTGTCATAAAAAACATATGTGCCAAATTTTAGCTCTTTAGGTTAAACACAGGCTTATTTATTGCATTGGTGGTGACCGTGGCGTGCAGGTTAAGTGTGTGGCTTAGCACGCTCGGAGCCCGAGTTCGATCCCCAGTCGCGGCGAAAAGTTTTTTCAACAAAAAAATTTTTCTGATCGGTCACCACCTCTCTGCAGACAATGGCAAACCTCAGAGAGTAAATAATGCCATGTAAAGCTTCTTGAGAACATGAGCCGTTCGGAGTCGGCATAAAACATGTAGGTCCAGTTCTCGGTTAATTGTGTGCAAGCATTTAATAACACACACAACACAATTGATCATAGAAGCTCGGTCGAAGTCCTTTCAAGGGCTGAAATGGCCAATTTGTTTTTTTTTTTTTTTTTTTTTGTTTTTTATTTATTGCATTTTCAATTTTTGGGTTGTATGGGAGGTGGGCGTGTCCTTGAGCGAACGACACCCATTTTTCGAAGACATCTTTGTGTTGGTATAAAACACATACATATCAAATTTTATTATTGTAGGTTAATTATGAGCTGAGTTATGCAGTTTTCAATTTTTGCGTTGTATGGGAGGTAGGCGTGTCCGTGGGTGGATTCCAAAAATATTCAATAGTGCAGATCCTTGGGTGCTTGTGACCATGTGTACCAAGTTTCATTCAATTATCTCGACTCCTTCTTCTTATCCTGTGTATACGGACAACACACAGACGGACGGACGGACGGACGGACGGACGGACGGACATGGATAGCTCGACTCACGTGGTGACGCTGATCAAGAATATATATACTTTTCTATACCGGACTCGCTTCGTTCTATGCGTTACAAACGTTTGCACAAAGTTAATATACCCTGACCTTTCAGGTTTAGGGTATAAAAATTGGATTAACTAGATTAAGTTATTTTTACACTTTAAGACTTGTAAATTCGTAGTTAATGTAAATTCGTACGAAATAAATATTTCGATTATTTAAAGATTCAAGCTAAATGCTCTGTCCTTAAGTAGGCCCCGTGTCGACTTTAGCCCCAGGCCCCACTATGTTCTAATCCAGCGCTGCTCCCACCCCACATTCACACTTGTACATAAAAGTGAAATATCGGCCAAATGGCCGCCGCGACCTTAGCGGCACACCTCCATCCGATGGTCTAAATTTTAGATTACGCTGAGGCATAATTGAGGTTGTATGTCGTTAATGTACCGAATCCTTTAGCTCTTGAATTGTTGCTGGCTTATCAACGTACACATTTTCTTTCAAATAACCCCAAAGAAAGAAGTTCAACTGCGTTAAATTGACATCGACATGATCTTGACACCACGTGAGATAACACGGCTTGAAAATTGATCATCCACTGTTGCCATTTCTTGCCACCATTCTGACCATTGACGACGCTTGAAATGGTCAAGAGACTTTAGTTCTTGAGTCAATTGCATCTTGTTAGCGTGTTAATGCAAGTCTTTATGCATAATGCTCATCAACGACGAGCGTGAGAGGTTCAATTGTTGGGCAAGACGATGAATTGAGGTGGACGGCTCTTCAGCTACACTTTCGCGAACAGCAGCAATATTTTCTGCAGTACCAGCTGTACGAGCATGCACTAGTGTTTTCACATCTCCTACAGACCTGGTTTGCTCAAATTTTTGCTGGCTTTTTCCGATTGTACGCACATTTGGACGATTAAATTGATCGAAAAAATCACAAAGTGCTCGATATGCATTTTGATTTGAACGCTCATTTTTGTAATAAGCCTGAAAAATTTTAACGCGTTGCTCGATTGTGTATCTTTCCATTGTTCAAATTGAATTAGTCTAAAATTGAAAAATTTCAAATCAAGTGCAGAAAAAAACATGACGTTTAGGTGTTGTTTACATTCAACATCGGCCCTTAAAATGTAAACTCCCTTTATATGAGCTATAGGAATAAAACTGTATACATGTTACACTTAAATTAAGATGTATTCAAAATATGTGCTTCATCCGCCCACTTTCTATCTATTATTATGTATTGAATAATTAGGTTTAGGGTATTTCTGAGTCGGGCTTTACCGATTTTAGACATTTTTAGTAAAGAAAACAACATGAAATATTGATTTTCTTTAAGCTTAATTATGAATCAGCGATGGTCACATATTCGATTTTAAATTATGCAAATAACAATTTTTAGTTGAAAATATTTATAAAATACTTTGAAGAAAAAATGGAAACTATAGTAGCTACGACGAAATAAGTTTTAAAATACTTTGTAAAACATAAAATATCAAAATGAAAAAAATATAAAAAATTTTTGAAGTTTCAATAAATACCAAAACAAAAATGCCTAAAAATATGCTATGAAATTAAAAAATAACTCACATTTTACAGAATTATGTTATAGTAAATTGTTCAGGATAACTAAACGCAGAAAAAATTTAATGGAAAAACTCTAAAAGCAACAGCAAAAGCTGTCGTGGACGTGTTTATTTGCAAGAGTTCATAACTTCAGCTATTTATAAACCACTTTAAACAAAGAATGTTGATGTATTCATATGATCTGAGTGAATTTCACTAAAATTGCTTATATTGCTTTTTAAGACATATTATATCAAATAGTCCTCAGTTTTTTACATATGTAGATGTCTTTGATGGAATCTCATTTGAGATATGATCTGTTGAGGCATGAAATCAATAAACTTTCTTGCAACTTTCTTGCATCGTTCCCAGAATTTTAGAAAAATTAAAAATAGTCGAATAGTGAAAGTAAAAATATTTTTTATCTGTAAAATATTTATGAAGAAAATTTGTTAAATTTATTAGTATAAATTTACCCTTATTTCAACAATGTTGTTCTCTGAAACTTTATGGATGATGTTTTTTGTGATTTACGGAAAATCTTTTTTTATTTATATATTCGTACATTAAAAACTTTGATTTAACTTACCAAAGACAGCTGAAAAACATTTAAAACAAAAACAAAAAAAATATTTTTAACCTTTTTTAAATTGGAAATAGTTTTTATTACCATAAGCTGCTTTTGAAGTTATACGTCGTCTGTATATATGTATGTTTGTAAATATATAACTGCATATATTAAACAGCACAACAACTACAATGTTGTATTCTTTATATTTATACGTTTTTTGTCACTTTTATGTTGTTTTATTTTATCTCTTATGCGCATAACGCGCCAGACAGGGGACACTTAAGCTCATTTTTATGCATAACAAGTTTAAAGCTTATTTTTATGAAACTTTGCATTTGTCTGAGTGCGCATCAGAGTACACAATCAAACAAATGCCGTATGTGGCTGTGAATATGTGTGAGTATATATGTATGTGTGTGTGTGTTTGTATTTTAATGCATTTTTATTAGCTCATTGGCAGCTCGTGATGATTTTGACTAAAATTAAACATTTAATTTCCATACGTTCCATTCAAACAGTCTTTGTTTCAACTTCCTTTGGCCTGTTTTAAAAGCACTTAAAATAATTTGCAAAAAAAAAATTGGCTGATATTTAATGGCAAAAATAAAATAATAGTACTAGCTATATATTTTTCCAAGAACATTTAAATGCTCTTGTTGTTTCTGTTAATATCCTACGAGTACAGTGCCATTATCCTTTAAAATTATGCATGTTAGCAAAGTAAATAAGAGGAAAATTGCGACTGGCAACGACATAAAGATGAAAAAGACGAAGAAGAAGAAGCAGAACAAGACGACGGAAGGCGATAGAAAAGTATAACGACTTGCATTAAAAGCTTTTGCTGTTCAGGCTTTATATATGTGTGTTAGAATGTAACTGCACTTATATAAATTTATATATATGTCTATGTGTGTTTGTAAAATATTTTGTGTGTAAACGTTTGTAGCTGCACACAGGCAGACAAATAAGCGCCAAGCTTTGCAGACAGCATAATAAGCAGCAGCAAAAAATAGTAGCATAGAAAATACAAAACGAAAAAACAAAAAAAAAATATGCCAGTTGCAAGAGATTTTTTTCTCAAGTAGCAAAACTTGACATTTAAAATGTCTGAAATTCAGCAAAATTCCTAGCAATATCACGTGTCCTGAAGTATGACTGACTGAACTGCATATAAATTATGCAAATTTTTATAACACATAAAATATTCAACAAACGCCAACAGAAACTCTTCCATTACTTAATGTAAAATATAGCTTAAGTACTGAGCTCTAAACTTTTAAAACAGAGCTTTTAAGCTCTTGCTGCTGCATTGCTCATATACTCGATGAACTATAGCATTTTTAACTACAAAATTGCTGTTACATGCAGAAAACTTCTTAATGTGAAATTTAAAAATAAAATTAATGTTTTAAAAAGTTTGTATGCATATAACTCCGAAAATACAGCTTATTTGAAGAGTTTTTTTAGCACACATGATGTATTTATAGTTCATGTCAAGAATGCTGTTCATTTGCTTGCTTTCTCTTAAAGTTCAAGCAAAGCCAGCACATGTCCTTTTTTAGCTACTCTAAAATTTTAATAAATTTTGCGATTTTAATGACATTTTTTAATTTTTATTTTCAAAATAAAACGTTTTTATAAATAATATTGCAAAATTTTAATTTTCTTATATGCATAACTGCTTCAAAAAGCTATAAATTAAAGAAACATGTTGCTTATAACACGAGAGACTTATCATTGTCTCGCCTGAAGTAAATTTTCTAATCGATTTTTAAGATTAAAGTCCCATCAATGAATGTCCTTTTTTTGCAGATGTAAATATTTTAAATCAAATAAACTTTTGTTGGCTCATAGACAGTTTTCAAGTGCTTACAAACATTTTAGTGTATTGATAGATCTTAAGAGTCTTTTTATGTGTATCAGAAGATGCTTCTTAGATAAAATCTTAAGTACCAAATTATAGTGATAAATAAATGTATTGAATAGGTCAAATTTCATATTCAAACTGTTGAGCACAGGCAATGTTAATGAATATCCTTTTTTCGTAGTTTGAATTTTTGCAAACAAGTATGCTCATCAAATTGATGGCTTTGGAGTTATTGACCAAACTATTTTAAATAGTTTTAATATTTTAGGAAGAACAAAAAGTTTTGCAAGTGCCGCAAAAAAAGCTCTAAAGGGAAGATATACAGCACACAATAAGTGAAGACATTCAGTGTCTAAAAGGAGTCAAAGTTTATTGCAAAATTTTACTGATTTGGCTATGTCAGTTAAAGTCCTTTTTTTCCATTCATACAAATACTCATAAAATAACTTCACTTTAGCTTTAAAAGCGATTAACTTTGTAAATTTTATATTTTATGTATATATTTGTTGATAAATCTGAAAATATTAGCTTGCTTACAAAATTGTATAACACAAAACAAGTGTCAAACAATAAGGCAATAAATGAGGGGAGTTTTATTGAAATTCTTAAAAGTTTAAGGTAAGCGAGCTCATGTCCTTTTTCTGCTCTTTAATTATTTTAATGTAACTGCTCTGCCTAAAACACATCTTAAACCTTTTGGAATGTTTATTTAAAGAAATTTAAAAATTTGAACTGCTTCTGCTTGTGTATAACTTCTTAAGTATAAACTTTTCTCGGAATTTTATGAGCACACAACAAGTGCAGCATTTTTATGTGAAGAACTTAACTAAATATTTTGCCTGCATGCAAAGTTTGAGAGGTGCCAGTGAAGGTCCTTTTTTGCTACTTTGAACTTTTCAAACAAATGCCATGTTTTCCGTATCGAATCTTTAAAATAAATTTCGCTAAAAAGTATGAGCTATATTTTTTTTTAAATTGTATAAGTGCTTATGATATCAATAGCTTACAATATGCTATTTATGCTTATTTTGTTGATGACTTGTTACGTTTAAATTCTTTCACGTTTCATCTTTTATTCAAACTATATACATTATTTTAACTGTAATAACTGTAAAAATATGCATAAAATAAGCCACATTTGAATAATTTTCAATAAAAATTCGATTTATTTTCGGCACTTTAGTAAAAGTAGAAGCCTTTTTTAGAAATTATATAGTACACTACACGTGTTTTATAATATTGTCAAAAATGGAATTAATTTTTTAGCAATTGCCAATTTAAGTACTTTTTTAAAAATTTGAGCTGTTTTCACTTAATGTATGAATAAACTTTTTGAATATAATAAATTTTGCGCAAATTTGAATAATTTCTGCATTATGAGCTAACTTCAGCAAATATGTTGCTCACAACAGGCGCTTTATGCCAATCTCTAGCTTGATATAAATTTGATTGCCAAACTTCAAAGTTAAAGTAATGCTAGCGCATGTCCTTTTTTTTTTTTTGGTGTGTCTTGGGTTTCGCCAAACAACTGTGTAATTTTCATTGACGCCATACAAGGCCTAGCAACATTCTTTTGAAAGGAATTTTTGCGAATATTTTTAGCTTCCTGCTGCTGTTGCTGCTGCTTGTTTCAAGCCCAGCAGCAATAAAAACTTCAAAGCTGCAAATTGTTTAACTTTACTGAAGCTTTCGTAATATTTTGATATTGCGTACAAATTCATGCAAAAAGGCATAACAAATATTTTTATGATTATTTTGATTACTTTTGCGAAAATAATTTATGACGCAAGCAAAAAAGTGCCAAGCACTTGCAAACATACGCACAAGCAAACACTCTCTCTCACACACACACACACACACACACATTTACATGCATGCTTGAGGACATACGCTTCAATAACTGAAGTAAAATCGAACAAATGTTATGGCTGTCATTCAACTAATACATTGCGCAAAGGAAACAATATTTTTATAGCGAAAATGTTGTTATTCCCTTTTTTTGTTTTGAAGCAGCGCAATGAAGGGTAAAAAGAAAATAACAACAACAACAAAAAAAAAGTAAGAAAGTTTACAAATTGGCAGCGCAAAAGTACAGCTGCTGATGTGGCAGCAGAAAAAAAAGCAAACGAACGCACTCATACATAGCAATATACTAAATAACATGTAGGACCAAGAAAGGACATTCGCACACGCAGCAGCCAGTAAATGTTATACACACATCTGCACAAAGCACACATACATAAACACACTTCTACACACAATCATATGGAAGGCAGCTCTAGCGAAATTTGACAAACAATTTCAATAAATATTTCAAGAAAATAACTGAGCAGCGCAAAGAAAAATGGCGTCGAGCACAAGGCAAATATCAAAGCAAATAGCAGAAACAGTTGAAACAGCCGAAACAAGCATGACGTCTGAGTTGACTGGTTAAAAGCTTTCGCATGTTAGCAGCAACAGCGTGTTTTTTGTAAAAGCAGGCAACTTTGTGTTGTACAAACTTTATGTTTGAGTTAATGGAGTACGCGCTCATGACAAAAGGAACAGAAAAAAAAATGTAAGAAAATAAAATATTTGCTTGGATTTAAGCATTCAAATTCTGATTAAGATTTTTTACGCACACAACTTACAGCAATGGACATAGCACATACGCAGTTTTTTACTTCCTGTTTTGCTTAAACTTTTCATTTGCTTTGACATTGACGTCCTTAGGCTAAAAATACATAACAACATACAAACTTACATAGGCTAAGCAGTTCGTATTTGCTTGCATGCATATGTTACGGTGCGTATGTATTTAACTAATTTTGTGACATATGCGCTACATACATTTTCGGGCCAAGCATTTGAGTTGGTGTTGCTTTCTTTTTTTTGCGCAACTAGCTATTCGGTAATGTTTGTTTTGTATGTGTATTAATTAGGATAAAAAAAAACTAAAATGCACATAGGAATTCTTCACAAGAAACTTATTTTAAAACATAAAACTTATGCGTTAGCATTTTTATAGTTCAATTTGTTTTTTTTAAAAAATTGTGACCTCTTAGTTCTTACAAGTAATTGTTAGACTTATTTTAGCTCTAGGTTAAATACTTTAGCGAAGGCAAAAACTAAAAGGTACAATACATCAACATATTTCATTTTTATTTTTTGGTGCACAGTGTTTGATTAATTTAAATAAATAACAATATGCGGTAACTCTTTAGGCAGATTCCTTTCTTCACGTTGTTTCAGAATTGTATAGTCAGCTTGATTCTAAAATATTTATTTAAAATATTCACAGGTTTTTGTGCAGACTCACAATGGGGACAAAAATAAAAAATCAAAGAAATTGTATTATAAAAAAATTGGTACACTTACAAAAACTTCCTTTCAATATGATAAGAAGGCATCATATTTAGAGAAAAATAGTTAAAACTTTGCTCCAGAGAATGCTTTTCTCTAAATATTATGCTGAAAACTCCCTACAAATGATAAAAAGCTTTCATTATAAAGAGAAATAGATAGAGAAAGTTTTAGAAAGAAGTAGAAAAAAAACGAGAAAGTTTTTAGGAAGAAAACTTTTTTATATTTGAGAAAAGATTTGTTTTTATTGAAGAAAATACTTCGCATAGTGAATTTTTTAACAAAATATAGGAAACAATTTTAATTTTTAATAAATTTTCCTCTTTAAATGAGAAAAAGAGAAATGTCATTACAAGAGACATGACAAAATTTCTGAAAAAATTTTCATTAAAAAAATTTTTTATTGAAAAAATTTCCCACCAGTGAAGAATTATGTCTTAAAAAATGTAAAATTTAATGTGAATTGAAGAAAATTTTATTTGAAAATGAGAAAATTGCTATAGTCGAAAATAGAGAAATTTTTTATCGCAGAAAGTTAGGTGTTTTTTTACTGAGTGTTTTACTTGAGTGTTTTTTACTGAGTGTTACTCTTCTGTCAATTAGCATACATTTTCACATTTTCCACAGAGGAGTCGATATGACGTTGTCACGATTATGGAGTTATTCATGGTGAGAGGGTTCGAGAAGGGCCACCCCTTCTCATGTGGCAGTTAAAAAAAAAATATAGATTATGATAATGATAAATTATGAAAATGATGAAATTTCAAATGCTTAGTTCAAAAACAAAAAAAAAAAAAACTCGAAACTGATTTCAAAACCATAAAATCCGTCAAAAAAATATTTATCTTTAAAAGTTTCTGGTTAAAGTTATCTTTTTTTTTTTTGCTAATAATTTGAAAACTTTGATTTTTATTAATGTTTACTCAGTTTAATATTAATTTGGACCCTACTTTCCATTACAAATACTTGAAATCACATTAAAAAACGTGTTGAAGTTTCTTTCAAGATGAAACCAACAATACACATTCACAAAATTGCCTTTTTTGTAAAACTGCACCAGTTTTAACCCAATCGTGAAAAGAAGTATATCGTTGGATAGGTCTCAGTTAGTACAATAGCCCGTTCTTATATATTATTTTTCTTGGAATCCCTCTTTGACCAAATATTTAAATTTTTCGTAGTATTTCGCCAGCACCCGCAAAACTTAAAATTTATTTTTTATATAACAAAAGTTCATAAAAAATCAGTAAACTTTTGTGAAACGACGAAATTTCATTCGTAGGAAAAAAAGTTACAGCGAATCAAAATTTTAGTGGAGTTTGTCTTCGCTTTCAGACTTTAGCCTTCGGTTCATCTTCGTATGGCTTCATATCCCTTCGGCATGACTTTGTTTAACTTTGGTTATATTTGTTAGTATTTGGTGCATCTTCGTTTGGGTTCGTTTTTCATACTAAATTTTTTTACATTCGATCCAGTCGTTCAGGAGTTATTTTATTACTTTAAGCGCCCTCTATCGAAAGTTTTTATAACTGCTAAAAGTCTATCTTATATTCCTAGGTCAGAAGAATCTTCGTACAATTTCATCAAAATCGCTCCAGTCGTTAAGCCATATTATTACATAAAAAAAAAACAATCTAACAAGCAAAGCAGCAACTAAAGGAAAAGGCACACAACCTCACACACAAGCAAACAAAATATTTTCAATACTAAAAACAAACCAACTGCTATTCATAAAAAATGTGCTTCGTGAAAATTCACACAGACTTAACAAAACTACCGTCGAACCGCGATGTTATTGAGTATTTTCTGTTTTTCAATATGAAGGTACCGAAAGTGTCGTCAAGCATAGAAAACTTTCATATTATAAACTTTCGATAGAGAGCGCTTAAAGTAATAAAATATATATGGCTCAATAACGCCAGAACGACTGGAAATGAAAACAAGTAAAGAAAGTCTAAAGTCGGTCTAGGCCGACTATGAAATACCCTAAACCCACTTTTCAAAAACAAAAAATTTTTATTGTAAATGGGCGTCTCCAAGGGCGGATGAAGCCTATATTTAATATGCATTTAAATGTTGATGAAAAATTTACACAAAATTTATACAAAATTTAGTTTTATTCCTGTAGCTCACAGTTAATGCCTTTGTTGTGCTTTCGCTATGGGAGATGGGCGTATTCATGGACGGATTACTTCCAATTTTTGAACACACCTTAGTTTTGGTATAAAATACATGCATACCAAATTCAATTTCTCTATGACAAACATAACCTTATTTATTGAGTTTAAAACTTTTTGGGTTGTATGGGAGGTAGGCGTGTCCGAAGGCGGATTACGTCCATTTTTCAAAAACATCTTAGTCTTGTCATAAAAAATATATGTGCTAAATTTTAGCTCTGTAGGTTACACAGAGGCTTATTTATTGCGTTTTCAATTTTTGGGTTGTATGGGAGGTGGGCGTGTCCGTGAGCGGATGACGTCCAGTTTTCGAAGACATCTTTGTGTTTGTATAAAACACATACAAATCAAATTTTATTGTAGTTGGCTAATTATGAGCTGAGTTATGCAGTTTTCAATTTTCGCGTTGTATGGGAGGTAGGCGTGTCCGTGGGCGGATGATGTCCACTTTTCAAAACGATCTTTGTTTTGTTACAAAAAACATATGTGCCAAGTTTTAGCTCTGTAGGTTAAACAGAGTCTTATTTATTGCGTTTTCAATTTTTGGGTTGTATGGGAGGTGGGCGTGTCTGTAAGCGGATGACGTCTATTTTTCAAAGACATCTTTATATTGATATAAAACATATACATACCAAATTTTATTGTTGTAGGCTAATTATGAGTTGAGTTATGCAGTTTTAAATTTTTGCGTTGTATGGGAGGTAGACGTGTCCGTGGGCGGATTCCAAAAATATTCAATACTGCAGATCCTTGGTTGCATGTGACCATGTGTACCAAGTTTCATCCAATTATCTCTACTCCTTCTTCTTATCCTGTGTATACGGACAACACACAGACGGACGGACGGACGGACGGACGGACGGACGGACATGGATAGCTCGACTCACGTGGTGACGCTGATCAAGAATATATATACTTTTCTATACCGGACTCGCTTCGTTCTATGCGTTACAAACGTTTGCACAAAGTTAATATACCCTGACCTTTCAGGTTTAGGGTATAAAAATTGGATTAACTAGATTAAGTTATTTTTACACTTTAAGACTTGTAAATTCGTAGTTAATGTAAATTCGTACGAAATAAATATTTCGATTATTTAAAGATTCAAGCTAAATGCTCTGTCCTTAAGTAGGCCCCGTGTCGACTTTAGCCCCAGGCCCCACTATGTTCTAATCCAGCGCTGCTCCCACCCCACATTCACACTTGTACATAAAAGTGAAATATCGGCCAAATGGCCGCCGCGACCTTAGCGGCACACCTCCATCCGATGGTCTAAATTTTAGATTACGCTGAGGCATAATTGAGGTTGTATGTCGTTAATGTACCGAATCCTTTAGCTCTTGAATTGTTGCTGGCTTATCAACGTACACATTTTCTTTCAAATAACCCCAAAGAAAGAAGTTCAACTGCGTTAAATTGACATCGACATGATCTTGACACCACGTGAGATAACACGGCTTGAAAATTGATCATCCACTGTTGCCATTTCTTGCCACCATTCTGACCATTGACGACGCTTGAAATGGTCAAGAGACTTTAGTTCTTGAGTCAATTGCATCTTGTTAGCGTGTTAATGCAAGTCTTTATGCATAATGCTCATCAACGACGAGCGTGAGAGGTTCAATTGTTGGGCAAGACGATGAATTGAGGTGGACGGCTCTTCAGCTACACTTTCGCGAACAGCAGCAATATTTTCTGCAGTACCAGCTGTACGAGCATGCACTAGTGTTTTCACATCTCCTACAGACCTGGTTTGCTCAAATTTTTGCTGGCTTTTTCCGATTGTACGCACATTTGGACGATTAAATTGATCGAAAAAATCACAAAGTGCTCGATATGCATTTTGATTTGAACGCTCATTTTTGTAATAAGCCTGAAAAATTTTAACGCGTTGCTCGATTGTGTATCTTTCCATTGTTCAAATTGAATTAGTCTAAAATTGAAAAATTTCAAATCAAGTGCAGAAAAAAACATGACGTTTAGGTGTTGTTTACATTCAACATCGGCCCTTAAAATGTAAACTCCCTTTATATGAGCTATAGGAATAAAACTGTATACATGTTACACTTAAATTAAGATGTATTCAAAATATGTGCTTCATCCGCCCACTTTCTATCTATTATTATGTATTGAATAATTAGGTTTAGGGTATTTCTGAGTCGGGCTTTACCGATTTTAGACATTTTTAGTAAAGAAAACAACATGAAATATTGATTTTCTTTAAGCTTAATTATGAATCAGCGATGGTCACATATTCGATTTTAAATTATGCAAATAACAATTTTTAGTTGAAAATATTTATAAAATACTTTGAAGAAAAAATGGAAACTATAGTAGCTACGACGAAATAAGTTTTAAAATACTTTGTAAAACATAAAATATCAAAATGAAAAAAATATAAAAAATTTTTGAAGTTTCAATAAATACCAAAACAAAAATGCCTAAAAATATGCTATGAAATTAAAAAATAACTCACATTTTACAGAATTATGTTATAGTAAATTGTTCAGGATAACTAAACGCAGAAAAAATTTAATGGAAAAACTCTAAAAGCAACAGCAAAAGCTGTCGTGGACGTGTTTATTTGCAAGAGTTCATAACTTCAGCTATTTATAAACCACTTTAAACAAAGAATGTTGATGTATTCATATGATCTGAGTGAATTTCACTAAAATTGCTTATATTGCTTTTTAAGACATATTATATCAAATAGTCCTCAGTTTTTTACATATGTAGATGTCTTTGATGGAATCTCATTTGAGATATGATCTGTTGAGGCATGAAATCAATAAACTTTCTTGCAACTTTCTTGCATCGTTCCCAGAATTTTAGAAAAATTAAAAATAGTCGAATAGTGAAAGTAAAAATATTTTTTATCTGTAAAATATTTATGAAGAAAATTTGTTAAATTTATTAGTATAAATTTACCCTTATTTCAACAATGTTGTTCTCTGAAACTTTATGGATGATGTTTTTTGTGATTTACGGAAAATCTTTTTTTATTTATATATTCGTACATTAAAAACTTTGATTTAACTTACCAAAGACAGCTGAAAAACATTTAAAACAAAAACAAAAAAAATATTTTTAACCTTTTTTAAATTGGAAATAGTTTTTATTACCATAAGCTGCTTTTGAAGTTATACGTCGTCTGTATATATGTATGTTTGTAAATATATAACTGCATATATTAAACAGCACAACAACTACAATGTTGTATTCTTTATATTTATACGTTTTTTGTCACTTTTATGTTGTTTTATTTTATCTCTTATGCGCATAACGCGCCAGACAGGGGACACTTAAGCTCATTTTTATGCATAACAAGTTTAAAGCTTATTTTTATGAAACTTTGCATTTGTCTGAGTGCGCATCAGAGTACACAATCAAACAAATGCCGTATGTGGCTGTGAATATGTGTGAGTATATATGTATGTGTGTGTGTGTTTGTATTTTAATGCATTTTTATTAGCTCATTGGCAGCTCGTGATGATTTTGACTAAAATTAAACATTTAATTTCCATACGTTCCATTCAAACAGTCTTTGTTTCAACTTCCTTTGGCCTGTTTTAAAAGCACTTAAAATAATTTGCAAAAAAAAAATTGGCTGATATTTAATGGCAAAAATAAAATAATAGTACTAGCTATATATTTTTCCAAGAACATTTAAATGCTCTTGTTGTTTCTGTTAATATCCTACGAGTACAGTGCCATTATCCTTTAAAATTATGCATGTTAGCAAAGTAAATAAGAGGAAAATTGCGACTGGCAACGACATAAAGATGAAAAAGACGAAGAAGAAGAAGCAGAACAAGACGACGGAAGGCGATAGAAAAGTATAACGACTTGCATTAAAAGCTTTTGCTGTTCAGGCTTTATATATGTGTGTTAGAATGTAACTGCACTTATATAAATTTATATATATGTCTATGTGTGTTTGTAAAATATTTTGTGTGTAAACGTTTGTAGCTGCACACAGGCAGACAAATAAGCGCCAAGCTTTGCAGACAGCATAATAAGCAGCAGCAAAAAATAGTAGCATAGAAAATACAAAACGAAAAAACAAAAAAAAAATATGCCAGTTGCAAGAGATTTTTTTCTCAAGTAGCAAAACTTGACATTTAAAATGTCTGAAATTCAGCAAAATTCCTAGCAATATCACGTGTCCTGAAGTATGACTGACTGAATACTTCATGAGTTTTTATTTTTATTTTTTATTTTTTTTATTAATTATGAGTATATGTTAAAGCAGTCTAGCTATAACTATAGTGTTAATGTTTGGTTGAAGTTGGGCGGATGTTGCAGTCGATACTTCGCAAGCAATTTGATGAGTGTCCGGGAGACAATTACTCAAAAAATTTGACAATTACTTGTTTGATAAAGAATTAAATGATGAATTAGAAACTTTCAAAAAAGTTCCAGAAAGCTTTTTAGAAATACACATTTGCGTGAAGAAAATAAAACGATTAACATTGGAACGCTCCGAAGTTTTAATAATATTGTGACTCAATAACCGAAAAAAAAACTTTTATAAAGCAAATGTACCCAATAGGCAATTAAACCAGCGCTCTTCAAACGAAGGCCTGCATTGACAGCTACTTTTGAAGACCAAACACATCCTTTCCTCGCTGCTCTTATGAGTCCTTCTTGAAGGCCTTCTTTTTCTGCACAAAAGGCAGCACAACAAACTTTTTTCCTTTCAAAGACTAACTTTTCATATAGTTCAGGGCAACTTTTTCGTTTAAAGTCAAAATATATATCAGTTTAAAAATATGACATAATAAAAGCCCTTCTTACTGCTGTGTCAAAGTTTATAAATTGAAATGAATCAGAAATAAAAAAACATAGGAGAGAAGATAAAATCATAGAATTTATAAAAAAAAGATAAAGGTTTAAAAGAAAAAAATATTTTTTTCAATACTTATTGTTTACCCCTTCTTTTAGCCATTCTTTAGAAGTGCTTCTATCAGGCCTCTTTGAGCTATCGGAGCGGAAGGCCTGCAAAATTTTCCCATTTCATATAAAAAAGCAAATATACTTGGAAATGAGTGTGGAAGCACTTCGAAATCCATATGAAGGAATGCTAGTAGCGCTACGAAGTGCTGCCATTGCCGACTGGGTAGCTATAAAAAGTTTAAAGCAAGTTTTTTAAGCAATGAAATCAGACTTAAGCTGTAATTGTTTATATACTCAGCTATATTTGCTCATTAAATAGGAAGCATACATAAGATATTTAAATAAAACTTTTGCTTAAGGTTCACTAGTGCTTCATATAAGAACTTTGTTTAATTTTAAGTAAATTAAAGAGAATGTATTTGACATTGCAAGTTGACAAGCTTTTGAAAATATTATGTCATACATACTTGTGTATGTGTAGTTAGCAATATATTTGTAAACTATACAAAAAAGTTGCCGTTGTAAAGGCAGCTTTCTTAATAACTATTACAAAAAAATTAAAAAAAAACTGCTCTAAACTCTGACTTTTTGTTCTGTACTGATTTATACTGACCGGAGAGGGTGCGTTAGGTTGCTTTATAACAGTAGCAGCGTGATATGCAAAATCAGTTGACATACTTCTTATCTCCAATTTGCAGTAATGTAGTGATGTGAGGCTGTACCAGTATGTCGATGTCACCCCCCCTCTGGGTTGAATGTATGGCTTTGTTGACAGGCTCTTACAGTTTTTTTTTCTTAAATCAACCTTACATATTTTGTTTGCAAAAATATGACGTAATGATTTGATGCTTTTAGTAAAGGACATAAGCAGGATATTACGCTGCACATGCCTACGCATAGCGCGTACACAGTCAGCAGAGAAGTCAAATGAGGCTAAAAATAAAATTTGAATACAAATCGAAATTGGGCAACATAAAAGCAACAACAACAATAACAACAACAATTCAAATCAAATGCGTGCATGCAATGTGCGGAAGTTATTTAAGCTGCTTTGTCAAGATGCTGATGTCGATGCCTTTGCTGGTGATGGCTGAGGATGTTGAAGATTGTTGTTGTTGTTGTTGTTGTTGTTGTTGTTGTTATTGCTAATGTTGCTACTGTACAGTTGTTTTTGTTGGTGGCACAAATGTTTTACCGTTTATCGTTTTTGCTGTACTGATTTCTCAAGAGCCAGTCAACTTAATATTAGTGTTTGTGTAGCTGAATGTTGTGCGCTTAGAATTGCTCTTGCATTAATGCGTCAATAAGCAGCAGCGCCTATATATAAAAAGGTCCTTCGGCTTTGCTGAACTGACAACTTCCGCCTATGCTTGGTTGCCAAATGGATTTGACTCGAAACATTTAACGAACGGCTGGCTGGCTGACTGAATTATTGAAGGCATGAGTGAATGAATGAATCAATGAATGAATGAACGAATGAATGTATGCATGAATTAATAAAGAATTTTTATTTACATATTTTGTTGATTGAACACAGAAACAAATAGTAAATAACAGACAAATAATTGAACTGCCGCATAAGTAAACTACATATGGAATGTATGTATGTTAGTATGTTTAAATATAACAAAGCAAAATAAATAAAAATATTATTGAGGCAATCATTCTAATGAAAAATTTGTTTAGGTAACATACATGTTTAGTTAGGTATAACAATATTTAAATTAACAAAAAAAAAAAAAAAAGGCAGATCTTTAAAGCATATTGTGCGCAAATATATATATTCTATATTGTATTATTATAAGCAAACAAAAAAAAAAAAAACGGAAAGCCACAAGGATATAGCAGTGTTTTGTTTTTTAAATGAGTTCGACAAGATTACAAAAAATGCTTGACTTGCTTATACAAATATTTATAAGAGCGTCGAAAAGTGTGGCGCAGTATTCTGTAGGCACACAGAAGAAAATTTGTTTTGATTCAGCAAAAACACCGCAATGCCCAAAGGATCTAAGAATGCCATAAAAAAGTGCTGCATTTTTTATATATTTTGAAGCACTAACAAAAAAAAAAAATACTTGAATTTAAGCATATTTTTTACAAATAGAAAAAAAAATCTTCGGGTTTTATGAGAATAAATAATTTTTAAGAAACAAATTAATGCACTCTTATTTATTGCTGTGCTCTGTCAAGTTTAAGTTTCCGCTATAGAAAGGATATTTAAGCTGTTTTAAGAATCAAAAAACTTTTATATAAAAGTAAGCATATAATTTAATATATTTCTGTTGCATTTTTTGAAAATTAAAAAAAAAGGATCCTCGAAAGTGCATGAAAGTTCTAATTTTTATAATAAAATAAGATTGCACATTTATGCATTTTATCAATCTGCATATTGCTAGGTGATTTTTTAGTGCTAAAAACGTATGTTTTTGCTAGTTAAAGACCATTTTAAAGGATATTATAAGAAAAAAGAATTCAACTTTTGAGGCATGTTGTGTGAACTGTAAAGCTAGGCTCTTTTAAAACAAACCATTGACACAAAATTTTTAATTTACTACAAAAGGATATACAGTAGTGTCAAAAGTTATTGAATTTTTTAAGCCAAAAAATTTGCTGGTTTATGCAGCCTATCAACCAACGTTCGAAAAGCATTTTTTTTAGAACACAAAACGTCATCTAAACCACTTTGAAGGGCTGAAAATATTGCAAACATGTTTTATACGTTCATATAAATATGCAAAATATACAGCATAAGTTGATTTGTTGCTTTTCTTGCTAAACAATTTTTTTCTGAATAAAGGATCTTTGCTTGGCTCAGATATTGTTAATAACTGAAAACAAAAATTGTTTCTCATTTGTGCAACATATCAAACTACTTTCTGTGGCTTACTTTTTGTAGCTCCGAAAAAGGATCTTCTCGCAAATTTTAAGCAATTATGAAAATTTATTAGACAAAAGTTTTTTTTTAAGGCACAAAACTAAATTATTATTCGTTTTTGATGCAGCAAACAAAAAGGATCTGTAAAAAGCTCAGAGACCGCTGATTGCTTAATAAAGTAAAAGTTAAAGATTATTAAAAATATCAAAACTCGTTCTGTTGAGCCCCCTTTAAGTTTTTCATAGCAACAAAAAACGATGTCTTGTCAATTCTTTAGCAGCTGTGTATAAGAATTTTGTGAAGAAATTTTGTTTCTAAATGGATATATAATTTAACAACTTCGAAACAAGGATTTCGGGAAAATTAATAAATAATAATTGTACTAAAAAATATAAGTCGCACCATGAAAACAACATATCATCAGTCTTTATTTTACGTTTTCATTTGGTTCAGTTCTCTTGTTCTCTTGTCTCAGTTAATCGTAGTACAAACAAAAAAAAAATCTTCTCTTAACTTTTTAGCTACTGTGAAAAAAGAAGGAAAAGATTTAAGGATCTTATGGAACCTGAGTTATTAATGCTTGTTTGATTAAACAAATATTGCGCCTTGAAACAGCATAATAAGCCTGCCTCATTCTTCCAGTTATTGTGCTTAGTTATGTGACTTGTTTTTAGTGCTAAAAAAGGATTTTCTGGGAGTCTGTGAAAATTGAGCATATATTTTTTCTAAAAAAGTAATTATAGTGCAAAAATGATTTTAAAGTTTTAATAGTATGCCATAAAAAGGATCTTAGGAAAGCTCTGAAAGTTATGATTGTATAAAAATTGATAAAAATTAAAAATTTTCAACTTCAAGTAACATATTAATCTTAGTTACGTCACGGATTTTGCTCAGTTCTTGAGCTTGATTTTGGTAATGTTTAAAAAGAATTTTCAGAAAATGTTAAAGCCCTTTTTGAAGGTTGTGGAAAAATTTGTTCTAAAGAAGAGATTTTGAAGAGAAATTTGATTTTGAATTTATTTTATAAACCGCAAAAAGAATCTTTGAAAAGCATAGTAAGCAATGCTTGTACAAGAAAGATATGCCAAACCAGCACACAGCTTATTAAACTGCGTCATGGCACATAGTTTATATAGTGATAAAACAGATTTGCACTTAATTACAGATACTCAGCTTGTTTTTGGTAATGTTAAAAAAGGATATTCATAAAAGTTTTAAGTAAATATTCGAATGCTGTGGAGAAACTTGTTTTGGTCGTTTAAAAGCACGTCCATTTTGAAGTTTATCAACAAACAGAATTAATTTTATACATTTTCTTCAAATTCTGCGTGCTTGCAAATAAATTTTTTTTTAAAATTACATGATTACTAAAATTGTATGTAATAAACATTTTTTAAAAATTTAAGCTGAACGTAGCTGTAGTTTCTGCATATGACGGTTAAAAAAATTTTCAAATTGCTACTATATCTTAGAACTTGTGTGAATATCCTTTTTTTTAGACATAATACAAAATATGCCACACAACGCAGTTTAGCATGCTCAATTTTTATACGGTATTTTTTTCGTTAATTATTATTACTTTTATTAGTGCTCGAAGGTCCTTTTTTGTAAAAACTTAAAAAAAAATTAATTTTTTTTTTTATATTAAAAAATAAAAATAAAAATAACACATAGTTACATAAATATTTTACTTAAATTTTGTATATCAGCAAAAAAATTACATCACTATTCAAATTTTAAATTATTTATGTTTAAACAGTTTTTTATTATTTATGAAACTTTTAAATTCAATCTGTAACGAATGTTTTTATTGTTACATATATTCTTAATTATTTATGATAATATTTAACTTTACTTAAAAAACATGTTTGAAATAAAATTCGTTCATTTTTAATTCATTGATATTTATTAGAGATATTTCAAAACTTATAAAATAAAATTTTAATTCTGATATTTACCTCAAAGAAGAAACAACGCTTTCTTTTAATTTGGAAAGGAAATTTGATTTCAAACATTTTTTAAGATATTTTAAGAATATTTAAAAATTAAAACACGAGAGCGACTGGCGTCCCTCATTACAAATCTTAATAATTATGAATAAATAACTAACAATAATGAAATAATGTATTTGAAAAATTTTTTGCCCATAAGTAGAATTTAAGAAAATATTAAATATATATTTAGTTTTTTAATTTCTATTTTGCATCCAAAGAAAATTACGTTTTAATTATTAGAATTTGAATAATTATGCAATTATTTAAAAAATTTTTTTTTCATTTAAAAATTTGTAAAATATGTAAAATTTGTTTATTTCATAATATTTTTTTTTTAAAAAAGGACCTTGGCACACGAATGAAAGTAATGATGGCTAACAAAAATAATCCGTGCACACCTATAGCATGTTCAATTGCGTTCTGTAGCATATTTTATATAATGTGCAAAAAAAGGATATTCACACAAGTCCTAAGGTATGGTAGCAATTTGGAAATTTTTTTTACAGACATATGCAGAAACTACAGCTTCATTCGGTAGCTAAGCAACACTGTTGAATTTTACAACATATATGCTGCTTATAGGTTGCTTTAACAAGAACAGCTGCTTATGATGTGCAGCTTTAAGTAAAAACAATTTGCTTACTGTCTTTATGAAACGGCAAAACGATATAAGCGGAATCTTATTTAAGGCTAAAGCTTAGGCATGTGCCGAAGTTAATGAAAAAAAAAAAATGATACAAAAAAAAACCGAAGAACACAATATAAAGCCACACACATTTAGATATGCATTCAAGCAAACAGCTTTACATGCCAACGGAGCATTAACGTACTGTATGTAGAGTGCTAAAGATTTGACTTAATTGTTTCGGCAGTAGTCGCAGACACAGCAAAAACCACGTAACGCCCACTTTTGCAATTATTTCATATACGTTGTAGTCGCAAACACGCACACACACACACACACACACATTCACATATATGTATGCATGTGTTAAAACTACAGCATGTATACATATTTGTGCACATATGTATATGTAGTTATGCCAGATTAAAACACATTTTGGCACTAAGTTGTAATGAAGACAGCTTCGCATACATACATACACATAAGAAATAAACGCACATATAAACATTTTAACAGCAGCAAAGTCCCTGTAAGCAATTCTTGGCATCCTTTGTAGTGGCAAGAATTGCAAAAAACCATTAACAACAATACTAAGCAACAGAAAAAGAACAAAAAAAAACAACAACTTTTTAATGTCTTATACTATTTAATGTGTGCGTAATTTCAGGAGCTTCCTATGCTATAAAAGTAAACTAGGAGTTTATGTGCGTATGCGTGTGTGTTTGTGTGTTTGAGAGAGCTGGCTGCCTTTGTTGTTGAAATGTGGGTGGCTTTGAAGAAGTTTTTGACTTCTTAGTACAGCGCATAGACGAAGTTTTCTTAAATCACACACACACACACACTCAGACATACAAGCATAGCTACAACTGCATACAAGTAACTTTGTCATGCCAGAATGTTGAGCAGTTTAATTATTTTAATTTTTTGTTGCTTATGCAATCGGTTTTTTTAAATTTTTTTATACGCTTTTGTTGTTTATGTGTTTGTAGGCGGTTGATTTATTTTTTTAACTACAAGCTTGCAATGCATTTGAAAGCTTTTGCTGAGCTGCTCTTGTTCTCTGCTTAATGCTGATTAATGCAATGTTTTACCTGGTTCTTCTCTTCTGTATATTTTTTTTTTATTGCATAGAGTACATCAGAACTTTTTATGGCTTCATTCGGCAAATGTTGTCTGTACAAATGGCACTCAGCAGCAACGGATACGGAAGTGCCAACATAGCTGCTCTTGCAGAGTTCTTAAATTTGTTTGTTATCCTGGTCTTGTATCACAGTGTCTTTGCTTGCTTTGCTGCCTTGGCTCAGGTGTTTGCTTAAAAAGCAAACAATTCGTTGTAATGCCAAACTAAGCTGCTGTTTTTGTTGTTTTTGTTGTTGTCCTGTTTTGCTGCTATTCTTATTATTGTTGTTGCCACATTTAGTTATTTTGTCACAGTTGTGGCCAGTTTTTTGTCATGCAAATAATAAAAAAAAAACTGAAAGAAAAATTGCCGTTGCTACAATTTTTACTTACTTCTCTGAGAGCACACACAATGATAGATGTTTGCATATAAAAAGGATTTTAAAGCTTACTGAAAGCAGCAAGGCAAGGATTTCGTTTAGAGTATGTGTGTGATCAAGGAATCTTAAATTAAAAAAGTTCGAATTAACGTTGATGTGATTCAACGTTCACCGCTTCTTTTTGAAGAGTTTAGACACAACTTTTCATGCATGTCAAGGATCAACATTTGCGTGCCCAACTAAGTGGCTACTTGTATGTAAGTTTCAGGCAGCTAACTACAAATGTAAAGTAATTAAGTCAGCCATCAGCTTATTTTATTCATTTGGACTCTATTTCTTAAGTTTAAAAATATATTTTCTTCCAACAATAAAGTTCTTAAAACTACAACACTGCATATTTTCTCATCACAAGTCGAAGTCTAGAATTTCATTATTGTTATTTTACATCAAAAAGTTTTTGGCTTATTATATAAAGCTCATGGGCACCACTGCTTGTATTAAAATGTCCTCCTACGCGTTCTTAAATATCTCAATTATTTTATTTCAATTTCATATAAATTCCAAAACAAAAAAAATTAATATTTTATTTCTCTAATTATGTCAAAGTAACTGAAACTTTTCCCGCAGGACGCGTGCCTACCATTTACAGCATACAAACCTCTACCCACTCTAACACACAACACACACACACACAAACACTCGCCCATTAACTTTTTGCCTACAAAACTCTCTGCTTTAGTACATTTTTCCTCTGTTCCACTTTGCACATTTTCAATAGTTTTGCTCCATTTTTATTTGCCTTCAACCTCCTACTTCTAACCTTCGTAATGTTATTTTTTTTTTTTTCTCTCTGTGTTGTTTTGTTGTGTACTTCCCTTGCAAATTGTTTGCACAAATTTCATTTTGTTTGAGTACCAAGCATTTTTGTAATTTTTTTTTTTTTTTTTTACATATATATGTTGTATGTATATTTACATATTTATATACATACTCATTTATTTGTTTTTATTTTGGTTTCTTTTTTTACGCTCTGCTCAACTCTCTGTTCAACTTTGAATAAACTAAAAGTTGTTAATCGCCCGCAGCTTATGACCAATTAATATGTACGAACAACTGCGTTAAAGCGTATGTAAAAAAGTTTTTGCACGTGTTTGTACATTTTGTTGTTGCTGTATGAGTGAGTTCATTTTTTATAAATTTAGCTAAACATATATAAGACCTACATTTGTGAAAATAAGGGTTAGGTGAGTGTGTGTGTGTGTGTGTGTGTTATTTTATTTGCTTTAACTTTGAAGTGTGCCACATGCCGCTTGTACAACATGCGTGTATGTATATTTACGTGGGTGGTCGTCGGTCAGTGGCTTGCAGCTACTACATGCAATATTTACAGCTGACCCAAAAAGATAATAATTACAGCTGGAAGTAAAATATATTCTACAAAAAATTAACAAAATGTAAGCAATATAATAAAACAACTACCCTAACAAATTTGTAAAAGCTTCAAGTTTTAAGACACAATATTTTAAATAACCTCTCGCTTGTTATCAAAAAAGTTTATATAAAAGTACAATATCATAAAATTTCTATATAAGTTCGAAAATGCAATATCTAAAGCCATTATTAACAATAACAGTATGAAGCATAACTCACCTTTCAGATAAATTTATATATATCCTTTTTAAATATTCTAAGGTTCGTAGCAAAATCGAGTTTAAACTCAACCTCAAACTAAACAAAACAAAATTCAAACAAAAACTAAACTTAAGCTCAAACTAAAAATGAAAATTTAAGTTAAAATCAAAATAAAAATTAAAATCAAACTTAAAATCAAAATCAGAATTAAAATCAAAATTAATATAATCAGAATAAGAATATGAATATGAATATGAATATGAATATGAATATGAATATGAATATGAATATGAATATGAATATGAATATGAATATGAATATGAATATGAATATGAATATGAATATGAATATGAATATGAATATGAATATGAATATGAATATGAATATGAATATGAATATGAATATGAATATGAATATGAATATGAATATGAATATGAATATGAATATGAATATGAATATGAATATGAATATGAATATGAATATGAATATGAATATGAATATGAATATGAATATGAATATGAATATGAATATGAATATGAATATGAATATGAATATGAATATGAATATGAATATGAATATGAATATGAATATGAATATGAATATGAATATGAATATGAATATGAATATGAATATGAATATGAATATGAATATGAATATGAATATGAATATGAATATGAATATGAATATGAATATGAATATGAATATGAATATGAATATGAATATGAATATGAATATGAATATGAATATGAATATGAATATGAATATGAATATGAATATGAATATGAATATGAATATGAATATGAATATGAATATGAATATGAATATGAATATGAATATGAATATGAATATGAATATGAATATGAATATGAATATGAATATGAATATGAATATGAATATGAATATGAATATGAATATGAATATGAATATGAATATGAATATGAATATGAATATGAATATGAATATGAATATGAATATGAATATGAATATGAATATGAATATGAATATGAATATGAATATGAATATGAATATGAATATGAATATGAATATGAATATGAATATGAATATGAATATGAATATGAATATGAATATGAATATGAATATGAATATGAATATGAATATGAATATGAATATGAATATGAATATGAATATGAATATGAATATGAATATGAATATGAATATGAATATGAATATGAATATGAATATGAATATGAATATGAATATGAATATGAATATGAATATGAATATGAATATGAATATGAATATGAATATGAATATGAATATGAATATGAATATGAATATGAATATGAATATGAATATGAATATGAATATGAATATGAATATGAATATGAATATGAATATGAATATGAATATGAATATGAATATGAATATGAATATGAATATGAATATGAATATGAATATGAATATGAATATGAATATGAATATGAATATGAATATGAATATGAATATGAATATGAATATGAATATGAATATGAATATGAATATGAATATGAATATGAATATGAATATGAATATGAATATGAATATGAATATGAATATGAATATGAATATGAATATGAATATGAATATGAATATGAATATGAATATGAATATGAATATGAATATGAATATGAATATGAATATGAATATGAATATGAATATGAATATGAATATGAATATGAATATGAATATGAATATGAATATGAATATGAATATGAATATGAATATGAATATGAATATGAATATGAATATGAATATGAATATGAATATGAATATGAATATGAATATGAATATGAATATGAATATGAATATGAATATGAATATGAATATGAATATGAATATGAATATGAATATGAATATGAATATGAATATGAATATGAATATGAATATGAATATGAATATGAATATGAATATGAATATGAATATGAATATGAATATGAATATGAATATGAATATGAATATGAATATGAATATGAATATGAATATGAATATGAATATGAATATGAATATGAATATGAATATGAATATGAATATGAATATGAATATGAATATGAATATGAATATGAATATGAATATGAATATGAATATGAATATGAATATGAATATGAATATGAATATGAATATGAATATGAATATGAATATGAATATGAATATGAATATGAATATGAATATGAATATGAATATGAATATGAATATGAATATGAATATGAATATGAATATGAATATGAATATGAATATGAATATGAATATGAATATGAATATGAATATGAATATGAATATGAATATGAATATGAATATGAATATGAATATGAATATGAATATGAATATGAATATGAATATGAATATGAATATGAATATGAATATGAATATGAATATGAATATGAATATGAATATGAATATGAATATGAATATGAATATGAATATGAATATGAATATGAATATGAATATGAATATGAATATGAATATGAATATGAATATGAATATGAATATGAATATGAATATGAATATGAATATGAATATGAATATGAATATGAATATGAATATGAATATGAATATGAATATGAATATGAATATGAATATGAATATGAATATGAATATGAATATGAATATGAATATGAATATGAATATGAATATGAATATGAATATGAATATGAATATGAATATGAATATGAATATGAATATGAATATGAATATGAATATGAATATGAATATGAATATGAATATGAATATGAATATGAATATGAATATGAATATGAATATGAATATGAATATGAATATGAATATGAATATGAATATGAATATGAATATGAATATGAATATGAATATGAATATGAATATGAATATGAATATGAATATGAATATGAATATGAATATGAATATGAATATGAATATGAATATGAATATGAATATGAATATGAATATGAATATGAATATGAATATGAATATGAATATGAATATGAATATGAATATGAATATGAATATGAATATGAATATGAATATGAATATGAATATGAATATGAATATGAATATGAATATGAATATGAATATGAATATGAATATGAATATGAATATGAATATGAATATGAATATGAATATGAATATGAATATGAATATGAATATGAATATGAATATGAATATGAATATGAATATGAATATGAATATGAATATGAATATGAATATGAATATGAATATGAATATGAATATGAATATGAATATGAATATGAATATGAATATGAATATGAATATGAATATGAATATGAATATGAATATGAATATGAATATGAATATGAATATGAATATGAATATGAATATGAATATGAATATGAATATGAATATGAATATGAATATGAATATGAATATGAATATGAATATGAATATGAATATGAATATGAATATGAATATGAATATGAATATGAATATGAATATGAATATGAATATGAATATGAATATGAATATGAATATGAATATGAATATGAATATGAATATGAATATGAATATGAATATGAATATGAATATGAATATGAATATGAATATGAATATGAATATGAATATGAATATGAATATGAATATGAATATGAATATGAATATGAATATGAATATGAATATGAATATGAATATGAATATGAATATGAATATGAATATGAATATGAATATGAATATGAATATGAATATGAATATGAATATGAATATGAATATGAATATGAATATGAATATGAATATGAATATGAATATGAATATGAATATGAATATGAATATGAATATGAATATGAATATGAATATGAATATGAATATGAATATGAATATGAATATGAATATGAATATGAATATGAATATGAATATGAATATGAATATGAATATGAATATGAATATGAATATGAATATGAATATGAATATGAATATGAATATGAATATGAATATGAATATGAATATGAATATGAATATGAATATGAATATGAATATGAATATGAATATGAATATGAATATGAATATGAATATGAATATGAATATGAATATGAATATGAATATGAATATGAATATGAATATGAATATGAATATGAATATGAATATGAATATGAATATGAATATGAATATGAATATGAATATGAATATGAATATGAATATGAATATGAATATGAATATGAATATGAATATGAATATGAATATGAATATGAATATGAATATGAATATGAATATGAATATGAATATGAATATGAATATGAATATGAATATGAATATGAATATGAATATGAATATGAATATGAATATGAATATGAATATGAATATGAATATGAATATGAATATGAATATGAATATGAATATGAATATGAATATGAATATGAATATGAATATGAATATGAATATGAATATGAATATGAATATGAATATGAATATGAATATGAATATGAATATGAATATGAATATGAATATGAATATGAATATGAATATGAATATGAATATGAATATGAATATGAATATGAATATGAATATGAATATGAATATGAATATGAATATGAATATGAATATGAATATGAATATGAATATGAATATGAATATGAATATGAATATGAATATGAATATGAATATGAATATGAATATGAATATGAATATGAATATGAATATGAATATGAATATGAATATGAATATGAATATGAATATGAATATGAATATGAATATGAATATGAATATGAATATGAATATGAATATGAATATGAATATGAATATGAATATGAATATGAATATGAATATGAATATGAATATGAATATGAATATGAATATGAATATGAATATGAATATGAATATGAATATGAATATGAATATGAATATGAATATGAATATGAATATGAATATGAATATGAATATGAATATGAATATGAATATGAATATGAATATGAATATGAATATGAATATGAATATGAATATGAATATGAATATGAATATGAATATGAATATGAATATGAATATGAATATGAATATGAATATGAATATGAATATGAATATGAATATGAATATGAATATGAATATGAATATGAATATGAATATGAATATGAATATGAATATGAATATGAATATGAATATGAATATGAATATGAATATGAATATGAATATGAATATGAATATGAATATGAATATGAATATGAATATGAATATGAATATGAATATGAATATGAATATGAATATGAATATGAATATGAATATGAATATGAATATGAATATGAATATGAATATGAATATGAATATGAATATGAATATGAATATGAATATGAATATGAATATGAATATGAATATGAATATGAATATGAATATGAATATGAATATGAATATGAATATGAATATGAATATGAATATGAATATGAATATGAATATGAATATGAATATGAATATGAATATGAATATGAATATGAATATGAATATGAATATGAATATGAATATGAATATGAATATGAATATGAATATGAATATGAATATGAATATGAATATGAATATGAATATGAATATGAATATGAATATGAATATGAATATGAATATGAATATGAATATGAATATGAATATGAATATGAATATGAATATGAATATGAATATGAATATGAATATGAATATGAATATGAATATGAATATGAATATGAATATGAATATGAATATGAATATGAATATGAATATGAATATGAATATGAATATGAATATGAATATGAGTATGAATATGAATATGAATATGAATATGAATATGAATATGAATATGAATATGAATATGAATATGAATATGAATATGAATATGAATATGAATATGAATATGAATATGAATATGAATATGAATATGAATATGAATATGAATATGAATATGAATATGAATATGAATATGAATATGAATATGAATATGAATATGAATATGAATATGAATATGAATATGAATATGAATATGAATATGAATATGAATATGAATATGAATATGAATATGAATATGAATATGAATATGAATATGAATATGAATATGAATATGAATATGAATATGAATATGAATATGAATATGAATATGAATATGAATATGAGTATGAATTTGAATGAGTCGGTAGGAATAATATTAGAAATAATACACGTGCATCAATTTTTACAAAGACAACGATAAGGATTGGATAAGACCTGACTGAAAAAATGAAGATGAGGCTAAGTATACGTTGTCATGTCGTAATGCATGCGTGTATTAAACATTTTTTTTAAAAGGTCACATCTAGGTAGTAAAGTTCTGTATCCGTTTTTGTGCACAGAATAACTTTTAAAGAAATAAAAATCAAAGCTAATCGATTGAAAAAAATGCTCGGTCTAACTCACAAAAACAAAGTAAATATAATTCTAAAGAATTAAGGTCACGTTTTGCTGGCGTTGACAAAATAAAAACCCAAAAAATTTTTATAACAATAACGAAATCGTTATATAAATGAAATCAATGCTTCGTTTTCTTAAAAAGAAAAGAAAAAATTCATAAAATAAAGAATGTAATGATTTTTATTTCGCAGCATTCTGTGCAGCTCAGCAAAAACTGACGCCAACGAATGATGATATTATTTATGACGGCTAGCTAGCAAAGGATCAAAAAATAAGCTTAATGTTCTGAAAGAAAAAAAATAACAAAATTAAATAAAATAAAATAAAACAAAACAAAACAGCAACGAAAACTCAAAAAGAAAAGCAAAAAAGTCTGTGTGGCATTTGATGGATATTTTACGCTTAAAAACGAGTCTTTGGCACACATACAAACAAACACACTAACAGAAACATGTGTAGTTATGTAAACGATACAATAAAATTCAATACTATTTTATAGGTTTTTGGTTGAATGTTTTTTTTTTTTTATATTTTTAATAAGAAGAGCGCCAACTGCCAAAAGTAGTTGCTAAACTTTCAAAAAATTTCGAACAAGCATTTATTTAGGCAATGACACGCCCACCGGTTTCTTACCCTGACCCGAAACTTTAACTCATACATGCACATAAATTACAAGTTGGCGTAGCCATTTTGTTTTTGTACATTTTCTTATTTTGTATTTTTTTTTTTTTTGCTTTTTTTGTGTTGGGTCTTTTCCAAACGAAACGGAAGTGTTATATGCGCCGCTGGTAATGAAATTTAATGCGACTCGGAATTTGATTTGGGCACAAATACAGCACAATAAAATCACAAAAAAAGCTGCCTTCTTACAAATGCTTAACGTAGCTGTTTTCGTGCAGCAGCAGCATGAAGTGGAATTTCATGTTCCTTCGTTGTACAAAAATAAAAAGTGTGGCAACACTATTAAAACCAGTTTATGTCATTTTGCGAACAAAGGCGTCTGATTGGTATATGTTTGTGTGTGTATCGGCATATGTGTGTGAATGTGTTTGCATGGGGGAGTTTATTTTTGGCACTAGGTGCTGGTCATTCACTGTTAGTTGTTGGCGTTTCTCAAGCTTTTATGCTTATCATAAACTACAAATTTTATGGCTTGGAAAATGAAGCAGAGCTTTAATGGATTAAATAATAAAAACTGCGGGTATTGTGAAAAAGCTTGGAAATAGGATTTTTTTTTTCAGCCTTGTAGTAAAGTCAATATTAAATTAAAAAGCCGTTAGAGTTGTGAGCCAAAAGCGATTGATTGCAAAATAACGGTTAAGGATTATTAAAAAACAATATATGCCAAGTTATGAAGAAAAGCTTAAATGCCAAAATTATATAAACTGTAAACATTCACTTGTTTGAAATTATGTAGAAGCAGTTAACAGTCTTGATAAGAGAAAATAAGCATTTAGCTATATTTAAGCTGGAATGTTTTTAATGGTGTCTACAGAAAATTTAATAAAGGTATGAACATTAGCGTTATTAAAAATAAAGCCAGAAGACAATAAAAATATTTTGTCGAGCAATAAAACACAATTTTGAGGGAATAAAAATAATTTTAATTGCTTTTGGCATGGCTTTGTATCAAAAAATAAAAATTTTTAAGCAGCTTATAAAGTTTGAGACAAAAATTAAGTAAATTCATGAAAAAATAAAACAACTGTCTAGAGAAACTATAAAAATATACATATAACAAAAGAAAAGAAAAAATAAAATACCATAAAGAAACTATGAAGGAATTATCTTCGACTGGACAGAATTTAAATTGCCATGACAGCCGTGTGGAAATTATTTATTTTTTTATTTATTTGATGACGTGACTTTTTATGAGATATAAGCATAGTTTTTATTTAATTTTCAAATTTCAAACTCAGCCCAAATTTTTATTTCAATTCATTTGTTTTTGTTAATTTAACTGAAATGAAAAGAACTGAATCAAATTATGGGTAATCTACCAGCTTCAAGAGTAAATTCAGCAAGAACATTCATTAATGCAGGATTGAACTACTGTGGACCCATCCAGATTCATTTCAAGATCAGAGGTAAAAAACCACATAAAGCGTGTACAGCAGTATTCATGCTACGAAGGCAGTAGTTCACTTGGAAGTTGTTAGAGACCTCATCACTGACCTCACGGTTTTTTTGGAGCCCTTAAAAAAATTCACCAGCAGAAAAGACCATTGCCAAAATTTTTTTGCGATAACGCGACAAATTTTGTCGAGCCATAAATGATTTATTGATTGAAAACCTCTCAATGTATAAGTGAGATTACAGCCGAAGGTGCCAGCGTTCGGGTCTAGAACTCAATTGATCTGCATTCAATCACCGACAAGAACACCAAAGATTTTTTTTTATATAATATCATTTTTTTTTAAGTAAAAAATATGAAATGTTAAATTTTTTAGATTGTTAGAAAACTAATTTTGACGGTTATTTTTGACCAAGCAGTTTATAAAACAGAATTAGAATTTCAATAATTAAAATAAAATTTTTGATATGTTACACAGCCAGGATTTGAACCCACGTCTTCCGCATGACAGTCTAGCATGCTTCCATTGAGCTATTGTGACATATTGTGTAGAAAAGATTTTTTTGGATTACAAATATTTTTATCATGAGAAATGGGTCTCTTTTCTACAAATTAAGTTTTCAGTTGAACAAAACAAATTTTTTGTTTTCTTTAATTTAAAAATAACTTACGTTCCAAATAACTAAGCGCGTTTCCCGCAACTGAATATTATTATGTCAAACGTTTCAATCGGTCAAACGTTTCAATCGTTCAAACGTTTGCAAAAAAAAAAAAACTTTACGCACGCCAACCGAAGTTCGTTTGCAGCAAACTGGCGATAAACGTTTTTTTTTTTTCTTTATATATAGCTAAATCCATTGAAGTGATGCCATCTTATTCCAATATCGTCATCCACTTCGAAGGATTAAGCTTAGTACGAATTGCTTGGTCAAGTTATACTCATATGGACTATATCATGTATAAAATCTCAACGAAGATCATTCGCAGAGACGACTATCAAACTAAACTAACTCAATTAATTATTTCATTACACTGAGAAAAAAAACATACTTTAATATCAAACAAAATGTTTTAGAATAGAAATTTAACGCCTTTGCGTTTCTACAAAACAAAATTTAAGAAAAGTGTGTTTAATTTTCAACTACACTGAGGGAAAAATGTGCTAAAATTAAATGAAATTGTGTTCATATCTAACGAATTTGTTTTTGAAATAGAGCTTGAAACAAATTCATTAAAATTAAACACAACTGTATTTAAATTTAAATTCAAAACAAAAGTTTTTGTTTTTAAAACAATGTATTTGTTACGAAAAACAAATTTAAAACAAAAATTTTAAAATTTAAAACAAATATTTTAAAGCATATTTCGATGCCATTTTTTTAGCTTTACAGAGTTTTTAGCATCAGATGCACAGACAGCTACCCTCGGGACCTCCGAATGTTAACTCCATTCGAAGAATTTTGCATTTGATATATTTTAATATTTAGTTAATTAGTTTTTATTTTATCGTATGTTCGATATTTTTCAAACCAATTCAAAAAATTCAAAGATTTTCTTGTATTCAAATTTTTGTTTGTTTTGTCAAAGAAATAATGAGAGAAAATAAAAAAAAAGTAGTTTATTGGTAGTTGAAAATTAAACACACTTGTTTTAATTTTTGTTTTGTAGAAACGCAAAAGCGTTAAATTTCTATTTCAAAATTGTTTATTTAATTTTTAAGTATGTTTTTTTTCTCAGTGTACCTATAAACTCGTTCCCATTTTTGAATTTTCTGTTATTATTTCTTTGAAAAAATAAACAAAATTTTTAATAAAATGACAATTTTTAAATTATTTAAATTGGTTTGACAAATATCAAACATATGAAAAAATAAAAACTAATTAATTAAATATAAAAATATTTCATATGCAAACTTCATCGAATGGTGTTAACATTTAGTATTCGGAGGGTCCCGGGTGTAGCTGTTTGTGAATCTGATGTAAAAAACTTGGAAATGCTAAAAAATTGCTTCGAAAAAAATATGCTTTAAAATATTTGTTTTAAATTTTAAAATTTTTGTTTTTAATTTGTTTTTCATAACAAAAATATTGTTTTAAAAACAAATACTTTTGTTTTTAATTTAAGTTCAAAACAGTTGTGTTTAATTTTAATGAATTTGTTTCAAGCTCTATTTCAAAAACAAATTCGTTGGATATGAACACAATTTTTTTAAATTTAACACATATTTCCCTCAGTGTAAGTATTCAAATGCCTCTGATGATCACCAACCTTCAAAGAATTCAAATATCTATTCTGGATGTATTAGCAAATACTGATCACGGCAAGATCACACAGACATTTTTGTTTCAAAAACAATAAATAAACGATGTGGTACAATTTCGAAGCAATTTTCCGACTGCATTCGACATTTCATATGGAAACTAAAACATACTGCAAATGTTTAAAATAATAAATGTGGCTGGAGTGATATCTGATCGTAGCCTTCAAATTAACGTTACCTCTATGTGTTCATGAAGCAGTGGATCCCCAGTCGGAAGATAGGTGAGCACATCTCCTAAATGATACATCTTTTCCTACTGCATAACGTATGAAAAAAAGCCTTTAATAATTTTAGCGATGTACAGGAAACTGAGAAGAGATTTAAACAAAACAATAAAAAGGGAAATAATTGAACTTAACACTTTTTTCCTACTCGGGGAAGCGGTAAAGAGACTAATACGATGATACTTGCCTAATCACTTCTTCACTGCCACAAGGAAGTGAAAAAGAGATCAATACCCCCGTACTAGCAGTTTCTTACAAAAATGTATATGAAGTTTGGTAACGAAGAGTCATGAGCTTTGAATGTAAAAGTATGTGACAAGAAACTATCTTGGGTTGATCGCTTTTTCTAGTGGGAACAAAAAAATCCTAATCTCTTGTTCATTGCCAAAAGAAGCTACTACGATTCTTGGTTAATCACTTCTTCACTGCCACAAGGAAGCGAAAAATAGATTAATACCCCCGTAGTGGCAGTTTCATACAAAAATGTATATGACGTTTGGAAACAAAGGGCTATGATCGCCGAATCTAGAGGTATGTGCCAAAAAGCCATCTTAGGGATGATCGCTTTTCCTGGTGGGTCTTTTTATAAAACACGCACTTCCAACTGTACACAACAACAGCATAATTTCGATAGAGGAATGTGCTGTAGACATGCAACTAGCACTCATTGCAGAGACGAGTAGATTCATCTAGACGAGAAACCGTTTAACGATTGTTTTTCAAATAGTCCTGATATAGTACTTTACTCAGGAAAATATGCTCTTACCTGATCTACGTTATAAATTGTAAATTTTTTTTTGTTAAGTATGTTTGTAGCGTGTGCGTGCTGATAAAATTAGCCATTTACCATAATTACTAGTTTATGTTTTCCTACATTTTGCTCACATTTAAACCTGCAGTAGCATGGTTTGTTTTAACTCATGCGACAGCTACGAATGTCCAGGTTCGATTCCTGTATTGGATGGTTGAAGACTAATAATTTTTTTATGAGTAGATATTTAACCATAAAATAAGGTAAATATTTGGTTATAGTAACCACAGTTCTCAGTTTGTTAAACCCAAAAACAGGTTAAATTTATATGAAAATTATGTGGTTTCTTTAACCTGACGATTCATGTTGGAAAATTTGTACCTGAGATTTAGTAAAAATTTGGTAAATTAACCAGATTAATATCTCTGGGTGTAGAGTTAACTTGTATTTCCTCTTATAAATAACGTTTCTGATAGTGTAAGTAGGGTCAATTTAAATAAAAACGTATTTTTTAACCAAGAGGAGATAGAAAGCCATCAAAGAGCTTTGATATGAAATGTTAACTTTCAAAACACAATATGAGTTCGCACACAATTTTATACAGTCAGAAGTTTGATACTTAAATTCTGACTCATTTAATTGAGATCTCATGGATAATATTAAATTGTTAGTAGTAACGAAGATTTAATATTTTTTTGTGATCTATATGATTTCCAAACCAAAATTGACATTCAAACTTATAGGCTGACTGGTCTGGGCTAACAGCTGTGGGGTCTGAAAAACCTTTTAGAAGACTACAATTTTGACAAATAATTACAAAAACCCGTTTATTCCTATGCAAGTGATGTCTGAGAACCAACATGAGATGGAGCTTCGAAGAACATTTATTCTGAATAATACAGCAGTTATGTGATGATATGATGGATATAGATTTGAGTCTTTGTTAATTGCACGCAATCTGAGCTCAGTAGCTGTTTTGTAAATTTCAAATTTGGCGTTGATATATTTTTAAGAATCCATTTTGTTCTCAATGGACTGACGTCAATATCTCCTCAATGTGATTTAAATTTAATTTTGTGAATTGGTTCTGTGATCAGAATTGATGTAGGAAGGTGTGTTGAATATTTATTAAGCTGAATATTGCCTAAGTTTTTGGACACCTACCTATAGCTATTTAATTCTTACGCTCGGGTCAACGGACTTTGAAATCATATGTTTTCAAACCAAAAAAAGTTACAAGTTTGAAGTTCCAAGTCTTACAAATAGATGTTTTATATCGGTTTTTCACATTTCTAGTCTTCGAACACGAAGAAGAGTTTAATAGCTTCATTCTGTATCGCTATTCGATCACTAGTTTCGTTCAAAACACTGCTCGTTCGCTGTTTTCAAATATATTATTCGAACAGAATAAACCAACGATAACAGCTGATCAGCTGGCGAACGATATCGTAAAACTGTGAAATATGTATATCTATCAGTGAGTCAAATCACGAGGAGAAACTTCAAATTCTAACGAGCACTTTTATGTTATCGTCGTGCAGCTCTCTTTGATAAACAATTTGTTAAAAATTGATAATATCACGAGTGCTGCACTTCTTGTAGGTGGCTTTGGCTCGAAGAAGGTAAAGCTCCCCGTGGAGTGGCCAAAAGCATTGAAGACACTTGAAAATAAATGTATTTAAGAACTTACTCCAGAATATTTGTTGGCTGTTTTGCACCTTTCTTGAACTGTCTTCAATCAGCCTGGTTAATATATTTGCACTGAATATGTATATATTTGCATTCCTATTATTTCAAGCAATTGACTTTTTTCATACACAAAAAATTTATGGAATTTATTACTTGTCAAAACAAATGAAATATAAACAAGAACAGCTGTCTTTAAAAATAAACAAATCGAACTAAAGAATTGCCAACAAACAAGAAACAAAGAAAAAGGTTTAAAAAATCTTTAATAAAATAGTTAAAATTTATTAAACTTCGGATATGTTTGATCTTGCAATGCTAAATTTGACAAATTTTTGTGTATCACTGTTTGAATAAACGTTAGAAGCATAAGCTTACCGTAAGGGTTGGCGAGCAAGTTCGTTATAGATACAGATTTCAATTGAATCACAATATCGTTCGCCTAGCATTCGTTCGTTGAGTTTCTCGTTAGGAATAGAAAATGATGCTATAATTTTTGCTGAATTCATATCAGGGTTTACCTATATAAATATTGTGTCTAGGGTTAAGCCTTACCTCTCTTTTTTAGCTAAGCCTTGTTTTATTGAATAGTAGCGCCAAGGATAATTTCTCTTATTCATAACATATTCATGTATTTTGGAACAGCGTTCTGCTGGTTTCGACGGAATATATTAGGTTACACTGGTTCGTAATCTTAATTCTAATAACTGCTCATCCACTGTAACGTTTTTATCCGTACAAAAATTTTGTGCAAATTTGCGATTTTGCAATTTTGTTTGTATTGACTGCCAAAAAAAAAAAACAGAAGAAAGATCATCGGCATTATTTATAATTACAACTACACTGAGAAAAAAAACATACTTTAAAATCAAACAAAAAATTTTAAACTAGCAATTTAATGCTTTTACGTTTCTACAAAACAAAATTTAAAGCAAGTGTGTTTGATTTTCAACTACCTATAAACTGCTTTCTTTTTTTAATTTTCTCATCATTATTTCTTTGAAAAAACAAACAAAAATCTGAATATAATGACAATTTTTTAATTTTTCAAATTGGTTTGACATATATAGATCAAATGATAAAATAAAACTAATTTAATTTATATTAACTAATATTGAAATATTTAAAATGCAAGCTTCATCAAATGGAGTTAATATTTGGTTTTCGGAAGGTCCCGGAGGTAGCTTATTATAAATCTGTTGCCAAAAACTTGGAAAAGCTAAAAAAATGGCATGGAAAAAAATTATGCTTTAAAACATTTGTTTTAAAATTTTTATTTTAAATCGTTTTTCATAACCAAAACATTGTTTTAAAAACAAAAACTATTGTTTTGAACTTAACGTTAAAAACAGTTGTGTTTAATTTTAACGAATTTGTTTCAAGCTATATTTCAAAAACAAATTCGTTAAATATGAACACAATTTCATTTAATTTTAACACATATTTCCCTCAGTGTAGCACGATCACATTGAGAGAATCAAGTTCCCCCATATAATTTACACACGGGTACCAGGGTAGTCTTATTGGGAGGGTACTTATGTAAATTTTATCAGGACGTTTAGGATTAAACTCTTCTTTTACTCTAAAAAACCAAAAGAAATAAGGATAAAATGGTATAATTATACAAATTAAGTCAAAAAAAAATCAAGATTAGTCAAGATGTTTGTTGAAAAAATTGTAATTTCACTATTGTTTTGAAATATTATTTTAACTTATTTTATTTTGACGATTTGTTCTGATTGTCTTTGGTTTCTAATATTTGATCTACAGTGGGTTCAGAGTCAAAAAATTATTTTTATATAAATTTTTTTTCTATCAATAGTAAAATGTATAACAATCTTATATATTAATACGTGAACATTAAAGTTTGTCGTACGCTTTTTTGGTATTAATTTAAACTCAAAACAATTGAAACTTATATCATTTGAAAGGTTTTGTTGTCCAGATGTGCAGAATGTATATATAAATGATATATCTGATAGAGGGGGTTCCCAACCTTCTAAGAGAGAAATTAAATTTTTGAGAAAAAATCTGCTCTTTGTTTGATATGAAATTTGGTTGGAGGAGAGTTCTTAAGTTGCTCGAATTTGAATTTTTTTTAAAAGTAACAATTTCTTAAAAAATTGTAGTTTTATGCATTCATCAATTGTTAAATTTGTAAAAAACGTGTTTTGAACTCAAAAATTTGACTTTCCATGTGAATATCTTGGTTGGATTTTACCAGTTTTTAAATTTTTTTCATTTTTTCTAAAAGTTTGATAAATTTTCTTTTAAATGTGCTAAAAATTACAGCAAAATTTTAACAAAAAGTATTTTTCTTAATATTGTCGTTTGTTATTTAGCGTGTGTTTCAACCAAATGCCAAGAGAGAGAAAAAAACTGTCTCAAATTGAATTTTCTAAATTGGGAAGCCAATATCTCCGTCATCTGTGAAAAGATTTTATTTATTTCTTTTTTGTATTTAAGTCTTATCAGTTAACTTAAAAAAACTTTTGAAAATAATACCGTTTTTTGTTTGTTTATATTTAAATTATTCATTTTAAAAAAAGACCATAAAATTTGATTTATTCTAAAAATATGGGGTAAAAATGATTTTTGTTATAAAAAAACCAAAAATTCAAAATTGCATTTTTGGTTTTCTTTCAAAGTCTATACCGAATTTACGGTGAATTTATTTTGTCTTGACACTAAATTAATAAACTGTCCGTGCCATCAAAAAATCAAGGCTACCCCCTATGATTTTTTTTAAAAAATTAAATTTTTTTAAAATGTTGTTTTTCTGTTTTTGAAAGAAATAATTAAATAAATAAATAATTTTTCGAAAGAAAACAGCTTAATATCTCCAATCAATGAAAAGTTATAGCTCCGAACTTATTTTGATCATCTCGCATATATTTATAAATAGGCAATCAATAAATTGGTCGAATTTCGACCCCAGGTGATACTAGTAATAGTAAATGTGGTCGACATTTTCTCCTTTAAAATTCTTAAAATTAAAAAAATATATAAAAATGTGCTTCAACTAAGATCTTAGATACTTTTTCTAAGCTTAAGCAGCACCTTAAGAATTTTTTAACTTAATTTTTGAAGTAATTTCATGTGGTAAGAGTGCTTGGTTGTTGCTGGATTTAAGCTTGAAATGCTCAAATAAAATAAGCACATAAAAGTCAAATAATCATGAATAAAATCTCAAGTCAATAGCTTAGTTTGTGCGGGATTAATGTAGGTTTCATTATTTAATACCACAAGGTATTTATCTAAGTTTTCCTCATTTAGAATTAAAAGAGCGTATTCAACATCAAGTCTTTTGCGCTTGATCTGAAATCTTCAGTCAATAGCTCTTTAAAAGTTGGATTTATATAGGTTACTTTGACGTCACTTCATATGAGCGACAGCGGTTGATGTCATTCGATGAAGTTTCCTTTCTTCAATTATAAGCACAGTTACAGCTCTATTCGAAACTCAAATCTTTTAGTGGTTTGCTTAATCCTGTCATTGCAGCTTTCATCGTTACGCTGTGTGTTATTACTTTCAACAGTCTTTGGAGTAGCTTGCATGCCTTTTTCCTTGAAAAGTTTAACAAAATTAGTATATTTCCTATAACTTTTGGAATTTCAAGCCTTAATTTATTAATTAAATTCACTCCTAGACTTTGGAATTTAGCAAAAATTCTGTACACATAACGCAGGAAATCGACATTTATATGTGTGTACACCATACACCAACACCAACGTTTATAAAAGGCATGCTTTTATCTAGGCGAGCACACATGGTTAAACATACGTAACTAAAGTGGCACACAAACACATACTTACTCACTTGTATTTGTATTGAGTATATGTATAAATTACTTACAACAACCACATAAAAAGGGATATCATCTGGCATAGTACATAATTAAAAAGCTTACCTCAAATATTTTCATTAAATTCTTAAGCTAGCAAATTCATTCACAGTTGGTGGTAGCATTTAAGTGAAAGTCAAAAAACAACAAGAACAACAAAATCGACTAGAACAACAGAATGGTTCAACAAAAATTATAACAAGAAAAGCCATGCATATAATTTTAAATACACTTAAGCTCGCATAGCCTTAATTTATACACATACACATGCAGATAGACAAACTCTTATTGATAGACATAAAGGATCGTTTTGCCCAACTGTAATACTCTACATATATCGAATCTCTTTTAAGAACATAGAAGAAATCTATGCCTTGTCTTGCTTTCTGACGCTCTTCTTACTTGTTCAGCCTTGTTTAATATTGTTTTATTTTGATTTTTTTAATTTCCCAAAGGACTTAAATACTGCTGCTGCTGTTGTTGCTGCTGCTATTTCTGCTCAAATGCTGACAGTTACTATTTTTAATGAAGCATGCTTTTGGGCAGATGTACTACTACATACATCAATAAGGTTAGAAATTGAATTACAACCAGGCTGTTTTTATGGTTTGCAACGACAGTTATTTGAAATAGGATTGGGAAATATTATCTTCTGTGGTGATATTTGGTGTTTTTTTTTTTTTTTTGTGTCCATTTAGTATGCTTGGTTTCTTTGCGTTAGTTATGGTTTTGTATAGATATTAGCAGAGTAGTTTACAAGTACCCTTGGAAGGGTTTTGTGCTTGTTAATATGATTATTTCTTTAATATATAGCAATTTTTTACTATAGATTCACTCTTCTTCGACTTTTCTTCACCTCGAGGCTACTTGAAACCTTTTATGGCTTAAACTTTTTTTATATTGTTGTTTCTTCGAACTAACACAGGAGGATATGTATTAGAGTGTATCGAAAAACTGTCCCCCAATTCCGGCACCAAAAAGGCCGAAATTCGAAACAAAAAGCGATTTTAAGTCCTTTACAGGATCTAATAAAAACTGTTGTTATTATTTGGTTAACTATAATAGTTTAAAAAATACCTTACTTTTGCATTAAGCAATAAAAAAAAACAAAAGTTAAAAAATACTTTCATACAAAAAATAAAAACACAATTATTAAATAACAAGTTGATTCACTTTGAAAAAAACTGTTAAATTTGATGAAAATCTGCAGTTCTGTGTTTTTAAATGAAAGGAATTGATTGATAAGCTTTATTTTCTTTTAAAATCAACCATTAATGGGTCTTCAGTACTAAAGTTTATTAAAAATGCACAAAAACGCAATTCGGAAGACGCAAAAATTAGTTCAAATAAAAAAAAATAAACCAATTGAAAGGATTTTTCATGTACTATTTAATTTTGGTACCAGAATTGGGTGTAAGATTTTTCCCACACAAGTCGAAACACTCTTATATGTATTCCATTAGCCAAGTTTAAATAAAAATTAATTCATATTGAAATTATATTAATTAATAATAAATAGTCATTGAAGCCAGGTTGAATCAAAGTCAATTCTGTGAAGCGAGTTATCGAGCGAATTGAGCCACGCTTGATCAAAAGCGCAGAAAAATGTTTCCTTAAGAATGAATACAAAAAAGATTCCTAGTTGCGCCCTTGTCCTTGACCCACAACTGTCTTTAACACATTGTGCTGCAGAGATTTTCATTAGGTTTATTGAGCAATAAAGATAACTGAATTGTTTTTGATCCAGGATTGGCTAAGTTTACCTCTGCTTTTGACAAAACCATCTTAAAAAGAATTAGATTACATCTTTAATCTAATTCTTACATTAACAAAAAATAATTGAATTCTAAAATTTACTTCTTTAAAACGAGAGAATTGCGTCAATTGGGTCAATTAATTAATAAACCTTATTCAGACTATTTGAATGAACTTTGCATCTTACAAAGAACATGATTATAAAATTTCTTTGTAAATTCTTAATTTTTTAAAAATTTGCAATATCAACAGCTTTAAAAAAATTTGAGTCAATCAAGTTTATCACACAAAAGTTTTTAATTTGCAATTAAGCCTTATTTGATCTGTTTTCCCCCATTTTTTTCAAAAACAACTTTTTGTTTTTAATAGATTTTTTAGTTTCTGCTTAATTAATTAAAAAAATATTTAATTTTAAAAAAATTGCATAAAAAAAAATAAATAAGTTGGCTCATTTAAAATGCTTAAAAGAACTCATTTTGCCAAAAGTTTACGAAAGCAGTTTTTTGTAAGCTTAAAAAAAAATCAAGTAAACCAGCAATAATAATAATAACAACAACAACTACAACATTGCAAACAGAAACAACTGCATAAAGAGTAACATAATAATAAACAGCAATAAAGTGCAGAAACCAGGCAGTGCCCGCGGGAGCGCACCATTTTCAGCGTGAAAGTGAGTGAATTTTGGCGAAGAAGCAAAATTCGCAGTTACAGCGTCAGTTAAAATAAATGCCGCAGGGTGCTGGCAACTTCTTTACAGTTTGTTAGGCACTGTAGCGATTTTCGAACGCATCACATGACTTGAAAATGAATTTGGAAGCAACAACAGTAACAACAGCAACAACAACAACAGCAGCAGTTACTAACTACAACTGTGCAGACGTGAAATGCTGCTGCAGCATAATAAAACTGCCAATGGCAGCAACGACAACAAACTCAACAATAACAACAACAACAAAAAAAAAACAACAACAGCAAGAGCCGCATGAATAACAACGCGGCGCGCAAAAATTGTTCACTCAACTTGGGCAACAAACTTTTCTCATTTAAGCTTAAAAGCTCGCTTAATTGCAAGGAAATTCCACAGCAGCATTGCAATACAACGAGCTGTTCTTGTTGTTGTTGTTGCTACTACTGTTGTACAGTGGGTGGTATTGGTGTTCTCTGCTTTCGTGCAGCACCAGCAGCAGCAGCAATATTTGAGGCTTTTAATTACGGTTAAAAAATTTTTCATTGTTGTTATTTTCGGGCGTCATGCTGCCAGCTCAAGTTACAGGTTAAGCAGCACATTTGGCGGCAAAATACCCACGCTGGTGTTTTTCAAATCAATAAATAAAATTTGTTTTCCTTTTTGCTTTTGTTTCCGTTTCTATGTGTGTGTGTGTGTGTGTGTGTGTGTGTGTGTGTTGTTTCTTTGCGCGCTTCTTGTTGAAGATCTTGCCATTAATTCTAATGGTTAGAAATAGCTTTGATGCAAATAACTTTTAATACCCTGCTGTCGAAGCTAGCAACTTGAGAATTCGAAAATGACATTTTAAAGAGTCAAGCTTAATTAAAAGTTTTACTTTAAAACTTTTAGCTTTTCGAAATGGTTACTATGCTTTTTTTCTTATTTTCTTTCCAAAGTTTTTATATTTATGTATGTTACTTATAACGTTATGGCTTCATGGGCACAAAAGTATTGATGACAAAAATTTCACGCAGCCCAATAAAGGTAACTACTTACCTACTTTTGAATTAGCATAAATATAACATAAGAGACTTTATTTCGAAATTAAAAATTTATATTAAAAAAATTGCAGAAAACACATGCGTAAGCTGCAAAATTTATTATTTCTTCAATTATTTATTAGTTAACTAAGAACTAGGTTATTTTTAAGTTAAAAGTTTGACAAAAGCTTCAATTTGGTTTACATAAAAATTTGATTTATAACAATATAAGATGTGATACAAATATAAAAGAAAGTTACATACTTAGTCCGGACTCCGCCCCCAGAGAAATGAGCCAAATATAAAAGTTTTTGTCAATTGATTCTATTAAGTTCAAAGTTGTTTTGCGATTATCGAAAGAATTTTATGATGAGAAAATATTTAAGATATCGCACACTAAATACAAAACAGTCACAACTCAAAAAAAACCGGATTTTTCAGGAGAAGCGAAAAATAAAACCCTTTGGTTGAAAATACAAAATAAAAGCAATTTTCATTTAAATACACAAACTTCATTTTTCCATTTAATGAAGAAAATAATGAGAAAGATAGTGAGATAAGTATTTTGTGAATTGATTTATGACAAAAAGTCGATATGAAAAAATTTTGAGTTGTGACTGTTTTGTATTTAGTGTGCGATATGTTTTATGATAACTTTGTCAAAAAAATTATAGATTTTTTTTATAAAATTGTTTAATGGAATCTTCGAAACAAATATGAGTTTTCAAAGACTTATTTATATCTTAAAATTTATCTTAATAGATTTTGGTGAAACTGAACGGAAAAACCAGTGCTTTTAATATACGTGAAAACATTTCACCAAAAAATATATTTCATGAACTAAGCTGAAATGAAATTAAAAGTACACTGAGAAGAAAAAAATACTTTAAAATTAAACAAAAATTTTCAAATAGAAATTAAATGCAAGCACAACTGTTTTTGAAGTTAAATTTGAAACAAAAGTTTTCTTTTTTTTTCTTAAAATCTTTTTTGTTATTTCAAAGAATTTATTTTTTCTTATAAAAAAATTTAAAATCATAAAAAATTTTTTTAAAAAATACAAAAGTTTTTAGTTGAAATTAAACACGCTTAAATTTTGTTTTAGAGAAACGCAAAATATCACGTTAAATTTGTATTTTTAAATTTTTTGTTGAATATTAAAGTGTGTTTTTTCCTCACTCAATTTGACTTAAATTTTAAAAAAAATTTAAGTTTGACCTTATAACAAACCATTACCGCCATGATAAAGAGGAAAAGTGAGAACCAAATCACCTTTACCGATAAATTTTGCATGAAAACTTGTGTGTGTGATCGTTTCATTCGTTTCATCGGGTTGTGGAGTAATTTTTAAGGGTAAAACTCAAAAGCGACCAGATCAAGTTTATTTTTGCAGATCTTATTTTAAGCACCTATTCTTTAGGAAAGTTCGCGGCGAATGAAAAACAATTGTCAATTTTGAGAATTCAATATACTTCATGGGTACTCAAACAAGTATGTCTTTACTTAACTTAGCGTATTACACACGCAGAAAAATTACACTTTCGATTTTGATTGTAGCAAACATATTTATTTTTACTGTAAATATTTGTACAATTCTGACCATACTTTGCCTGTTATTCATGTTGCTATTTTTGTGACAATAATTTTAATGTTTGCTTCTTATTCCAGGAAACATATTTTGAAAGATATGATAAAATAGTAGTTCTGTTGACAGTAATTTTTTTGCCATGATCATATCGTATTTGTCAGAAACATACAACATGATTGTATACAACATTATATGTTCAAGCAATATTCATATTGGTTTGCTTGTTTTGTTTGAATTTTGTTCGCTCACACGCCATCAGGCGATTGGCATGATGGTTAGAGTGTTCGACTACGATGACCGACGGTCCGCGTTCAAATCCAAATGTCAAATTGGTCAATTGTCATGATATGTTATTTTTCCTTAAATTATTTGCTTGTATTAATTTTAATTTAAACAAAATAAAAGTAGAGCTTGGTTGGGCTTGAGAATTGAACCTGGGGTATTCAAATTCAAATCAAATTAACAAGCACTTAACCAACTGAACCACGAAATAAAAATGTTGCTCGCACTCTAATTGTATACTTAGCTTACTATGAACTTAGTTATCTCATAACTGGCCACAGTGAACATAATATTTTTTATTGCTTCAAAGTAGCATAGTTGCTTGTGAACACAATATATTGATCGTAACAAAGTAACTTGCTTACGCAAACTATTCATGGTAACCGTAAAATAGGAACATGTTTCCAATAAAAATAATCTTGTTTGCTCTCATTTAGTTTACAAATATAATAGTTTTCTCTCCCATTATGTTTGTGGTAAATATATTTTTTTTTCTGCATGCAGGTCATTACTATTTTGGATCCCCCCCCTCCTAGAACCAAAAGCTATCTACGCCACTGCTTAGCACAAAAATAAAAAAATAAAAAGAGAAGAAATAAATGCACTTTTTCGAATTGATAGACACATTAATGGCGGAGGTGGCGGGATTAAAATTTGTTACAAGAAACATCAGAATTTTTATTTCCTAGGTAAATCAAGTCATACTGATATATAATGTTTAAGCCAAAAAAAATCTTAGGAATCTCGAATTGTATAGCACTTCCTTAACACCATCCACAATTTGAACTTGTTGTATCGAAAAATAGTGCTCCAAATTTCGGTATTAAATTCCATTTTTTGATTTGGAGGTTTGGTCTTGGTCTTGGTCTTGGTCTTGGTCTTGGTCTTGGTCTTGGTCTTGGTCTTGGTCTTGGTCTTGGTCTTGGTCTTGGTCTTGGTCTTGGTCTTGGTCTTGGTCTTGGTCTTGGTCTTGGTCTTGGTCTTGGTCTTGGTCTTGGTCTTGGTCTTGGTCTTGGTCTTGGTCTTGGTCTTGGTCTTGGTCTTGGTCTTGGTCTTGGTCTTGGTCTTGGTCTTGGTCTTGGTCTTGGTCTTGGTCTTGGTCTTGGTCTTGGTCTTGGTCTTGGTCTTGGTCTTGGTCTTGGTCTTGGTCTTGGTCTTGGTCTTGGTCTTGGTCTTGGTCTTGGTCTTGGTCTTGGTCTTGGTCTTGGTCTTGGTCTTGGTCTTGGTCTTGGTCTTGGTCTTGGTCTTGGTCTTGGTCTTGGTCTTGGTCTTGGTCTTGGTCTTGGTCTTGGTCTTGGTCTTGGTCTTGGTCTTGGTCTTGGTCTTGGTCTTGGTCTTGGTCTTGGTCTTGGTCTTGGTCTTGGTCTTGGTCTTGGTCTTGGTCTTGGTCTTGGTCTTGGTCTTGGTCTTGGTCTTGGTCTTGGTCTTGGTCTTGGTCTTGGTCTTGGTCTTGGTCTTGGTCTTGGTCTTGGTCTTGGTCTTGGTCTTGGTCTTGGTCTTGGTCTTGGTCTTGGTCTTGGTCTTGGTCTTGGTCTTGGTCTTGGTCTTGGTCTTGGTCTTGGTCTTGGTCTTGGTCTTGGTCTTGGTCTTGGTCTTGGTCTTGGTCTTGGTCTTGGTCTTGGTCTTGGTCTTGGTCTTGGTCTTGGTCTTGGTCTTGGTCTTGGTCTGGGTCTTGGTCTTGGTCTTTGTCTTGGTCTTGGTCTTGGTCTTGGTCTTGGTCTTGGTCTTGGTCTTGGTCTTGGTCTTGGTCTTGGTCTTGGTCTTGGTCTTGGTCTTGGTCTTGGCCTTTCTTGGTCTTTCATTGGTCTTTCATTGGCTAGAGCCAATGAAAACTTTGAAGGAAAGCAAAAACAATTCAATCGGTTGGAAAGATTATGACAGAGTTTTTCTGGGAATTCAAAGTAATTGTTTTGATCGACTATCTTCAAAAGAGCGTATAACAATAACTTCATAAAATTATTGAAGCCTCTTGAATAAATTGAATGTGAAAATGCGAGAAAAACGATATAGTTTACAACACAAAAAATTGCAGCAAGCCAATGCACCAGCATAATTGAGTGCTTTTACAATGATAAAATTTAACAAATTGAAGAACGAATTTCTTGGCCACCCACCTTTTTCTCCTGATTTAGCTCCCTCTAATTTTAGCTGTTCCAAAATCTAAAAAAAAATTCTTTATGACCAGAGTATTACCTCGAATGAAAATACTATTGCAGCTGTACACGAGAGCTTCAAAATAATTAATTTAATGAAGGGATAGCTTTGGTAGAAAATCGTTGGACTTTTTCAGGAGAATAAATTGAAAAATAAACATAGTTTAAAAATTTAACATTCAACTTAAGAAAATTTAATCATTAAGAAAATTTCGAATCATTCTCGTAAGATGAAAAATTTACTTATTTATATAATTGTTAACCTAACTTGATACACCTGCACATATTTATTTACTTTGATAACATCGTTCAAGTTTCACTCATTTATCAGTAATTTTATTTTATAACTAATGCAAAATTAACAGAAAAGGTGGACCATCTCAAACACTTACATCAAATGAAGTGTCGTCTTAAAAATTCTAAAAATTTTCCAAACAAGTTTTTGGTGTATGAAAAGGTTCTATCGAAGATTCATAGAAGAACTATAGAACAACAAGTACTATCGATAGGTCATTGGAATAGAGTCATTGTTTTTGGGAATATTATCATGAATAGTGCTAAGAGTCCTATCGGCTTTCCTCCAATACTTCAAACTAAATACTTTTCATGCAAAAAAACAACTTCATTTGTAAGTTTCTGGTAGTGTTTTTTTAAAGCGTAAAGCTTAAAATAAAAAAAAAAAATAATTTAAGTAAAAATTATTTCACAACCGTTCAAAACAACAAAGTTCTTAAGTTTAATGTGAAAAGCGGATTTAAGATTTTATTATAACTCGCAGCTATTTATTAAAACCGTTATAATAACTTGCATTTAGGCCTTATTATAGTTTATTTCTTTTAAAGCTCCAAAACGAAATGCGAAACATTTTTCTGCCTTAAACATTTCATTCTCTTAAAAGCAACCAAATCCTCTCGATAATCTTCAATATAAATGATGACAGAAAAATATTTTCAAAATACATGAACATGTATTACGTGCGTGAAGGAAAAAGAAAAATATAACAACAAAAATTATTTGACAGCTTGACAACTTAATATATAGTATAGGTATATTTTTTTTTTCAGAATAGCTGATATGCCATTAATAACACATTTAATGAAATCCTGTTGACACTAATAACTGGAAGAACGTGGAAAAAAAAGCCAGCAGCTGTTGGCTAAACATGAACTGACAATTGAAAGACATTCAAAGCACATACAAACACATACACACACGCGGACAAAAAAAGTTACAAAAAAGCTGCGTTTTTGTAAGCGCCAGTGTTGTAAAAGTAGTCATGGTTTATCATGAAAATAAGGAAGAGGATGTTGATGTTGCTTAAGCTGTTGATAACGGTGTGCCTTTATTTCTTAACTATTAAAGATGAAGCTTTAGAATTCAAAAGCTTTTCAATTTAAACACTCTGTTATATGTTATTATTTTGACTGTAAGCGTGCGCGCTTGTGCATGTGTCTCTTTGTATTAATCATATTAAGTAAGCAAAATCTTAAAGGATACTCATCTATCTTTACCTTAACTACAGAGCATAACAAAAGCTTGGCTCTGCGTTAGCATTGAGAAATGTTATTTAAACAAGTTTGTCAAATTATTTATACAATGTTTATGAATTTCGTCATAATGACAGCATTAATTTGTTGACTTTGACGCTGTTTTTTGCTTGTTGAATTAAGCTTTTGACATGCAAATAATTTCTGAGTTAAATAATTGCTTGACAAAGTTTAACGTGCGCCCAAAAGAAATTGACTCACTGTCTTAAAGGCTTACAGCTATTTGATGAAATCAACTTGAATGCTTTGAGTTATGCTTAAGAGCTAACTTTATAACTCTCTACAGTGCTGTCCAAAGCTGCCAAGTTCAAGCTATATAGGAAGTTGGGTTTAGGTAAGAATAGTTAGGCTTTTGTTAAGTTTTGCTGTTGAAGAGTTACTTTTGACAACTTTAAGAATTCTTGATTGTGCATTTGTTTGTCTTTCTTTACAACTTGAGTTTTGTTATAATTCCTTGCATTTGCATTGAAAGTAAAACACTTTAGCCTTATGTGTTAATTTCAGATTAAATTATATTCGTCGCTTCATTTATGTTGTTTGGCAAAACAAGCCAACACGCTTTTTCGCTTATATTGCAACAATTTTCGGCTCTATGCATTTTTGCATTAAATAAAAGCTGATTATGTCTGATTTTGTGCAGGCAGCATCGCGACGTTGCAATTTGCTACGCTTTGCTCAACGCTCGAACAATTCCAACTAATTATTAAATAAGCTGGTTGAAAGAAAATAAAATAATTTCCGATTTCAACATAAAACTGGGTCAGAATCCAGCTTGCATTAGACAGAGAATGTCGTAGATAAAAATGAGCGTAAAAATGTGTCGCGCTGTGGCACAAAAAAAATTAAAAAAAAAAAACAACAAAATTATAAACAAACCAACTTTAAGCTCTAAGCTGCCAACATGATTAACGCCACACCAAAGTCAGTTTAGCTTTCTTTGAGTTGGGTCTGTGTTTTAATTTTTTCTATATTTTTTGTTGCCACTTTTTGCAGCTCTTTTCTTTTTATTTTTCTGCTTTCTCTTTCTAATTTTTTTTTTCCATTCTTATGTTATAAGGTTTTTGCTTAAGTTCTATGCAGATTTCTGTTTTTTACGATTATATCGTTTGCTGCATAAATTAAGAATATTATAAATTTTTTTCTCTACTTTGTTGCTGTTGTTGTTCTTATTTTATTTGTTCGTTCTGCTTTTGTCTTTTCCTTACATAATATTTACTTGCGCATTCTTTTCTGACAAAGACAATCAACAGCGTGGAAAAATAATTATTATGGAAATTTGTTGCTATCAAACTTCTATCTCTACCTGCGAGATAGTCACTGAGGAATAGCAAACCGCTGATATGAGTGAAAAAATATGAACACGTCGAGAAGGCGAAATAAAAAAATGCACAAAAGCAAGGCAAGAATTTAAATTAATAATTAACTTTGGCTAGAGCAGAGGGCATTGAAAAGCGACAAAGAGACCGAACAATTTTAATTTTGTGTTTTTTTTTTTTTAATTTTCTTTCTTTCTTTTGTTTGTTGTTGCACACAAGGCTAGTTTAATTAAGCAATTCTGAGTGAAGTGATTTTAAAAAGTTTGTACGCGGTTTAAAAAAAAATAAGAATACAAAACTAAACAGCAGTTGAAGCATAACAAGCGCGTGTGGCAACTGTAAGTGGAACTTGTAAGGCAATTCAGGAAATGCCTAAGATTATCTCAATCTAAAAGTGAATACAAATTTGAGGTAAATGCAGAAACAACACTATCGTTTTTATGTTATAACGTAAACCAGCCTATTACCGACCACTGTTCTTATTTCTAGTACAGTTCCTTTAATATAGCGTGATTAATAAACGTACCTTATATTCCAAAAATTTTCATTGTCTTAGTAAAATGTTAAGAGAATTTAAAAAATATCTCTTCTTATTTTTTGCGCACTAGAAATATTTACAAAAATTGTTTTTAATGAAATGCCTAGAGGTGGTCGACAGCCAAATCATTGAAATGGCATTTCTGACAGTTTACGTTTGGCTAATTTTACCCATTTTTTACCACTGTTCGCTTTTTCGAACACTATTTAAGTTACTGTGTTTATAATAAGTTGTTTCGACATTTTGGAATTTTAAAAAATATTTTATGCCACGCCTACTTGTTTCCAACTAATTTTAGGGGTGGCTTTAAAAAGTTACTATTTTTAGGCATTTTTTAGTTACTGTTTTAAATATTCATAGAAATGAAAAATCTTCAAATTAATGATGAATTTTTAACAACGGTCTACATTTTTAATAACACTTATACATTTTTAGGAGGCGGTAAGCTTCAGGCGAAGGAGTACTACCAAATTGCAGAGTTCGATTTTTCGAACACTGGCATGTAGTCTGCATATATTTGCAGTATATGGCCACACTGTTTTTTTATACCAGAGATCACCACTGAATTGATCAAACAACAATAAAATTAGGTATAAAATGTGTATAAGGGTTTGTTCATAAGCTACGTGTCCGATTTTCAACTTTTTTGGAGCCCCCTCTACTCCAAGTTGAAGTTGAAATTACTCTTTGTGGAGTAAATTTTTAAAAAAATGTTATTATCTTGATTAGCTCTTAGTATATGTGCTATCATGACCAGATAAATTTAAGAAATAATTTTAAAAATCAATTATTTCTATCAATAAAAACTATAACATCTTCACTCCAAGAGTCGTTGCTCTCAATCATTGGAATGGAAGAAACTGAAAACTTCAATGGATTCCATTTCGACCCATTCAGGTGTATCCTCATTTCGTATGCAAAGAAACTAGCTGGATCTTTGAGAGAATATCTGAGAACCCTCCCCCCCGTCGTTACTTTTCGTAGTATATTTAGAAACACCTTCCTCCTAACCCTAAATTGGTAACGTAATTTATGAACGACTCCTAAGAGGCAGAATATCTCATTTGGTACAAGTTATGATGCCTCTACTGATCTGCAGGATACCTGTATTCCTGCATTAAATGTTCAGGTTTAAGTAACAAATACTGATGGCTTGGGAGCAGATGTGGTCATACGACTCACGTTAAATTCACAACTTTCCGAATGTCAATCTGTGTTCTTTGTTAATTTCTTCACGTGGCATTTTTTTAAGTGATGCTCTTTGATGCTTTAAACAAAATTTTGTTATGCCGGTGGCAGGATAACAGTTAAGTAACTGTGAGCTCAAACTTCGACCAAATCCATCCCAAATCCATCCCATTCATACTGTAAAAAGGTGGACCATGCACAAAATGAATAAGCATTTATTTCGCAAATACTTCGCAAAACACTTCGTCACGGTGTTAAAAATATGCTGGATACCTAACACTGTTAAAAAATCGAACACCTGATTCTGGTCAGGAAAAAAATCGAAAAATTTTTTCGATGCCTGATTTGAATTTCTTAGATCTAAATTAGATAAAAAGAAATAGTTTTAGTTTTGATAACAAAAAATTTTTTGGCCGTGGTAAAAACTGGGTTCACTAAACGCATTTCTTTAGACAAGGTGTCAGAAACCCATAAGACAGTTTTTTTATTACATGTTCATTTTGAAAAAACGGTACGGGGTCCCAAACAACTCTAAGCCATCAGATGTCTGGTTCTGAAATAAATACTTAGGTTAAGGGGACGTGCTGCCTTCAAAGATTTTTTTATTTTAATGTTTTAAAATGCATATAAGTTGAATAAAAAATAAGATATCATTTTGAAAAATGACAAATTTATTTTTAGGAAAAAAAATTACGCAAAAAAAATTTTTTTATTATTTGAATCCAGAGTCATAGCTGTTAAAAGAAATAACTTTTAAAATTGGACCATAACAGTTATATTGTAAGAAAAAAAATATTTATGAATAATAACTATTATTTAAAAAAAAAACAATTTTTCTCTGAAATAAGAGTTATGAATGAAGAAAATATTTTTTCGTTGCTGATAACGTTTTTTTTTCAATTTTTATTTTTTTACGTTGCCTCATGACTAGACCTCGGATTTTGCATACTTTCATATTTTTAATCAGATTGATACCAAACTTTTTATCTAGACGTTTTATCGTTCAAATAGAAAAAATTGTAAAGCATATCGAAAAAATGCAAAATATATGCAAAAAATATGCCACAAATATGCAAAATATATGCAACATATGCAAAAAATATGCAAAATATGCAAAATATGCAAAATATATGCAAACGAATTTCATCAAAATATTGAATTCCATTTGTTAAATATTAAACTGCGAGCAATGCAGAAGAATATATAATATGTATGTACCACTTTACATTGCTTGCCCTTTCCAACGCTTTACCATCGCTTTGGTAAATGAAGAAAAAAAAAGAAATTTATTTTTGGTCGACAAAACAACTAAAATGGGCCCACAACGACGATATGCATTTACTTCAGTTTGGTAAAGAAAAAAATTCTAAATTTGCATTTTAGGTTCTTGAAACACCGAACCCAGAAGATAAAGCAAGCAATAAAGCTGATAAAAAATCCCCAACTATATCGGGATTTTATATATATTAAATCAAATTTTGAGAGAGTTGCCGAAAAATTAACTTCCTTGGAAGAGAAGGGTCTACCACTAGCTAAAAATATAGTTCACAACGTAACTAGTGATTTTAGACTGGTTTTAAAAAAGATATTTTAAGCCATTTTGAAAATAAATCCACATTTTAATATCATTTCAAAAATAAATAATATTTTAAATCTCAAAGATGAAGATGTGTTCTGGACTTGAAACCGTCACAAATGTAAAAATCATTAGATAAAAATTTGCTCCAATTATTTCCTGTGACGTTGATAGAAGCTTTTCCGCTTACAAAATGGTTTTTGGAAGGAAAGGCCAAAGCCTCTTAATTAATGATTTAGAGAAAATTATGGTTATGTTTTGTAATACCAATTATATCCCTGAAAACATTTTCAATCGCCTGAGAATCTCCAGCTAATCGCTTGGAAGATGAAACAATCGCCGGTGAGGTCTTCTGAGAGTCTTCCGGGTATCGCCGAATGTAAGCAGCTGAGGCCATAAAAGCGATTCGCCGGGAAGATTCGCCAACGCATCGCCGAGAAGAGTATTAAGCGATTCGACAGCAATTCACTCACGAATCGGCAGAGAGTCTAAAGTGATTCGCTGACAAGACATGTCAAGTGGCCAAGACATCACTTTTAGAGGTCATCAGCGATTTGTTGCAAAGTTGTTGAACGTTTCAATTTGTTGCAAGTTTGAACTAGCAGTTCCATTAAGTTGCTTAGAAGTTAAAATTTCTGAATAATTTAAATGATTTTTCAGAGCCTGCTTTATATTTCAATGATAGATTTAGAAAGCTTTTTAAATAGCCATCTTCGAACGATCGCCGGAATGAGCGAAAGAAGATTTTGAAAATTTTTTGAATCGCGCATTCATCCCTTGGGTGATCGAAAAGCGATCCATCTTCCAAAGATCCCTTAGGCGAATCACTAGCGCGTGGTCAAATGATCTTATCTTCTAATCGTCTTCAAAATGTTTGCAGAGATTGAATAATTTGTAAACCTATACAATATCGTATGTATTACGTTTCATTTGCTCTGCTTTAATATCTGACAATTAATAAAATTTCAATATGTATACTATCCTCTGAGTAGCTTTTATATTATTTTTCTATTTGTTACATAGGAAGTTTTTGCATATTTTGCATATATTTTGCATATGTTGCATATATTTTGCATAGTTTGCATATTTTTGGCATATATTATGCATATGCATTTTATGCAAATATGCAAAAAAATTTAAAATATGCATTTTGTTTTCCACTCTATTTTCAATGAAACGAACTTTGGTGTCATCAGAATTTATCTATCTTAATCCTTCAAAAATATGCAAATATGCAAAATCCGAGGTCTACTCATGACTGTTATAGATGAGAAAAAAATTTTTACGTTGCTCATAACTTGTATGAAATAAAAAATCTTTGTTACTTTTTTACGGCAACATGTGTAAGATTATCAATTGTAATTTTATTTTCTTGCTCTCAGTAAGAGAATAAGGAGTTTTCACAAAATTAGGCATTCATAAAAAATGCAGCTGTGAATGCAACGTAAGTGTATTCTTAAATCGCATTTTAGGGCAACAGCAGTACAAGTGATTTTTCGGAAAAAAATTAGTTACATAAGTATGAGAACGCAAAGAAGAAATTGATATTTAATTCAAAAAATCATTCATTTCAGTAATTTCACATGTCATTTCAGCGAGTAACTGCGGATTTTACAATTTTGTATAAACGTATTTAAATTGTTTGTTAGAGAAAGAGAAGTGCAACTGCACTTGGACTAGACTCCTGAATAGCATAAACTTTTTGTTTAGGCGAACAGTAGTGTAATTGCAGTTGCTGTACTTATTTTTCTGATTTTTCTTAACCATAAAATTTTGTATAAAACTTAATGACACGAAGAACCAACTACTCATTTTAAGAAAAAACAAAAATACAGTAAAAAACAAGAACTAAAAACGATGCAAATGGAAGATTTTTATTAGATAGTGACAATAAGAGCGGTGCCATGCCCCCTTTCCAAAGATTGCTCAAATTTATCAGTCGAAGGGCTTAGTTCTAGGTCAGTTATAGGTCAAGACACGTGTTTACCGAAAATTTGTGTTCTTAGAAAATGCAACGCTACTAGCGGGTAGGAGGGTGAAAACAAACTTTACGACTTATTCTCATACCTACCAAATATATAAAAAAACTTCTACTTCAAACACCGTGACGCAAAATTTTTATATATATTAGAAATAACGTAAAAATTTATTTCTCTACAATAACTCTTACCAGGCAACGTAAAAAAAAAATTGTTTGAAATAAAAGTTATGAGCAACGTAAAAAATTTTTTCTCGTTTAAAACTGTTATGAGGCAACGTAAAAAATATTAATTGAAAATAACTGTTATGAAGCAACGTATAAAATATTTTTTAAAATATCGACAACTTTTTCGACCTTAAAAAAATAAATAACTGTTATTTTGGGTCTCTGTGTGCAGGGCGTGATAAAACAAAAACTAGTCGACCATCGTACTGAAATTTTAATATGTTGGTACGGAAAGAGAAATCAATGTTATAGTTTTCGAGTTTTTGGCCGATTTTGTCCAACAAACTTGACAAATTTCCAAAAAAACGATGCCATTTTATTATTTTTCAACCAAAATTATTTCTTCTAGTTCATTCCATGGCGGTTTTGATAAAAACCTGATAAAAACCCCGTTTTTTGTTTTCTCAGATGTCCCAGTGAGTCGTAATCACGCGCGACATGGTTTTTTATGTTTTTTTTTTAAATAACTCCAGTAGCAAAATATGTGATTAGAAATAATGCAAACAAATTTTTTTTTGCGTAATTTTTTTTTTCCGAAAAATATATTTGTAATATTTCAAAATGATATTTTATTTTTTATTCAACTTATACGCATTTTAAAACATTAAAAGAAAAAAAGTTTGAAGAATATTTTTTGTGTAATTTTTTTACTAAAAACTATATATTTAATGATATGATATGCTTTAAATACTTAAAATGAATGAAAATTACATAAATTTGTCAAGAAGGGATGCATAAAAATATGTTTTTTCATTAAGTTTTATGAACAAAATTAAATCAAACTTTAGTTTTTTTACCCCAATTTTTGTCTTTTCAATCAAATTCAAAAATAATGGTTCCAAATTTTTTGTAAAATTTAAACGGAATTGCAATGCTCGTACAAAATACATGTAAAAACGTATTTTTTTATGCATCCGTTCTTGGCAAAATTGTGGAATTTTTATTAGTTTTAAGCATTAAGAATATTACGATACTTTTGAGCCTGGAAAATTGATAGTTTTTAATAATCTTTTTAGTCGCCCATTCCAAGCATAACGCAAAATGCGTCCGTCTCCTGGCTTTCGATTTGTTTTATTTTAGGGCTATAGATTTCTTTTAAAATTCTTAGAATATAAGTTCATTTATTTTTTTTTTTATCGCCATTCGTTGAAAAGTTATGGACCTCTCAATTCTGCAAATCGTCCGAAAACGCCAGAATCGTGAAATTTTCAATTAATTGTATCTACGTCAGTTTTTATCCAATTTTTATAAATAAGGTACCGTTGGAAAGGTATTAGAAATTAATTTTTGGAAAAAATATATAATTTTAAAATTTTGGATGGTAGGGTTGCCAACCAATTTAAAAAAAAATGTATTTGCTAATATCTCAAAAACAGCATAATTTTTTTTTGATTTTTTATTTTTTAAATTTGAAGAAGAATGTTGCCTTTAATTCAAAGGCAATTTAATGATGGAGCTTTTGTATGTTTTTTTCGCAATTTTCATTTTTGTGCACATACCTCATCATTTTGAGGCACTTTATCGCCTTTAAATTTCATAACGGTTAAGATTTTCGAAAATTTGTTCTGCAAAATGGTTAATCTTGTTAAGACGAATATTTTATTCATAATTTTTGATGACCTTACACTTGATCTTGGTATAGAAAACTGTTAAAAACCGAAAAAAAAAATAAAAAGACACAAACTATTTTTTTTAACTTTTGTTTGTATAAGATAAAACAAACTTTTGACTGCTATATTAAAGATAATTATATTCTAATTTGTTTTGATACAAACATTTTTTAAATCGGACTTAAAACAAAAAAGTTATGATGGTTGCTCTGACGCTCATTCAATAAAAAAGTTACAAAGATTTGTATGGGTTGACAATTATGAGCCCTACCTCGAGTCTACTTTATGCCATGTCTACACACAGAGTTTAGTTTGCGTTTCCAGTACAAAGTTGCGTTTTGCCCTTGAATTCAATATAAACACTGGCGTTTCCAGTACAATTATGCAGGAGAAAACGCAACTAAACTCAACTTGCTGTCTACGTTTACCAAAACTCAATTTGATACATGCCTAAAAGCATACTATTGTTTTGATAAAAACATTCGTTCAGTTAGATTTTAGCTGTGTTCAGTATATTGAACGATTACAAATGCCAACAACAGCTGATTCTGAATTGTGCAAGTTTCTACTTGTTATTTATTATTAACAAAAATTAGGCAAAAAACAAATCAAATAATTTGGAAAGTTTTCGTGAAAATCAGCTGTCAGTTAAAAAAAAAAACGTAGAAGAAGGTTCACTAAATGTCATTAATTTATTATGAAAACCGAGTGTAATGCGGTAAATTAATATTTCTCTGGTTAATTATTATGGTACCACTGAATTTTTATAGCATTTTCTTACATACAAAACCCATTCTATTCATAAAGAGTGCATTTGTATTTGTTTGTTTGATTGCTTTGTTTGTTTGTTTGATTCTTTTGATTCTTATAAAGTATACTAAGTAAAATTTACTTTAATGTCCCTCTTCTTTGAGCTACTTTTCAGAGATCTGCAATGAGTACTAAAAAAATTAGTATACTTAAGTCATGAGCCATAACTATTGGTGCAAATGTGTACTTATTCCAACTCAACAAAATACTTTGACTCATTCCTACTAAAACAAAAAATACTCAAAGTTCTCTAACATGCATGTGTGTCTGCAAATTCTGACTTTATTGGATGTTTGTTAATAATCTTATGTGACTCACTTATTCATGAGAGCGGAATATAAGAACTATGAGTGAGTTGAGTATTATTTAGTGTTATGCCCTGCTGATGATTTTTGCTATTTTGTTTACTTTTGTGTGAGAAAATGAAAGAGTTGAGTATTATTCTTTTTAATACTCCTTGCAAAACAGTTATTGTTTGGTTTGGCAGGTATTGCTGGACATTTACAATCAAATTTGGATGAAATAACAAGAAAGCTGAACTAAATATGACTCTAAGTACTTAAGTCATTTCACTGAACTCTTGGTGTTTAATGGTGTTGTGAGTCATCACGGTATAGCATAATAAATACATGCACTCAATGAGAGAACTGAGCACTGCATCGGTTCATATCAACATAAAAATTATTCTTGTTCATTCATTCGCTATGTGTACGGCACACAAACGAGTTTGAGTGGATATGAGTGGAAGTTCTTCTTTGACTTAAATCCACTTATACTCTTTTTTGTGTTAGTCAACCAATGACTCAAAAAAAAAGAATAATTGCAGTTCTCTGCTACTTTTGTAGAACAAGCTATTTGTAAAATAAAACACTAAGAAGCGCTTGTGAAGACTTTAATTCCGTTTCAGATGGTGCTGGTTTATAATTTTTCTTAAGCTTGATAAGTTTAAAAGCTATTTTCTATTTACAAAATTAACATTTTTGACCAATTGACAATATAACAATGCAATCCAAACAGTATAATTGTTTTTTTTCTATATCTGTATGAAATTTTCTGGCTCAAATTAACAACATCACAGCACAATCGCCAAAATTCTGAAAATGTACATGGCTGAGTAAACTTTTTTTTACAAAATATATATTTTTATTTTTAACGAAAAATATCTGTAAATGTACAAAACAGTGCAATCATAGCATTGTACAGTATAATTTCCAATTAAAAAAAAGTTAATGGCAGAGCTAACTTCACATAAAAAAAAAAATCAGAATTAAATCTTATTGAGGATCATATTCGATCATATAATAAATTTTTCTTATAATATATCTTTTTTTCTTATAAAAAATGGCAGAGCTAATTTTGTATCCATCATAAAAGTTTAACTTTTAAAGCAAAAATAATTTTAAATTCTTTAATCAGAAGTTTAATCAACATAAATAATCAAAAATGTCGGGGATTACATCACATAACAAAAAAAAAAAAAAAAACAAAAAACACAAAAAATTATTATTGGCCAAAAATCCAATCATATGATGAAATTAATTTTGCATTCCAGCACATGATAGCACACATCGTGCAAGATCAAGGCACATAAATTTTTTACAACAAATCAAAAATGGCGGAGCTAACTTCACACACATCATAAAGGCTAACAATTTTAGCAAAGGCTAATAAAAAAAATCTGACGCCATATAACAGTTTATTTAAGTGATAGCTATTTCAGTGCCGATGGGTGATGAAAAATCATCTATGTTTATCAAGGATATATAAGAATATTCGTTTCACAAGCATAAAATGAACGTATAATTAACTGAATTGAGCACGTTTTGTCTTTGAAATTATGAGAGAAAATGTTCAAGACACAAAATTAGATTTTAAAATTATGACCTTAGCATAAAAAGCTGATTGTTTTTGTTAGCCATTTAAAAATACAAAAAAAAAAAGAGATAATCAAAATCTTTTGTTCAAGCAGTCACGTACACAAACACACACACACACACACACACACACACACACGCATGCAGACAAACAAAATGCTGGCCTCGCCTAATAAAGTGTCAACTTCCAAGTTTTGACCCATTTAATGCTTGATTTAATTCTTGTATTCTATCCAACTTGAATAATTTTCAATTTCAATGCAAATAAAAGCAACTCATCGCGTCAACACAAGCACATCACATTACAGGACACACACTTGTCACATACTATGTATATATATATATATAGCTGAACGTAGACAAACACACTCACACACAGACGCAAACCAAAATCTAAAGTAAGTATTTATTTTTGTAGGTTTGTTTGTAGCCAAGGCGCCACAGTAAAAACCGCATACAAACAAACACAAACGCAAACACATTCTTATATACACACACACACACACACACATATGTATTAAGCACATGAAATTTATTTGTGCGTCTTTTTTATTGGTATTTCTTTGGCGTTTCGTTGTTTTTGTTTATTTTTTCTTTTTTTTTTTCTTCTTTATCAGTAAAACTCCTTCAAGTATGCAGCACAATATTTTATTTTAACGTTCTGTTCTGCTGTTGTTTCTCTGTTTGTTATTGTAGTAGTTATATTCTGCATACATGGTTTTCCTTATTTTAAGCGAACAAATTTTTAAGCCTTTTCCTGCCCTTTGCGCTGTTATAGTAAAAATAATTTTTTTTCTTCTTCTTTTTGTTTGCTTGTCGCTTCTTTGGCGAAACAAATAAAAATATTCGGAAACGGACTCAGCGTCGCCGATTGATGCGGCAAATAAAAATCGAGCACACTTGCGCACAAATACACACACACACACACACACATATTCCTCATATTTCGACAAACACATATGTAGCAATGTTAAAGTTAATAAAAAATAAAAGTTAAAAACAGCCATAAAACAAACAACAGCGGAAAAAAAATATATAAAAATAAAATAAACAAAAATAAGACCCATAAAAATAAGCGCTAAAACTGAATGTTTTTTATTTCGATTTCTGTACAAGTTTGTTCGTCCACATCTGCCTATAATGTACTTACATTTGTTGTGTTGTTTTTTTTTTTTCAAAAATTTTTCAAAACTTTTGCATTAAATTTGATGATGTCTTTTAGCAGTGACTGAGGCTTAAGACTTACGGCATTGCTGTGTCGAAAGAGAAGTGTTTGTGTGGCAGAGAAAAAAGTATCAACATTATTCTTGTATCAATTGCAAATTACAATTTTACAAAATTATTATTTTTTATGGCAGCACTCGCTGAATGCTGAAGTTTTATTTAAAGTTATATTAAGAAAAAATCAGCTTTCTTCAATTAATATAAACTCATTTTATGCCTTTTCGTTTAGATACACCCAAGTACACTTTAACAATTTTTATATTGCTTGTCATATTGAAGAAACAAACTCATTGTTTTAGAAAAATTAACTCATTGTTTAAAAAAAATTAACATGCAAATATTTTGACTGATAGATGTTTTTGAATGCCAATGACTTGACTGGGAGGTAGAAAACTGGGAGATAGAAGAGAAGATAGACTTTGGCTTAAAACAAAGCAGCAAAAAAAAAAATAGAAAAAAGAATGTGTAGGATATTTCGAGTTTCGTTTATCTGAAAAAAAGGCGGTTTGAATTTAAACCTAATGTGAAGGGCTGACTAAGTTGGCGGCTACGCACAGTTAAAATTAAAAGAGGGCTTTAGATTTTAGGACAAAAGTTCCCTTAAAAACTGTTTGAGGACATATAAAAAAAAAACTCTAAGCATAACACAATCTTGTACACCGATTTTTTATTTTATTTTTTTTTTTATTTATTTATTTTTATTTTCATGACAGGGTGTTAATCGTTATGCAAAAGATTGTAAGAATCTTATAAAAATAACATAAATCACTACCAGCAAATTTACATATATGTATTAATATTTAAAAAAATAAATTAAGATAAAAGTAATAATTATATTAAAAAAATTATATTGAAATAAAACTATGGGTTAAACAAAATTAACAAAAAAATTGTAAATTCAAATAAATGATGAAGTCAATGAGTTGAACTACAAATAAATCATACAAAAATGTTAACAAATATTTAAACAAATAGATACTGACAATTTGAATGCAACAGATAAATTTAAAGATATACTAATGACGCAAAAGCAAACATCCATACTACATGGATGCGGATATGTAGTTGACAAGGAAAAACGGCATCATGTCTTGCGATTCACTCCTGTGAACAAACGACTTGCGATAATCCGCTTCAAGGTTAAATTTTTTAACCTTTTTTAAAATGCGCCGTACACCATTTTTACAAGGCAATTAAGAAAAAAATGTTTTTGTTTTTTTTTACCGAACGTCGGGTCGCGCATTAACATATTTCTTCATATCTCTGATGTTTACAGTCGGATTTTAAAGTTTGGTATATCAATGTTTTTGTCTTAAGAAGACCAATAAGAACTCTATAGAGGGTGCACCATTCTAGTACTTACAGCCGCGTACCGTGGGGGGGGGGCGGGGGGGCGGTCCGCCCCGGGCGGCACTATTTTAGGGGCGGCACTGAAGCTAAATAAAGCCTTTTACAAAATAAATATGTGTACAATATCATTTTAAGGTGTACAAACAAAAGAAAGAACTAAACTTAATGAATAAATTTGGCCACCACTGTTAATGTAACTATATTTGTGACCTACGTATTGAGCACAACCAAAATATAAAATCGTTTTTCGAGTCTCGCAAGTAGTTGCCAAAGAAATAAAAAAAGACATAATATTTAGGCAGGTGCAAGTAGTTGAATTTTCGAGTAACTCGGCTGCGACTTGAAACTCGTATTGAATAACTGATGTTTTCAAGTAACTTAAAGTTTTTTGAGTTTTTAAGTGCTTTAACTTATCAGTGGAAATGCTCAGTAGAAAAATGGTTTAACAGAATAACGTTTTTCAACTAAGGTATATTTGGTAAAATTGAGTGTGGGAGGAAGGCGGACTGTTCGTTTGATTATGGCGTATTGTAAGTTCAGAGTGCATATTAAGAAATAAGACTTATGCGTATAATTTTAAGTCGTATCTATTATAATTTTTTTGTGATTTTTAAAGGGATTTCACTGTTTTAATAAAATCAGTTTGGAGAGGGGTTAGGCGTGGTCTATACTGATTTGGGTCATTTTCTAATTTAATAATTAATTTTGAAGAACTGATTTTGAGGAATGACCACAAGGTTTCAGCAGTTTCATGTTCTTGCTGAAAAATACGCAATTCTTACTCCTTTGACTCTCCTGAATGATAAGTTAGAATGTAAACTGAATGAATTCTGTCACGAAGAAATTGACAAGGAAGAGTTTCTCGTTGAGAGAAAGATACTTCAGAATATTGTTTCTATTGCGCACAAAGATACTGATTCTTCAAAAAATTTTGTTTATTTGAATGTTTTAAAATGTGTATAAGTTAAATAAAAATAAGAAATAATTCTAAAAATTAAAAATATATTTTTCGGAAAAAAAATTTCGCAAAAAAAAATATTTTTATTGTTTTAATCACATATACTGCTAATGGAATTTTTTTAAAAAATCATTAAAAATTCATGGCACTTTTAATTTTATATGTTTTGTTCACCACTTTATATATCATAAATAAATTTTATTTTCAACTGTAGGGAATAAGTGTAGGGTGCATGCAATGACAAAATTTTATTATGCCAGGTTACTCCTTAAAAAATACTTGCTCAGGTGTCAATATATCAGATTTATATTTTAGTAAACATAGAAATCTCCCGTGATATAACAAAACCAAGTATCTTGTTTTTTGAGAATTGTGATAAATTGCGGTTTTGCCTTATAGGATATAATCTTTCCGTATATAAGATTTTTAACAATTTTTTCAAATTATTGAAGAGTTAAGAGTCGAAATTTTTGAAACTTGTGCTAGCCAAATTATTTTGCATTGCAGTTTTTTAACAATCAAGTCGATAAGATACTGAGAAAATGTTTGTAAAATTTTTTTACATTTCATATAAACAAGATTTTTTGTGTTTTCACTAAACCAAGCAACTATGAAGTTACTTGAAAGCAAATAAAACATTTTTATGTATTTTAGAACACTATTCTTTCCTGTTTTTTCAAAATCAAGTAACTTTAAAGTTGCTTGGTTTTGTTGTATAATTTATATAATTAATAGGCTAAGGTTTTTTTTGTGACTTCAACTCCTCCCAGACCAATGAACCGATTTTATCGATTCAGATGTCATTAAATCAGGTTTAGGCTGTAGATGTGCAAACCACTTTTAAAAATTGTGATTTCGCTTCAAGGGGTTCCAAACCTTTTAAAACAGAAATAACATTTTTGTACAAAAATCCGCTATTTAATTAATTTGAAATTTAGTTTGAGAAGAGCTTATGAATTGGTCGAATTTGAAGTTTTTTTAAATCTAAAAATTTTTAACCAAAATTATCTTTTATGCATTCCTCAAATGTCAATTGTCCGAAAAATGCAGTTCCAAAATCAAAAATTCCACTTTTCGAGCAAACAACTCAGTCAAATTTCAACGGTTTTCAAAAAAAATTTTTTTTTTTGGTTTTTTCGGCGTTTTTTCATCTAAAGGTGTTATAAATCGATGTTGTAAGTGTTCTGTAAGTACCTTTTATTAATTTCTGAAATATCTCTTAGTATTATGTCTTAAATCTATTTTTCACTGCGTTTTTTTTTTTAATTAGTTATGTTTTATAGCTGGAAGAGTTAAGATGCGATGTTTTCGAATAGTCATAATGTTTGTCTCAGTAGTAATATAAGTGTAAGTCCGTCTTCGTGTTTTGACAGTTACATTAAAAAATTTAGTGCCAGATCATACGTTTCAAGTCAAACCATTCAGATAATGATCTTTTATGTCATTATTGAGACTAAATATATCGTTATTGAGTATAATAGCTTCCTGAATAGAATATCATATATAAAACGTCTTTAATGCTTCTAACACTTAATTTTTATTGAATTGCTCGAATTCGGGCAACAGGTTTACTAGTATCAATTAAAACACAATTGTTTAGAAAATAAGTTGAACATTTGTTACAATTTTAATTTGTAACTTGTTTAGGGTAAATGGAAAAAAGAATTCACAAGTATCTTATTAAGTAAATTATATATAAATCTATTCATTAAACTCAATAAAAAAATCTTTTGTTACTATTTTTAACAAAATTAATAGAACATATAAATAAATTCATGAATGTTGGTGGTGTTGGCTAGTAAAAACAATAGAAAGATCCTTAGAATCTGCATATTCCTTAAAATCTTCCCAAAAATTAATTTTTGTGTTATCATGTATTAAAGGAATTAATTTATCTTTAATATCCTTCTTTTTAGATGGGTTTTTCACGATTTCCTTTAATTGCATTTGAATATTTCAGAAGATCTTTTTGATGAACTAATGTGCATTCATAAAGCTTTGCATCGGTTTCGAAGGAAGTTTTATAAAAAATTACAATAATCCTTTTCGAATTCTTCTGAAAATTTTGCATTACATTTTTTTCGGCAATTGCTGTATGCTGGATGCAATAATCTTTTCTTTGTAGTACGATTGAAAACGAATGTTTGAGAATCCTTTGTAGTACGATTGGAAAAGATTGTTTGAGAATCTTCAGATCGAGAATCCATGAAATGATTGTCCATGAGCTCCTCTTCGTCACTTTTTTTTCATTTTTTGGATCAAAATCAGGATCATAGTACGACGATGCAGGACTAAAATCAATTTTACTTTCTCCATTATTATCGCAAAAATCACTGGAGAGTATACTAATATTTTTGTAATAATTTCAAAAAAAAAAATTCAAGGAACTTATCTTATAATATTACTTATAAATTTTCAATTAAATGGAAATTTTTTTCAAGTGACGACATTGTACCCTGTTTTTTATTATATTCGATACGTTTGAAGAAGAAGATGTGACTAAGAAAAAATGTTCAATAAATTCTGGAAATAATTTTTCGATTGCGGTATTTTTAAGTGAATTTTTTCGCATAAAATTTTACTTCGTTTAAGTAAAGTGCTGAAAAGTACTGAAGTTACTTGGTTTTGTTGTAACCCATTTTAATCTAATCAAAGCATTTCAAGCTACTTGTTTTATTTCTTTTTTAATTTAAGTGTTTAGAAATGAGATAGGCAAAAATGGATTGAAGTTGTTCGTAGACCTTTTGCTCTAGATTTTCAAACTTGATAGAACAACAAAACCAAGTAACTAGCAGTTAACTAGCAGTTACTTGGTTTTGATATACCACGGGAGAAATGAGAGCAAAATTAGGCTCAGGCGCGCGTTTTGCTCCATTTTTTCCAAACTTGCGTCGTATTAGAAATAGGTTGATGATATGTATATTAGAATTTTTTTTTTATTTAATTGAGAACAATGAAAGATCACATTCTAAAGTGAAAACTATGCATACAAAACTGTAAATTAATATAAAAGATGTTTTTTTTTTGTATTGCATATGAGAGGGGCGGCAAATTTGGAATCCGCACCGGGCGGCTTAGACTCTCGGTACGCCACTGAGTACTTACCCTCCAGATCACAGTTCCTACCATCCCAATGTACCACTCTAATATAAAAAAAAGCTTTTAAAATATCATTAATCTTTTGCTCAGAATGTATATCGATATTTCCAGCAAAACTATTTTTAAAAAATTTTGGAGAATTTTTTGCTGAACGTAGGGCTCCCGTTTTTATTTTCAACATATCTGCGGTATTAAAAGTTTGATCTTATTAAATGACATATCGTTGTTTTTGTTTTAAAAATAGACCAATTATTTTTTCCCAAAATAAAAACAAAAATATGCATACAAGTTCTTGGAAGGCCTTAAATTGATTTTGAGGATTTTCAGGAATTTTTTTTCTTTCTGATTTGCAAAAGAAAGTTTTTACGAGCGCCTTGATACGAGCGCTGCCCTCGTCATGATATAAAAATCGTGCTTGGTGACTTCAACGCCAAGGTGAGTAAAAAAAACATATTTGGTCCAACAATCGGAAAGTTCAGCCTCCACGACAAAACATCCGATAACGAAATGAGTTTGTTTGACTTCACCGCAGCACGAAACAAGGTCGTTAGTAGTACTAGATTCAAGCATCTCAATATTCATAAGGCCACCTGGCTGTCCCCTGATCAAAAAACATGTAACCAAATTGATCACGTTTTGATTAATGGAAGGCACTCTTCCAGTGTTTTAGACGTACGCACAATCCGCGGTGCAAACATAGACTCGGATCACTATCTTGTTGTTCAGGCAAAAACAACAAGAGGAAGAAATGCTTGAGAGCGAGAAAATTGAGATGCATGGCGACAGGCATAGACTCGAAAATTTTTCGAAAAAATAAGACCGCCTGGCCTATGGTTTCAAGACCGGAGCCTATTCCTGCAAAGATGGAAATGGAAATCTTGTGAAAGATATCTAGAGTACACTGATGTTATGAAGAGAGCACTTCTCTAGTCTTTTAAATGGCGACGCAAGTAAACGAAGTATCTTGTGTCAACAAACAAACAGTCCCAGCGTCTTGAAAAACACGTCACGGTCTTAAAACCTGGCCGATGGTTTTAAGACCGGAGCCTCTTCCTGCAAAGATGGAAATGGAAATCTTGTGAAAGATATCTAGAGTACACTGATGTTATGAAGAGAGCACTTCTCTAGTCTTTTAAATGGCGACGCAAGTAAACGAAGTATCTTGTGTCAACAAACAAACAGTCCCAGCGTCTTGAAAAACACGTCACTGTTGATATCACCTGTTTTGAGGTTGTTAAGGACTTCGTCTACCTGGGACCTAGCATTAACTCTTCCAATGATATCAGTATTGAGATTAAACGAAGGATAACTCTTGCCAACAGGTGTTACTTTGGGCTCAGTAGGCAATTGAGAAGCAGAGCTCTCTTTCGATGAACAAAACTGACGCTCAATATCAATAATCATGCCCGTCTACTATACGCATCACAAACCTGGACGCTGAGCAGCACTGATGAAAGGACTTTGGGAGCGTTCGAAAGAAAAATCCTTCGCAAGATCTATGGTTCAATCTGCGTCAATGGTGAGTACCGAATACGATGGAACCACGAGCTGTATGAGCTATATGCCGATATCGATATAGTCAAGCGTATGAATCATGAAGCTTTAGCGGACAAATTATTGGATGTATTCCCAGCGGTGGCCAACGCAGGCGAGGAAGACCGCATCTCCGTTGGAAACACCAGGCATTGGATAACCTGACAGCGCTTGGAGTTTCCAATAATAATAGAGAAGATGGCTAGAATAATAAACCCATCTGTAAAATTTTAGAAAAAAAAAAAACAGACTGAAAAGACAACAGATAGACAAACAGCTAACAGACTAAAAAGTTTAAAGGGTGAGTTTGATAGAGATGTTTATATAAAAACCGGCGATTCCTTGCATAAAAACAAGAAATAGTATTACAGAACGGGGGTTCACAAACGTTCCTTTTTGGAGCTAGGAGGGAAAAAACAAAAAAAATAAAACTAGGTGTCATTATGTTTTAATCCATAACTAACATCTTTTTATATCAATTACGTAACATAATAGCTTTTTAAAAACAAAAATAAATATAATTCAAGTTGTTACCATTAAATTTTTCCATTAAGTTACAATTCAAAAAGTTATGAGGACCTTAAGTCAAATAACACGTTTTTTTTTAAGAAAATTCAAATTTCCATGCAATTTTCTCGAAAAAGAAACCAAATTTTATTTATTTATTTTTTATGATGTAGTTGTTTTCTAGCGCACAAATTGGACACATCGCATCACATTCTATTTTATAACAATAAATCAAAAATGACGCATCTTACGTTATACACATGTTTTTATGTTGCCACAATTATTATTTTTTTGTTTTTTTCATTATTAACTGTTGCTATGCCAACAATGTAAAAATGATGAAAACTTGATGTTATATAGATTGATGCCTCTGTTCGGGCACAGAATCAACTTCAGTTAAATAATAAACTTTAGTAGGCTTTGAATTTATTTTTGTGTTTCTATGAGAAATTTACATTTTTTCATATTATCAAAAATATTGAAATTGAAATCATTCAATAAACATTTTCCTTATAAAAATATCTCATCTTAATTATTATTGGCAAAACATTGGTCCATTCGAGCAGGATACATAGAATCTGTCGAGAGCTTATACCTACTTCTATCAAAGTTCGTTTGTGTGCGGCTTGGAGCTGAAATTATCCTTACTTTTTGAAACATTTGCGGTGTAAAAAGGTGTATTATTAAAAAATAGTCTGTGAAAAATTGATATTCGCATGTGTGATCATCCGAAGTGCATTTAATGGCAGTTGAAAATGCTCCAAAATGCAAAAGGGCGCGTGTTATAACATCTTAAACTCCGAATGAAATCTCCTGGGTCGGATTATCAGAACGCGTTATGAATGCTATCAAACTGAATACTGCAAACTTAAAGCATCACATTCCTTCGAGACATGTCGGAGCCTGGAGAGTTTGGAGTGCAAAGCAGATTTAACTTATTTGCTTATGGATAAGATTTTATTTTTTTTTTTCTAATAATGTGTTATGTTTCTATTTCAGCATGTTCAACAACAACAAAATGCCAAAGGCAAAAGTCTCATGTGTTAATGCAGCAAAAGCTATTGCAAAAAAAACGATAAGAGCGAAACGAAGTCATAACCTGAAATCTGCAACTCCGAGCGGTAAATATTAATTTGTGTTGAGTTTGAGAGGATAATGCTGTGCAGCCTCGATTTTTTGACACTTATTCGAATGTTTTAAATACATTCTAGTGTTTTTGTGTTGTCACCAAATAATAAAAGTGAAATAAGTGGCATGTTTGTAACTGCTTACTTCCTGAATAATGGGCAAAGCATAAAGGTGGCATCGCCAATATACTTGAGTTACAACGTCGAGGTGAACCAGTGTCTGAACTTCAGTTTTAGAGTTTCTCGATTGTGTCATGGGTTTATAAATCTTATATATATATGTTTACGTAATTCAGTTGGGCATATGTTATAAAAATTGTTCCTTTTCACAGTCGAGAGGTCTAAAATTGAGTGCCATATAGAATATTGGATCATTAATATGATCAATGGGTCTCATTCACAAATTTGAGATTTGTTTTAAGAAACAGAATCAGTATTTTTTACTATCGATACTTTAATGCAATCGAACGGCAAGTAGTTGTTTAAACTGTCGAGTGAAAATGTATTTTCATTTTGTTGTTTGAGACCAGAAAGAGCAAAATGAGCAATTTGGATCATTAACATGGTCAGACGAACTTATGCATAGAATTAAGAAGATCTTGAGAATCAAAATTTGTATAACGGTATTTTATATGCAGACGAACGGCAAGTAGTTGCTTAAAATACCGAATGGAAATTAGTTTTAATTTCTATGCATAAGTCGATATGAGCGAATATATGAAGCTAAATAATTGAAAAATGAGCGAAAAATAAAAAAAGAGCGATTTAATAAAGAATGAGCGATATGAATATTGAAAATCAGAGCGATTTGAAAAAATAAAAAAACTGCAATTTAATAAAGAATGAGCGATATGAATATCGAAAATCAGAGCGATTTGAAAAAATAAAACACTGCAATTTTGAGCAATTTAAGAAAACAAAAAAGCAATTTAAAAAAAATGAAAAAGAACTATTTGAAAAAAAAGAGCGAATAAAAAAAAAAGAACAAAAAAAGCACACTTCTTTTCTCCTTTTCCTTTAGGTTCACGTCATATCAACCAAAACGGAGCTGTAAGTGAAGAGGGTATGCTATATGAAACAGCAGAATCAATCAAAATGCTTTTGGATGGTGAACCCATTGATTCGGTCGATTCTGGTAGCGTTGATTCAGCAAGCTTCGATTGGGTTATTAGAAGGCAACATAGAAAACATGAAAACGCGGCTCGAAATTGTTACTTCAGCTTGGGAGAAATTTGAATCAAAGTTTGGCTTGTTGCATAGACTAGAGAAAGACCCGGCGTTGCGAAGTAGTGACAATGAGCTTCATGAGAATCTCAAGAATACTTATGTGGAGGAGCGTTACGTCAAAAGATAGCTTCGTTGGAACCATGCGGGCCTTCAGTCAGAACATGCAATGGCTAGGACTCAGACCAGGTGCAAATACAATTTGCGGACTTACTTAATTTTGACTTACCTATCTGGCCAAAAGCCAACTATTCTTTGATTCGAGGTATGCTTGATACAACGCGAAATAGTTTGCGAATGTTGGAGCAGCAACTAACTTCTGATGAGCAACGCAATTGAATTGTTCTTAAGTTTCTAGAGTCCAAGCTAGACAGTGCTTCTCGCATTCAGTGGGAAATGGTGAGACCTACAGAACGCATTCCATGTCTCCAGAAAGATTTTTTTCACCTGGCTTGAGCGCCGATTCAGCGGGCTGCTAGGTAGCTTAATACAAAACTCTTCAGAAAGTAACGAGAATCGTATGGCCAACATGTCTACACGCGAGCGCTACAGATGCAATAAATCTCAGGCATTCAACAATTTTCCTTGTTTTAGCTGTTCAGGTAATCACGCCTTTCACCGATGTCCAAAAATTTTATGTATGAGCCGAGAAGATAGAATTCAGAAAAAATCTTAGATCATGCCAAAATTGTCTTCGCCGTGGACACATGGCATATGTCCAAAGGTATTCTCAACAAATGTATTCAATAGAAATGGTTCTGAAGCAAAACAAGCGGTATTGTCTACGATTGAAGATGATAATGCATTAATTGAGCAGAAACAGCAGCTAGAGAGTTTCAGTGAAACCAGCCTCGGAGACGTCACATACAATAATTCTTTCCCAGTTGTAAAGCGGTCACGATTTTCAACTCCAATGAATAGAGAGCAACCTGATTTAAATTTCAATTTACTTGCTACAGCCCAAATCAGGATATTGACAAAAAAGTCAGGACTTTGTAGCACACCATCGAATACCTACTCACCGTAAAACTGCAAACATAATTGCAGCATGTACCGCAGATACAAAAAGATTTGATAGATCTATTGCAGTGGACCTGATGTCCTTCTATAGCAACGACCACCTGATCTACATTTCTTGTTTAGTAGTTCCATCCGTGCTGGGAGAAATGTTGTTACCACAAAACCTTTAAGCAGTCAAAACCTACCAAGTGACATTTCAGAGCGACTAGCTAATCGCACCTTCGATATTCCAGGCCTAATTCAGATGTTATGAGGTGTAAGTGTATGGGCTCAGCTTATGCAGAAGAATATTCAACAATTTGACTCTGGTCTTATGGCACAAGGAACTCGAATGGGATGGCTTATTTTTGGTAACATCTCACTATGCACAACAGCTTTAGCAGCAGTTGCAGCAAACAAGAGCAACGTAGACAACTTAGTTGAAGAATATTATCGTCTAGACCAGATAATGGAAAAATTCTTTGAATCAGAATCCTTTCCGAGTGACAATCACAGTGGACAGCTGAACAGCAGCAATGTGAAACTCATTATTTAGAGACGCATCGTTTTGACCTAGAACTTGGGCGCTATATACTGCGAATTCCCCTCCGCCAAGATTGGTGTCGTATTGGTACGAATGGAGGGATAGCACTTCAACGATTCCAGTGCTTAGAGGCATGTCTTAAGCATGAATCTGAACTGAGCGTTAAATACCACGCATTTATTAACGAATATATAAAGAAAGGTTGGTTAAGGCCTATTGGACCAGGGCACCAATCGGTCCGGTTTATTATATTCCTCATCATGCAGTGTTAAAAAGGTTCCGTGTAGTATTTGATGCATCATGTTTGACAGACACAGGATTATCCTTAAATGATGTTCAACTAATTGGTCCTAAATTACAAAGAGATTTGATTGATTTAATATGGGGATTTCGTCGAGTACCTTCGGCATTTCAGCAGATATCAAGCAGATGTTTCCATAAGAAAAGATATCACCAGAGCATTGGGATTTACAGAGAATTTTGTGGCCTGACTTATCAGGCAAGATATCTGGTGTAACTTTTGGAATGGCCTCTGCGCCTTTTGTGCTGTGAGAGCTATGCAGCAGTGCGCCAGAGATAATGCCTCAATATATCCGCTGAGTTCCCGAGCTATTTTAAAAAATTTTATGGACGATTGTTTGGCTGGAGCTGATACCGAGGCAGAGTTGCTAAATCTTAGCCTAAATATGCGAAAGATTTTGTCAGTTGGTGGCTTTGAGCTTACAAAATGGCGTTCTAATTCTAGTAGCGTTCAGGCATCCATAGATACAGAGTCTGCTATGGGCGAAGCCGAATTAAGTCTTAAAAATGAGGCATCGGTCGTAGGACTAAAATGGGACACAAAAACTGACGAGCTAACCTTCAAGGTCCGAGCATTGCCAGTGGCTCCGGTTACTGGCTGAACTAAGCATTTAGTTTTAAAGGTTGTAGCACAGCTCTATGATCCGGATGGATTAGCATCACCATTTGTGGTTAAGCTTCGTTCAACGCGTCTGGAAAGCTAAAATTTCTTGGGACGGTATTTTACCAAATGTCTTAAAATCAGCTTGGCAAGACATATTTGCTCAAATTCCATTCTTTGAGTTTATTCGTATTCCACGATGGCTGGGATATAAACGTGGTTTTAGCATGACACTTCATGGCTTTGCTGATGCATCTATTCATGCATGTGGCGCTGTTCTATATTTTGTTATACAGAATGAGGAAAACATCACTTCAAATTTAGTGCTAGCCAAATCAAGAGTCGCACCACTAAAGAAAGTGACTATACCACGCCTCGAACTTCGTGCAGCCTTTCTAATTAGTGAGTTAATGCAGCGCGTTTTGACTGATTGTGAAATTGAACATAAAATTAAAATAATTTCGTCTACGTGTTGGTCAGACTCTATGATTGTTCAATGTTGGCTGAAACGTGATATCGGTACTCTAAAGCAATTCATAGCTAATCGCGTACAGAAAATCAAAGAAAACACAGTGCTATGCGAATGGCGTTACGTTCAAACTGATAATAACCCAGTTGACCTTATCTCAAGAGGTATTAACATGCAAGAACTTATTTCATGCAAGTTATGGTGGAATGGTCCACAATTTCTACAGAAGCCAAGATCTACGTGGCCAAAATTATCAGAAGCTTTACCGGATAACGTGGTGGATAAAGTACATAATGAGTGCCGCCGCACAATGTCTAACAAAACGCGATCCAGTTTAACACGCACGCTTGTAACGGCCGGAATGCTCCACTTTCCTGAACAGAAATCTAATTAAATACAGCTTGTTGCGAGCCTGAATGCGATGGCCATAAATCAGCAACCACTGTTATATAGTTATTCATCGCTTAACCGCTTAACTCGAGTAACGGCATGGATTCTTCGATTCCCTCGCAACTGTCGAACGCCATCTTCAGTCAGAGACAGAAATCCTTTAGGTAACAAAGAGCTAGAGGAATCTTTAATGTATTGGGTTCAACAGGAGCAGCACGACCATTTCAATGAAGATATTCGCATATTAAAAAATCGGGGCAAAAAAATCTGCCCAAGAATCACAAGGGATTATCCAGCGCAATCAGCCTTCTTTCACCTTTTATTCAAGATGGTATTATGCGCATGCATGGACGACTGCAGAACGCAGATTTGTTAGCTGATCAATGCAACCCAATTATACTACCTAGGAAGGGACCCAGTCTTTGGAAAATGGCTCGAATAACTCAATTACATCCAGGAGCTGATGGCTTAGTTCCCAATGTCACGCTTTGGACGGGAATCAATTTTATATCTCGGCCAATCCAAAAACTCTGTGTCCTACCTATTGAACCTATTGACCCTCGAGAGCCATCGAGTCTCAAGGCCGGAGAGTGTTCGGGCACAGAATCAACTTCAGTTAAATAATAAACTTTAGTAGGCTTTGAATTTATTTTTGTGTTTCTATGAGAAATTTACATTTTTTCATATTATCAAAAATATTGAAATTGAAATCATTCAATAAACATTTTCCTTATAAAAATATCTCATCTTAATTATTATTGGCAAAACAGCCTCTGCTGCTTTGCGTCCTTGTTCATGTCTATCTTAGCCGCCACCGCCGCCGCCATTTGTTAGAAGTTTTACAAGCCAATCAAAACAGTCATAAAATTTGGTGCAGAGTCATGAGCAGGATGTCCTTAATTGTTTTTGCATATGTAAGAGCATAAAACTTTGCATAGTTCTATAGCGGTCTATAACAATAAAAATTGTTTATTTTTTTTTTTATATAAACAGTTGCGGCGCGCGTATCTACAAGTTTTACTTATTTTGCTGCTGATTTAATTTATTTGCTTAACTCAACAGTTTTCTTCATCATCAATATTAACTTCACTTGACATCATGTTGTTGTGATGATGTTTTTGTTGTTGTTGTTGTTGTTGTTGTTGTTGTTGTTGTTGTTATTGCTGTTGTTGTTGTTGTTCTGTCAGTAACTGCGTCTCTTATGTTGGTCTCACAGGACCTCGGTTTGTGCGCGTTGTGGTTGTTGTTATCGCAACTTATTTATATGTTCTTTTCTTCTATTTTTTTTATTTTTATTTTTTTTATTCTGTCGTTATGTTGTTACTTGCATGCAAAACCAATAAACGCATGTATTACACACACACACATACACATCTAAACAGGCACCGACATCATTTTTGATGGATTGCCTGACATCCGCCAGCAGCTGCCTCATCTCATTTCTTCGTCCTTACGCAGTCTGCTTGCTTATTATGCTCTCTCGTTGCAAATTAGAAAAGTTTCTTCGGCTGATTTCATTTGTTTCATTCATCTTATTTTATATACTTTTATTTTGTTTTTTATTTTTCATTTTGCTACTTTTGCGTCACATTTTAGTCAGCCTCTATTTCTCATGCAACTAATTTTTTCTTATATCTTGTTACGAAACGCGCATAAATTAAATTGTAGCAAGTCGTAGTATAAGAAGAAGAAGAAGAAAAAAAGAAATCAACAAAACAAGAAAATAAAAATCTGCTATTGCCGCAATATTGATGTCTGACAAGTAAATCAAGTGGAATTTATTGCCAAGCGAAGAGATTGATTGCTCGTAAACTTGAGGTCGCTCTGTCAAATTATCTTGCTGCTGCGTTATTTTTTTTTTTACTTTTTTGCCTTATAAATGTGATTGTGCTGTGCTGCTATAAAATTAAATTTAGAATCGCATAAAAATGGTGACAAAAAAAAAAATTGAGTTAATCAATTTATATATTTATCATTTCAGAATTCAAAATAATTACCCTCATTTCAATGATATATTTCAAAGCAATGCTAATTTTCAATGCCTAATAAGTGAATTGCATGATATAATTTATGTCATTCAATTGTTTATTTAAGTAGTGGTCTTGTCTAAGATATACAATAACAAAGCTTAGGACAACTTAAGAATTTTTAATGCAGGTTAATGTAGGTTAAATTGAAGAGACTGTTCTTTTTATAAAAGAGTTTGTTCAAAAAAAACATTAGGCCGGATCATTCTTATATGTATAAAAAAAATGTCAACCGGTTGGGGTCTCAAGTTAAAGTTAAAGAAACTCATTAAAATGATTTCTGCACACTTTTTTTTCAAATCGGAGAAAAACCGCCGAAGCAATTTTGATTCTCCTGAAGGTCCTTTTTGGTAAAAAAAAAAGTTGTTTTTCGCTTGAAACTTTTTTTTTGCACAGAATGCATACCCACATCTGCTAAAATATTAAATTTCTTACTTATACCAACATTTTGGCATACAAAAATTGTTAAAATTTTGTTTCTTTATAACTCTTATTGACTACCAAAAATCGAATTGTTTCCGATTTTTTAAAAGACATTTTTTAAAACCGCTTAAACTTAATACCTTTCCACCAATAACACTTCACGTAAATCTAGAAAAAAATGTGTCTTTTAAAGCGGTTTAAAAAAAATATATTTTAATAAATATCAAAAAATTACATTTTTGGTGGTCAATAAGAGTTATAAGGAAACATCATTTTTTAATTTTTTATATATCAGAATATGGGTATCAGTAAGAAATTTAATATTATTGCAGATGTGGGTATGCGTTCTGTGAAAAATAAAAAGTTACAAGTAAAAAACATGTTTTTTTACCAAAAAGGACCTTCAGGAGAATCAAAATTGCTACGGCGGCTTATCTCCGATTTGACAAAAAGGTATACAGATATCATTTCAATGAGTTCTTCTAACTTTTGAGACCCCGACCGGCGGAATCTAAATTTCGATCCGGTCTAATCTTCTAATATATAAAAATCTCGTGTCACGGTGTGAGTGTATAAACTCCTCCGAAACGGCTGGACCGATTCAAATAAAATTTTTTTATATATTTGGTAGGTATGAGAATAGGTCGTAAAGTATTTTTCACCCTCCTACCCAAGAGGGGCGTGGCAAGTTTTCAAGAAATCAAATTTTCGATTTTACTTTCTTCTTTAAATCGCACATCAATGAAACTCTGTACGAAGTTACTATTTAGTCGTGCCCTTCGACTGTCAAATTTGATCGATCTATGGAAACTAGGGCATGGCACAACCCAAACAATTCAATTTTTTGTTATCGAATAGATTTGGAACTCAATGTCGTATAACAATGAAACTCAGTATGAAGTAACTGATTGGCCAGGTCTTGCAATTATAAAACATACGAGGACATTGGAAAACGGGGCATGGCTCTGCCCATACAAATAAAATTTTCGATACAGAATAGGTATGCAATTCCTTCCTTATATTCCTTCTATTGGCAACCTGGAACAGGTATTGGTTAAGGACGGCAGCAACGCGCTGGATACAAGCTAGTAAACATATATAATTTTCAAGGCCTTTTAGGGAACAGTTGGGCACGAGCAATATAGAGTTGAGTTGAGCACTTTTTACGTAACATAAAATTTATTTCAATAAAATTTCTTAACTGACCGAAATTACATCCTAGTTGCGGAACTCTAATGCAAAGGGACACGGATAAAATGACTTTGCTGACCCGCTCTTCCAGCGCCAACATGCAAGTTACTTATTCTTAAATATAAAATATTTCATAATCATCATCGATTTGATTAACACCATTGTCATTATCTTAGTGATTGTGCTGGTGTTTGAGTCGAAGAGCCAAATGCTGAATAGAGAGAGAAAATGTTTGACTGCGCGCGATTTTTATTCGGTACGGTTTTTTTTCATTCTCTGATTCGTATTAAATATTGTATAAATTAACGTACAGTATAGCACGGAGAGAAAAAAATGTGCTAAAATCAAGCTCACAGTGTTCGAAACTGAAATCAGCTCATTAGAACTTAAAATCACCTGAAAACATGCTATTTACGTTCATAGGTTAAGCCACGTAAACACGTCAATTTGTGCGCAATAACTGTTATCTTGGGCTTGTAAATAAAAAGCTCTATTTTGTTGTTGTTTTTTTTGTACATCATGAGCAACCGAACGACGTGATTCTCAGTTGGTTTTTGTTCCTGTTAGTATAAATGTGGTGACCGCGGCGTGCAGGTTAAAGGCTCAACCATAATAGGCTCGAGCTGGCTGCAGCCACTCTCAAATTTTCTACGAATGCATAGAAATTGTACGTAGCAGCCATAATAGCTCCAGCCAGCTTTTTCGTCAAGTTTCGTTAACTTGAGCTGGCTGCAGAGAGAGCGATTCAAAGCGCATGTTGCTTGAGTTTATGTCAAACTACAATGAATAGCATTTTGTTTGTGAATATTTCGTAACAAAAATGGGAAAACATTAGAAATATTGTGTTTATTTTGTCTTCTTATAAAAAAATATCAAGAAAAAATTGAGCAGGTCTGTTAAATAATAGAGAAATGTTATTGATATATGCCCGAGCTAGCTCAAGTCGTTATGGTTAAATTAACGATTTGACAGTTCTCAAGTTGGCTTTTCGTAAAGTTTTGATGTTGGCTGCAGCCAGCTCGAGCCTATTATGGTTGAGCCTTAAGTGTGTGGCTCGCAGCCTGAGTTCGATCCCCAGTCGCGGCGAAAAGTTTTTTCGATAAAAAAATTTTTCTGATCGGTCACCACGTCTCAATGGTAAACCTCAGAGAGTAAATAATGCCATGTAAAGCTTCTTGAGAACATGAACTTTAGCTGTTCGGAGTCGGCATAAAACATGTAGGTCCAGTTCTCGGTTTATTGTGTGCAAACATTTAATAACACACACAATACAATTGATCATAAGAAGCTTGGTCAAAGTCCTTTCAAGGGCCAATTTGTTTTTTTTTTTTATATTAGAGGTAACTACTCTTGGGCGTACGAGAGCATAGTTTCCTGAAACATTTTGACGTAAAGATGTTGATCTAATAATACAATAAATTGAACCAACACCATAAAAAGAAAAGCACGGCGAATCAATAATTTTGAAACCACTTAATGCTTAATGATTTTTGTGTTATACTTCGGGTTGAACTGACATTTTATGGGACGTCGAACATATTGACGTGACCCTTTACCACCGTACATTACAATTTTGGACTCGTCCGACCATCAAATGTTTTTTAATTTTTCATTTAATGAAAAATATCATCTCTTGCGAACTGAATCCTTTTTAGAACATGCTTTTTAGAACATGCGTAATCAAATTTTGTACCTTGAAAAGTATACTTAAAGAACGAATACTTGCGCTTCATTAAGCTCTTCTTATATTTGTACTGCAGAGGCAAATGGATTGGTCGAATAGTTTAATCAATTTCACCGTCATATCTTTCTTGCATCCACGTGTCTCAGGTTTTTACTATAGTTTATGGCATTGCAAATCGTGTTTGCTGAACAATTGAGCAAATTTTCCACTTCTTTGTATGTTTTGCTCTCAAGAATTAATTTTCTTATCAATTCCCGCTTTTCAACAGAACAATGTTTTCCTCGTCCCATTTCTGGGAAAGAACGGCAAAACAAAATTTTGTTTTTATATAAACTGAGGGCAAATAGCTCAATACCTACTTTTTATGTATTTATTTATCTCAAAACATCTCCCCCCCTTTAAAGTAACTTACTATAAAAATAAATTTATTGATAAAAAAATATTTTAACATATATTAACAAAAAAAATTATTATCTTGACTAGCTCTTAGTATATGTGCTAACATCAATAGATAAAATAAATTATTTCCATGAATAAAATGTACTCCATTATTATTCCAAAAGTCGATGCTCTCAATCACTGGAATTAAAGAAGCTGCAATCTTTCAATGAATTCTATTTTGACTCATTCAGGATACACCTGAATCTTATGCAAATAAATTCGCCTGGTCTTTGAGACCAAGTTCAGTATTTCTCCAATATGTTTCCTTAAAATTGAGTTACTTAATTATTTGTTTTTATTCCGATTTATTTTAAATTAAATAAAACTCACTTTTGAGAATTGAAGACATAAATGAATGAAGATGATCTGCCGTGTTCTGAATTCCGTGTCGGATTTGCGATAAAATCGTTAGTCTATTTCAAATCGGATTTGAGAAGGTGTTCTGCATTCCGATTGGAAATGCTAAGTTCCAAACAAAATTAGATCCGATTCGAACTGTCAAAATCAGCTGTTTAGCTTTTTTGTGAAAATATAAGACTTGGTGTGAAAAATTTAACAAATGTTTAAACTTATTTAAATTCACGTAATAGCTAGTTTTATTATAAAAATTTAATTAACTCTAAATTTGTTAGAGAAAGAAATCGATTCAGCAGATTAAATGAATCGGAGGACTCTATGAAACCCTAAGAAATGTCTGATACGGAGTTTGAGTGGTAATACAGCTACGGGCGGTAGCCAATTAACTCTATTGAGCCATTTTGATGCTGATACGGGGTAATTGGTAAATTCCAAAATATCGCTTTAATAAAGGCATGGGCGTGGTCAACAATCTATGCTCAACAAACTATGCTTTGGCTAGTAGCATATTGTTCAAAATGATAACCACTATGTTATACCACTTGGAACGGAGACCAAAGAAAATAAACAGAAGATTAAAGGAAGGAGACCATGACTGCTTGGAATCTTCGTGAGATCCTGCCAATGAACATCTTTTTGAAAGCGGTCTCTTTTTTGTGTGCCCGCTTGCGCTGTGCGGATGTTTTTCCACGAAATGATGAATGGTACAGTTTTCAAAATTATTTTTGTGGTTACTCCTATGTTTAATTATATTCTAAATTGTTAATAAATAATTTAAAAAACAAATAATTAACTTCCCTAGGAAATTGACCGTCATAAAAGTAAACCGCTGAATTAAATTCATAGCCAAAAAGCTGATCGAAATAGCAACGGGCATTTGTGATTATAAAAGTGGCATCCAATAACTTTTAGTTTTTAAAAGTCAGTGGTATGAAAAATCATTTTTTTAATTTTTTTTTTAATTTGTTTAGAAATATGAACGAGCAAAAAAAAAACTGCCGAAAAGCCGGCGATGAATAACATTGGCCTTATTACACTTGTCAATAGTTTACCGTCAATTAAGAGGTTCATACATGAAGATGTAAGTAAGAATAAAAATGTTTTGAAATTATTTGGTGTTATTTTAATATTAATTTGTTCGAGTTTGCTTAATTTTTAGTCACATAACAATATCTGAGACACCCTCCGCCCCTACCGTTATTTATCGTAGAACATTTTGAAACCTCTTGCCTTTTCCTTTAATGGTAACGTAATTTATGAACGACCCCTAAACAATACCAAAATGACATGAATTGGGCACAAGTGAGCATATTAATTTGTTGATAAACTATCCAAAAATATCTCATATTAGGCACATTTGGGCATATTAATTTTTGCATTAACAATTAAAAACTCGCATACATTGTGCACAAACGAGCGTGTTGTTTTTATAAACAATCTGATTAGGGCTTGATATCAAGAATATTATGGCTAAGCTCAGAACCACTGCCAAAATTATTTGGTTTGAAATTGCTTTCTGATCAAATTTCTCTCTGTGTAGGTCTCGTCGCATTTGGGTCAAAAATTAGATTCACAAGGCTTATCTATTAGATACTTATTAATTGAACTTCTCAATGCGTATCAATTCATTCTAGAGATAACCTTGTTAAAAAGCTTCTGGAGCACTTTCCGCAAACAATAAAAGCTCTCCGACAAAAATTTTAAACCGGACTTCTCAAATACTTTCAAAGCATCATAAAGCGGGAGAAATACTATTGCTCACAAGTTCACTTAGCTTCCTTGTCTCAGTTTCGAAATAGACTAATTATAAGGCTTAAACAAGAATATCGTCGCTGCGCCTAAAAAATCAGGTATGTGATTTTTTATGATTTTTTTTTTATTGCATAATTGAATAGCTCTACTCAATGTCCATATGTGCGCTGAACGGCTTTTCGTTATCTCTTTTGGTCTTAACATTGGAGATGGTCTAAACATTACAATAAATTCCTTGTAGAATTCTTAAAATTTTTAATTAAAAATTTGAAAAATCGGTTATGTGCTCGAAAAATTTGATCATAGTAAAAACAGAATGCCCGTAAAAAAATCGGTTATGTGTCTGAAAATGGAAGAATGCATCCTCGCTTCGTGCTGGAATAAGAAGTTTAAGTTTTTTTTTAATACTTATCTCTAGAATTTTATAGCAAAAAATACAAAATTATGACATTACAATAAATTTGGAAGCGCAAAGAATAAATCAGTTTTTTTGCTCTCCTGAAAAGTTGTCGAAAAACACAGTATGCCTCAAGCCAGTATGCCTCAAAAAATTTATTATTTTTTTCAAACTTACTCTCGTACATTCTCATGAGACATGAGAAGAAGTTCTTTGGTTGTGCCATATATGGCACACTATGCATTTAAGGGTTAAGACCCAAGTTATGCAAAATATGGTGTAATGATTTTTGTGGAATGCCCAATCCCAAAAAACGACGAGGAATGGGCAAACCTGGGTTTTCTTCAACACTTTGCGCTACAGCTGCAATATTCTGAGTCATCACATCACTAACTTGTCCCAAAAGCTCAAATTTTTCCACAAATTTCTGTATTGCAGTCCGACAAGGTGCTTCACGACGACCAAAAAATGCTTTAGTTTTGCAAACTGTGACTGCAAAATTTTCACCATTTTTGTACTGACTTTGTATAATTTTAATGTGTTGTTGAAGCGTGTATCGTTCCATTTTTAGTAATGGCGTAGTTTCTACTTATCTAATGTCAAAAAATAACAGCTTTAGACACGAATTATGCCATTTTATGATGTCCTTGCCAATAAATTTCTAGCAGTTGTTAAAGTAAAGAACAAATTGGTAAATTTAAGTCAACACGAGCCTAAAATCCTACTCTCTCTTCCTAAATTTCGAAAGAAAGACGTAATAAAGATCTAACATTTGAAATAAGAGTAATTTGCAGATAAAAAACACACAACAGTCAGTATCTTTTTATAAGTTCTCGCCGAGTGGCAGTCATAAAATGAGTGAATGTCATAAAGAAAACACAATTTATAGTTTGAGTTGGTCAATTATCGTTGATCTGCGCAAAACAACAAAATAAATCACAACAACAGAGTTCAGTGCACCTCATCTTCAGTCGGTGCTATTGTGCGCCCTCTGATCCAGGCCATTGTTAGTATCTCAAATCAATGTATGTAGCACGCAGTCAGCTATTTTGTCAGCTATTCATTTGCAGGTCGCATCAGAAGCGCACCGCAGGACATGCCAACCAACCATAGCCATACAAAATGTAGTTCATGTTATTTTCTTGTTGCTTTTTTGTTATCATTGTTGCTGCTGCTGTTGTTGTTGTTGTTGTTGTGAGTTTATTGCATAGTTTGTGGCTTATTTAACAGTTACTTGTTCATTTGAAACTGTGATGCGTTGTCGCTGGTGGTTGACCTGTTTTGTTGTGAAATGCTTTGCTTTGTGTCTCGCTTTGCTTTGCTCTGCTCTATATATTGACCAGCGAAAGACAACAGCAACAAAATTAAGCCGCCTATCAAAGATGTAAGTGTGTGTGAGTTAACAAGTAGTTTTGTTTGTGTTTGCTAAAAATTCACTCATACAATTGCTCACACTCTGATACAAACTGTCATACTTAGTTATGGCGTATGCTCGTATTTTATGCTCTCTTTACATTTAGCCTATTTGTTTTGGTTTTGTTCTGTGTTTTTTTTTTTTATTTTTTGTTGCTTTTTTGTTTATTCAATTTGCCTTTTTTGCATTTGTTTTATGATGTTGACCAACTTGGCAAATTGTCAGGCCTAAGTTTATTTATAAAAACTGCTTTGTTGTTGGCTTTGTGCTTGGTTCGGCTTGGCTTGGCTTTAACTAAAAATGCGGGCTGTGGTTGCAAGCTTTTGCAGCATTCTTGATTAATACACTTATTGAGCTTTTATATAAATAAAAACTAAAGCCTATAAGTATGCTATAAATTTGGTGCTTAAGTCGAAATTTAAAGGATTTTCGTCAAAAGCTTTTTATTTGGAATATGCTAAAATAAAAAAACGCGCATAAAAATGTTAAGCCGAGCAAAGTAACATTCTTTTTTGTCACTTTAAATTTAAAGCTACAACAGAAAAAAAAGATTTGCTCACATTTACGCCAACATTTCAGGTTTTCCAGGCGGCGCTCAAGGTTTTTGCTCAATTTTGGCAACGCCCACTTAAAGTTCCTTGTGTTTTTTTTACTATTTCTGCAGCTCATTTCAGAAGCTCAACACAAAGGGCGCTGCCAGCTACTGCCTCAAAGGATGCGGCAGCACGCAAAGGCTACAAAGTTCTTGAGCAAATCGTGCGTGAAACAATAGAACGAATCTATTATTCAGCAAAAATAGACATTGAAAAAAAGTGAAATGTTTTCAATGTTTTCCTTTGCAGCAATCATCTATCGACAGACTGAATAGGGCTGCGCGGTTCACACCTCTGAGTACTTCCTTCCGAGTTGTGTGCTTTGCTGGCTGGTTTGGCAACTTCTTGTTGCCGCCTGGCCTAGCCATGGTATTCTTTTTGCAATATTGAGGTGTCAGCGAGGGAACAATAAAATATTGCCACAGCTGAGATTCAACAGCATCCACTAGCACTCAAATGAAGACACTCAAGCACAAATTGAAAGACAATACTTAGTTAGAAATGCAAATGTGTGAGTGTGACAGAAAAGCATAAAAAATAGTAAAGTATATTTTTAACAAAATCAGCTGAATACGAAAAAGCAGAATATAAAAAATAACAATATTTTTGTTTGATACTGACAAAACAAATTGCAATTGAAATAAAGAAACGAAATAATAATAAAAAAGCAACAAAAGAAAATTTTTTCAAATTTTTGCGCACATTTTATTGTGCGTAATAAAAAGCATAAAATTTGAACATGACAAAAAAAATATTTTTATACGAAAAAGAGTGCAAATAGGAAAAACACAAACGTTTAGACTCAGTTTTTAGTTTTTGATTTCTCTGTTGAACACCTTTTATAACACTCCTGATGTTTATTACGTTATGATCTAATAACATTTAATCGTTTTATTGAAAAAAAAAAAACAAATTGTTTCTAAATCCTAATTTTTTCTTTAGGAATTTTTTTTAATATATTTTTTTTTTTAAATTCTGAATGAAATAGAAAAAATTCTAAGAAATTTTTGCTTTATATTCTCATTTTGAATTCATTTGAAAAATACAAATTTTGTTCTCTAAAATTATTACAATTTTTTAACTTCAAATTCAATCTTTTCCATTTCAAATAAAACTTTTTCCAAATCAAATGAAAGTTTTTATAAGTTTAAAAAAACTTTTCCTTTTCAAATTAAACCTTTTCTACTTCAAATTGAACTTTTTTCACTTCAAATTTAACCTATAACTAAAATTTGTTTTTTTTTTTAATCAAACTCAAACCAATTATTAAAATCAAAATAATATGAATGAAGATTATATTTAGCCCTAATTTATTTTGAAGTAGATTTATAATGACTTGTATCTCCTGGGGTCGAAATTCGACCAATTTATTGATTGCCTCTCTATAATTATATGCGAGATGGTTCAAATAAGTTCGAGGCTAGAACTCTTAATTGATTAAAGATACAAAGCTATTTTCTTAAAAAAAATTATTTTTTTATTTTATTATTTTGTTCAAAAACAGAAAAACAACATTTTAAAAAAATTTAATTTTGTCAAAGTGATCATAGGGGGGCAGCCTTGATGTTTTGATGGCACGGATAGTTTATTAATTTAGTGTCAAGACAAAATAAATTCACCGTAAATTCGGTATAAGCTTTGAAAGAAAATCAAAAATGCAATTTTGAGTTTTTGTTTTTTTTTACAACAAAAATCATTTTTACCCCATATTTTAAGAATAAATCAAATTTTATGGTCTTTTTTTAAAAGGAATAATTTAAATATAACTAAACAAAAAACGGTATAATTTTCAAAAGTTATTTAAATTTAACTGATAGGACTTAAATACAAAAAAGAAATAAATAAAATCTATTCACAGATGGCGGAGATATTGGCTTCCCAATTTAGAACATTCAATTTGAGACGGTTTTTTTCTCGCTCTTGGCATTTGGTTGAAACACATGCTAAATTACTAACGACAGTATTAAGAAAATGCATTACAAATACTTTTGGTTAGAACTTTGCTGTAATTTTTATCATATTTGAAAGAAAATTTAACAAACTTTTAGAAAAAATTAGAAAAATTGAAAAACCGGTAAAAACCGACCAAAATATTCACATGAAAAGTCAGATTTTTGATTTCAAAACACATTTTTTTACAAATTTTTTAATTGACGAATGGATAAAACTATATTTTATTAAGAAATTGTTACTTTTAAGAAACATTCAAATTTGACCAACTCAAAAACTCTACCCCAATTAAATTTCAAACTAATCAAAGAGAAGTGAAGTGAAGAATAAGAGACATTATAAGAGAGATTATAGTTTTAAATAGACAGAGACAATATCTGAAAAGAAATGCAATTCGAAATGAAATAATATTCTGTTAATATTCTGTTGTTCTCAATATTTACATCATTACGGGTTGGTGCTTCAATTTTTATACCCTAAACCTGAAAGTTCAGGGTATATTGACTTTGTGCAAACGTTTGTAACGCATAGAACGCAGCGAGTCCGGTAGAGAAAAGTATATATATTCTTGATCAGGGTTACCTTGTGAGTCGAGCTATCTATGTCCGTCCGTTCGTCCGTCCGTCTGTCCGTCTGTGTGTTGTCCGTATACACAGGATAAGAAGAAGGAGTTGAGATAATTGAATGAAACTCGATACACATAGTTACATGGACCCAAAACTTTGCACTATTGAATATTTTTAGAATTCGTTCACGGACACGCCTCCTACCTCAAATACAACGCAAAAATTGAAAACTGCCCACGGACACGCCTACCTCCCATACAACGCAAAAATTGAAAACTGCATAACTAAGCTCATAATAAGCCAACAACAATAAAATTTCGTATGTATGTGTTTTGTTTCAACACAAAGATGTCTTCGAAAATTGGGTATCATCCGCTTACAGACACGCCCACCTGCCATACAACCCAAAATTTGAAAACGCAATACATAAGCCTCTGTTTTACTCACAGCAATAAAATTTGTCAGGTATGTTTTCTATTACAAAAGAAAGATGGTTGTGAAAATTGGACATCATCCGCCCACAGACCAGAGACCTGCAATGAGTATCAAAAAAATTAGTACACTTAAGTCATGAGCCGTAACTATTGGTGCAAATGTGTACTTATTCCAACTCAACAAAATACTTTGACTCATTCCCACTAAAACCAAAAAATACTCAAAGTTCTCTAACATGCATGTGTGTCTGCAATTAAGACTTTATTGGATGTTGGTTAATAATCTGATGTGACTCACTTATTCATGAGAGAGCAATATAAGAACTATGAGTGACTTGAGTATTATTTAGTGTTATGCCCTGCTGATGATTTTTTATGTTTTGTTTACATTTTGTGAAAGAAAATGAAAGAGTTGAGTATTATTTTTTGTTATGCCTCTGGCAAAACAGTTTTTGTTTCGTTTAGCACGTGTTGCTGGACATTTACAATTAAATTTCAATGAAATAATAAGAAAGCTTAACTAAAAGTACTTAAGTCATTCCACAGCACTCGTGGTGTTTATTAGTGTTGTGAGTCATTATGGCATAGCACAATAAATCCAATCACTCAATGAGAGAACTGAGCACTGCATCGGTTCATATCAACATAAAAATTATTCTTGTTCATTCATTCGCTATGTGTACGACACACGAACGAGTATGAGTGGATATGAGTGGAAGTTTTTCTTTGACTTAAATCCACTTATACTCTTTTTTGTGTTAGTCAACCAATGACTCAAAAACAAGAAAAATTGCAGTTCTCTGCCACAGACACGCCTATCTCCCATACAATGCAAAAATTGAAAACTATATAAATAAGCTCATAGTTAATCTATAACAATACAATTTGGTTTGTATGTGTTTTATATCAAAACAAAGATGTTTTCGAAAAATGGGTGTCATTCGTTCACGGACACGCCCACTTCCCATACAATCCAAAAATTAAAAATGCAATAAATAATCCTCTGTTTAACCTACAGTTATAAAACTTGGCACGTATGTTTTTATGACAAGACAAAGATGGTTTTGAAAAATGGACGTCATCCACTCACGGACACGCCTTCCACCCATACAACCCAAAAAGTTTAAAACTCAATAAATAAGGTAATGTTTGTCATAGAGAAATCAAATTTGGTATGTATGTATTTTATACCAAAACTAAGGTTTGTTAAAAAATTGGGAGTAATCCGTATATGAACACGCCCACCTCCCATAGCGAAAGCACAATAAAGGCATTAACTGTGAGCTACAGGAATAAAACTTGGTATGTGTAAATTTTTCATCAAAATATAATTGCATATAAAATGTAGGCTTTATCCGCCCACGGAAACGCCCATTTTCAATAATATTATTGTATTTTGAAAAAAGGAGGTTTAGGGTGGGTATTTAATAGTCGGCCTAGACCGACTTTAGACTTTCTTTACTTGTCAATACTGATATAAATAGTTTGTGATAACTAAAATATTAAATAAATGTCCGTGATTTGATATTTTCGTGATATCGAAAAAAAATTGTATCTATTGTAGTCCCGGATTTTATTGTTGGCATTTTGATATTATTATATATGTCCAGAAAATATTTTTCCCGAAGAAAGATAGTAAGCGATAGCGAATCATTAGATGCAAAATTAACTTTAAAATCTCCACCCAAAATCATGAAGATTTTATCTTCGCTTCTACCGAGATTATGAACCCCTATGTGACTGAATATCAGTAAGGAACGATGAATGCAATTTATTATATCGTCGATTTTTTGATTCGACTTTATATAGATGCCATAATTACAATGTTTTTTTCATAAATCCTGTTCGAACGACGAATGTCGCACACTCTAAAAACAAATTTTAATATCACTACAATAATAAGTGTGAAATTTCACGCATATATTTGGGATTTTTAAAAAATATCACGCATCGCAGAGGGATCTTTCAATTCTGCCAAAAACTAAGAGTACACTGAGAAAAAAACACATACCTTGCTCCGGTAAAAAATTTCTCTATTTTCGATATAGAAATTTTCTCTTTTTCAGATAAAATTTTCTTAAATTAGAATAAATTTTCACATTTTCGAAGAAATATTTCTTTACTTCTAGGAAATGGAAATAATTCAATGTCTCTAATAATGATAAGTATTTTTCTCGCACAAAAATTTCTCATTTATAGAGAAAAATTTATTGAAAATGAAAAACTTTTCTTATATCATTCAAAAAATTCACTAAGAGAAGTGTTTTCTTCAATAAAAACAAATCTTTTCTCAAAAATAAAAAGTTTTTTCTCAAAAAACGATATATTTTTCTTTTTTATGGAAACTTTTTACCATTTTTAGAGAATTTTTAGTATCGAAATTAGAGAATAGCATTCTCTGGAGCGAAGTCTATACCATTTTTCTCTAAATATGATGCCTTTTTTATCATATTCCGATAAGCTTTTTTCTGAGTGTAGTTTTTCAAAAAATTATATTTTCTCTCTTTTCTTGCTACTTCAGCGTTTTTTCGCTCATCAATTCATTGAAAGCTTCTGAAGCGATATTTACCGCTATTGCGGCGGGTTTTTGCAAAGTTTAACAATTTTTTAACAAATACATGGTTTTCTTCAGTTCGATTTGAGCATCTAATGCGATAACATTAAACCAAAGCGCGTAATTAAACATGTTCGGTTTCAATAATAAATATAGTTTTTAAATTTAAAATGAACTATATCTCATTATATAAAATAATATGTAATACACCAAATATTTTTGAATGAAATAAAAAAATGTTAAAGTGCTTTTTTTAAGTGAAAAAAATATATTTTAATATATCATAATGAATCATGCAATTGTAAATAAGTAGCTTATTTTTGTTCTGAAGAAAATTATTTGAATGTTTCTTTATTGTTTCTTTTTCTTTTTATATTAGTTTAATATTTTTTCATATAATGTTTAACAAGTCAGATTTATTTATTAATGAAATAAAAATTTTATATTATGGCAATCTTAATTTGAATGTGTTTTATTTTATTTTATTTTTGGAATTTTACAATTAACCCATAAAGAGCTAAAGAAAACGCTGCTTTAGCTGGATATACCATGAAAGAGAGAGAAGCTTGAGAGATAAAACGCATTACTAGCGTGTTTTCTATGAACAAAAGATGCGGGAGGCATACTAGATATTATGGGAGAGAAATTATTGGAGAAGAGGGATTTCACGCATTTATAGTGTGAAATATTTTCATTTTCGTTCTGTGGGATTTCACTACAATAAATGCTGTTAAAGTGTTACCAGCAATAATTGTAGTGAAATCTCGCCATTTTTTCTTAGAGTATAGCTTAAAAATTACGGCTGTAATCTTATTGAAAGGAGTTTAAATACGTACCCAAGATTATGAATAATTATTTATTTACACGCAAGTATAATATAAGCATTAGAACAGACATTAGTGCAAATATGTTATATATGCTATTTTTATCACCTTTTTTAGCCTTTATGTCTACACGTGTATTTATAATATGTTTATCATGCAGGCTCTATGTATGTATATAACATATTCGCAACATGCGTTCAATAAAATTTATAATAATAAAAACAATGAGTTAGCAAACAATGCACACGCTGGCAACAAAAATGTGTTAAAACAAACAATTAAATAAATTAATGAAATTGTGTGCGCTTACGTGTGCGTGCGTGTGGCAGAATTAAAAGCTCATAGCTATAATACTTAATATCCTTAGGCTATATGCGATAGCTTGTGTCAAGTGTAATCAGCAAATTTTTAGTCAAGGTTGCTCGGAAAAAAAAATGTAGAATGTTTTTTTTTTCTCAGTTTTACTACTTAACTGGCGTGTGTCAGAGATTCTATTATTTTCGGAGAATCTCATTTTTTTTTCAAAAGACTGATGAAAGAAAAATATTGGGCTGGGTATAAATGAAATATTCTAAGATATATTCTAGGAAATATTCTTTGAATTCTCTGAGATGTTTGAAGAACTTTTTGGAATTATATTTTATCATAAATTAGTACATCATTAAAATTCTGATTGCATTCTTTGCTAAAGTAGAGTATTCTTATAAATTACTGACGAAAAAAAACCAAATTGTTCAGAGAAATATAAAGAAGAACTTGTTTAAAATTTAAGGACTAAAATTCTACTTGCTCAAAATCCAGAATATCTAAATATTGCTTAAACTTGTGTATGAGCAAGTTTTGTAATCTTGATGCAATAAAGCAGTCTCACTTTTTTAACGGTATTATTCACAAAATAGAAATTTTTTTATGCACATGCAAACAATTTAAAATTCATTTTAACGCATGTCAATATTGAAAAACAATTTGATTGCAAAACGCAATGCAGCCATGCAAGCCAGTTAGCAGAAACAATATCAGGCATCATCATTCTGCAGCTAGAAAAAAAAATATATAAAAATAGACAAAAACTGTATTCTATCTCGTTGCCACTGCAACTAAAACTATTTATCAGCGTGGAAACATGACGGCAAAGAAGCAAGTCAGCTAGGAATGGAACGCAGCAGCTCAATGCAGTGATGAAGCAGCAAGCATTAATAATGCTCGAAATGCATATAAATGTCGTACTAGTTACAATTCATAAAAAAAACTCTACAGTATGAACGACAGCGGCGACAACAGCAAAAAAATATTTGTTTTATAGAAACAAAATTCAAAAAAAATAAAAAGAAGCTAGCATACAAAAACGGAGAAGTAGGAGAATATATGCAAACGTTGTTTGAAGGCAGTCATGATTTAGAAAATGTAAAAAGTTTTTTGAAAGCTGAAAAGAGCGTGAAGTTCTGCGTTATACATACATACATGCGGCAATATAACAGTTTGTGGTGCAATGATGCGGGTTGAGCCTCTGCCTAAAACTATACAATGCAAAACTAAGCAAAGCATTACATATGAAAATCGCATTATTTATTTATATCTAGCAGATATGCAGATACAAATCGAACTCAGTGCCAAAGCTTGACAATGAGCAAGTATTGTTGTTGCTGTGATTATTGTTGTTGTAATTGTTGTTGTTAGGGATGAATATATTTAATATGAATAAAGAAGAAATTTTAATGTTGCGTTTGAAGTGATTCGGTTTTGAGTTTTGATGTCGATGTCAATGTCGATGTCGATGTCGATGTCAATGTCGATGTTGATGTCGATGTCGATGTCAATGTCAATGTCAATGTCGATGTCGATGTCGATGTCGATGTCGATGTCGATGTCGATGTCGATGTCGATGTGGATGTCGATGTTGATGTCGATGTCGATGTCGATGTCGATGTCGATGTCGATGTCGATGTCGATGTCGATGTCGATGTCGATGTCGATGTCGATGTCGATGTCGATGTCGATGTCGATGTCGCTGTCGATGTCGATGTCGATGTCGATGTCGATGTCGATGTCGATGTCGATGTCGATGTCGATGTCGATGTCGATGACAATGTCGGTAATGGGATGGTAATAGGATAGTGGAATGTCCTGATGTGGACATTATATCAGAATGGTATAGGGGTGATGTGATTAAAATTGTCAAATAATGATGTGATGTAGATGCTGGTTATGTGATGGTGATATATGCTGTTTTTGTGATAGTGATGGTATGGTGATTGTATGAACATGGTTATGAGATAGGGATAGGCTAAAAATGAGATAGGATAGTGATGGGATAGTGGAATAATTGTTTTTGGATTGTGATGTGACAGTGATGTGATCATAAGTTACTGGTACGGAAATCTTATTGTGATGTAAAGGTGATATAAGGGTGATGTCGATGTGATGCTAATAATGGCAAAAATGTCATGATATGATAATGATATCAGAATTATGTGGTATTGATGTGCGGATGTCGTATTGATTTTGGTTTTGCTTTTTTATAAAGGAATGATGTGATGGTGATACGCTTATGATTACCATTTATATATTTTTTGATTGCGATTGGGTGGTGTTAAAATCATGATGGTATGGTGATGGGATGGTCATAGGATAGTGATAGAAAAGTGAAATAATTTTTTTGGAATTGAAGTGATGGTTAGAGAAAGCAATGTTAATGTGATGGTGAGCTAATGGTGTGGTGGTGGTGGTAAGGTATGGTGGTGTGAAGGTTACGGTGATTTGATGATTATGGCAATGGCAATGATAATGGCAGGAATTATTGGGTCATTCATAAAATGCATCATTATGAAAAAAGTAATGATGTGATGTTGATGTTGGTAATGTTATGATTACGATGTGCTGGCTGAATAATGGTGACAGCGAGGTAGTGTAATGGTGATGTGATGGCTATGTGATTGTGGTGTGATGGTGATGTTATGTTGATGAGATGTTGATGTGAATGAGATGAGATGTTGATGTGAATGAGATGTGATAGTGATAGTTATGTTGATGTGATGGTGATGTGATGATCATGTGATGGTGATGTGATGGTGATGTGATGGTGATGTGATGGTGACGTGATGGTGATGTGATGGTAATGTGGTAGTTATGTGATGTTGATGCTGATGTGATGGTGATGCGATGGTGGTATTATGATAATATTGATATGAAGATGCTGGTGATGGGATAAAATGTTGATGTCTAGTTGCTATTAGTTTTTATAATAATGATAAGAAGATGGTAATGTGGTTATTTTATTATAATGGTTTGGTGGGGTTATAGTGGTCATATAATGATAATGCAGTTATGAAGTTATTCTATGCATTTTATGAGTGGCGTTGTGCTGTGGTATACTCTCATATGAAATGGTTTTTGAATTGGCTCTTTATGATGTGTGTTTATAGCTTCTTGGTGAAGTTTTTGTTTGTTTTTAGACTTGAAAATATTTTTATTTACATTTTTGTGGGTTATTTTTAGAGGAAAGATAAAATCGTGTATCGTTCTGTTACGCTCAAATCCAGCAAATAATTTTTTAATGCAAAAATATTTCAGGAATACGAATTTCTCACTGTTAAAAAAGATTTTTTTAGGCGAAAATTTGAACCGCCAATTATTTTGATATAAGCTTTTTTAAGTGCATATTTAAGAAGTCGTGCCTAATAAGGCACTTAATAATTATTGAAATAATGCCTTACAAACAATTTATTTGTGAAAACCAAATTTAAATTTTGTAAACGTAGATTGTCTCTACAATGACAATTGTTTGTAAACTGACTTAAATTCAGCAACTTCAAGAATTTTTTTAGCAAAATTAAATTTTGCTACCAGGCTCTACAGTCATTAAAAAAACATTTTCTAGCATTAGGTAATCTTTATTGACTGCCCTTCAACACTTTATAGAGCGCTTCCATCTTTTTTGCGGCAGCACGTACTTCGATATCCTAGAAAAGGCACAGAAGAAAACACAAATATGTTAAACAGTTAAGGCAGAAGTTCAACGATTGCTCTCTTACATACCTAACGCAACCCAATCAAACGATGGCCACTTGCGCTACGCCCCCAACCACCAATCAACAACAGAAGCTTTTCAACAAATGTCCTCGAGCGGCGCTGATTTGTTATTAATTGCAAATCAATAAGGATCCTCTAATTGCTGCCACGCTCTTAGCAGCACTCAGTGATTTTTTTGTGCCCTGCTCTTTCCACATTTTACTTTTTGTTTATTTTTTGCTATTTTTCATTTTGTGTTATTTTTATACTCTTGAATCTCGTGGAATTTTTTTAAGTTAAAACGCTGTAGCAAGCATTGCAAGTGAGTTGAAGTACGGTTGATGCGCGTGCAAAACATATTTAACATTCAATGCATAATCCTTGAAAATCTTTTCAACCACAAACGGCATAATAAATGTTTTTAGTGACGTGCGCATTACGTTCTGCCAAAAAGAAACAGAAAATTAAGCGCATGTAACGACTAAATTAATAAGGCATAATATCTAACTAATAAAATATTAATTGTAAAGTCGTATGGCAGAAAAAAAAACCGAAAGAATTAATTTATTTCATCTTTTCAGCGTTGATTAAAATATTTAACAAAAATATTTTACATTAAGTTGCTCCAAATTTTGACTAAATGTAGGGTTACTTTTGAAATATTTATTATTTTGCTCGACATCATTAAATTTTTCACAATCTTTTCTAACCGCTTGTTCTCTCACAAAATTGTAAAGAGTAAAGAGTAAAGAGTAAAGAGTAAAGAGTAAAGAGTAAAGAGTAAAGAGTAAAGAGTAAAGAGTAAAGAGTAAAGAGTAAAGAGTAAAGAGTAAAGAGTAAAGAGTAAAGAGTAAAGAGTAAAGAGTAAAGAGTAAAGAGTAAAGAGTAAAGAGTAAAGAGTAAAGAGTAAAGAGTAAAGAGTAAAGAGTAAAGAGTAAAGAGTAAAGAGTAAAGAGTAAAGAGTAAAGAGTAAAGAGTAAAGAGTAAAAAGTAAAGAGTAAAAAGTAAAGAGTAAAGAGTAAAGAGTAAAGAGTAAAGAGTAAAGAGTAAAGAGTAAAGAGTAAAGAGTAAAGAGTAAAGAGTAAAGAGTAAAGAGTAAAGAGTAAAGAGTAAAGAGTAAAGAGTAAAGAGTAAAGAGTAAAGAGTAAAGAGTAAAGAGTAAAGAGTAAAGAGTAAAGAGTAAAGAGTAAAGAGTAAAGAGTAAAGAGTAAAGAGTAAAGAGTAAAGAGTAAAGAGTAAAGAGTAAAGAGTAAAGAGTAAAGAGTAAAGAGTAAAGAGTAAAGAGTAAAGAGTAAAGAGTAAAGAGTAAAGAGTAAAGAGTAAAGAGTAAAGAGTAAAGAGTAAAGAGTAAAGAGTAAAGAGTAAAGAGTAAAGAGTAAAGAGTAAAGAGTAAAGAGTAAAGAGTAAAGAGTAAAGAGTAAAGAGTAAAGAGTAAAGAGTAAAGAGTAAAGAGTAAAGAGTAAAGAGTAAAGAGTAAAGAGTAAAGAGTAAAGAGTAAAGAGTAAAAAGTAAAGAGTAAAGAGTAAAGAGTAAAGAGTAAAGAGTAAAGAGTAAAGAGTAAAGAGTAAAGAGTAAAGAGTAAAGAGTAAAGAGTAAAGAGTAAAGAGTAAAGAGTAAAGAGTAAAGAGTAAAGAGTAAAGAGTAAAGAGTAAAGAGTAAAGAGTAAAGAGTAAAGATAATAGAAACATATTTTACTAATTTGTCATCACGTCTCTACAGACAAAAGCAAACCATAGATTAGTTTTTTAATTTCCTTGACAATAAATATATTATTAATATATTTAAAAAAAAATTTAAAAAAATTGTTATCTTTATCAAATGCTTTATTTAAGTTTTAATAATTGTTTTGAAAAATATGCATTCATTTATGTTCATGTGTAACTTTTTGGCACTTTTATATTTTCAACAGAACATGCTGCTTGTAACAGTCTCATGTCACTTTTGAAGTGAACTTTAGATTTTGAATTCTTTTAAATTTAAGCCGGTTTAGAAATTCTGCTTCCGCCACTGCTGCACACACATACATCTATCTACAGTGCAAATAGTCTTTTAATGTTTGGCACATGCAAGCCATTTTGGGTTATCTAGGTACTTAAATATATCTACATAGCAGCGCTTTAAATCTTCTTTAATGCTTGTGAAGATTTTGTGGTTTTTTTTTCAGCCATTTCTTCGTACTTGCATACGAAAGCCATAAATCACTCGTAGTTTCAATAGCGTTGTGGTTTCGCATACACCCACAAACACACACACTCATAGACATAGCCATACACGCCTTCGCCGCTATTCCACCCACAAACACACACTCATATACAGCTACACTTGAGGTAATCATTATCAACCTCCAAAGATCAATATTTGATATAAATCTATTAAGCTTCGTTTAAGCAAAGGAAAGAAAGAAAAAACAAAAATACAAAAAACCAAAAATAAAGATAAAATTAAGCTATTTGAATATATATTGCCAGCATTTAAACCAAGCCAAAAATAAAGTTGAAATTGTAGGAGGAGATGAGGTATATCAGCTGGTCTGCCAGGCAATGTAATGGCAGCTGTTTGCGACTGTAATTTATGTAAGTACAACAGATACCAAACAAAAGAAGATCTAAGGAGGTGCTTCAATGACTTGGGCATGATTAAGCATGGAGTGAAAAGCAGTTAAGAGGAGTGAGGCGTAAACGCGTGTATTTATGTTTGTATGAGTGTGAGAAAGAAAAAAAAACCTGATATATTATTACAAGAAAAAAAAATAAAATGAAAAGTAACAGAGCACAATAAAAATAAATTGAAAAGATATACACGTTCCTTTAATAGAGTTTCTAGTGCCGCTAGCATAGCTAAGCCTATGACGTCAGACATGTATTGTGTGCTATGGCTAGAGTTTTCCTGCAATATAATTATTTTTATTTCTCACAATCAAAGCAATAAAATTGTGCTTCCCCAATTCGTAGGCAGCTCCTCTCAAAGGAGCCTTAAACGAGCAATTGTTCAAAATTCAATAAATTTGTTGAAAATTTTTCAATTTTCCTTAACAACAACAACAACAATAAATTTCAACTGTCACTCAAACATTAGCTCAATAAATTACTAAAAACATGGTAGCTGTTCGTGTAAAGATAGACACGCGCTTGCTGCCAGGAACCACACTAAATAAACGAAAACTCTTAGCAAGAAGAACTAAGAACTGAAGCAGAAGCAGCTGTAAAATTGCGACAACAAATTGATTATCTGCGCTCATGTTATTGACAGAAAAGGCAAAGTTGCCTATAGGAAGAAAGGAAAAAAAAGGCATTTTTGACATACTGTACAAACAAGCAAAAACATGCTCAGCAGGCACAGCTGAGACCAGTTGCAGGCGAGCTTTGAGGCTCATTATGGCATTTTGGGAATAAAGCACGTTTGCCAACAGCACTTTCGTTGCCATGGCTATAAGCAGCATCAAGTTAAAGGCATGTATTTCAACAAAAAAAAACACAGTTTTTTATTACAAAATTAATTTAACTTTTTTTTTGAATAAGTTTACGTTAAATATGTATTGGTTATAATTAAATTGCTTTGCTCAATGTCAGCAACACAAGCACATTATTTCATCAAAAATAACAACAGCAACAACAACAGCAGCAGCAGGTTTTCCAACAACATAAGTTCATTAATTTCAATTTCATCGATGTGTCGTTATGATATGCCATCGCCTATACCCGGTAGACTAATTATGTGTCATTTTGTTGTTGTTGCTGCCACCATCTATCCATAGAGTTGTGACAATATCAATAAGCAATTACAGCGATTGACAGCTTATAACGTTAAATTTAGTATATTTTTTGTCGCACTTTCTGCCTAGCAATTAGCCAAAATGTAACAGCTGCGCTATTTAATCAGTAAATAGATACATCCTGCCTCAAATGTGCCTGCTTTAATGTTTTCCGTTTTTATTTATATTTAAATTTCAAGCCATACTGCTATGAAATCAATCATATATTGTTGCAAATGAAAAAAAAACAAAAACATAAATGATTGATTTCCTTTAAATATCTTCATTTGCAATATAATATGTTTCTCTTATCGATGTCGTACTTATTTAAGCCATGCTATAGGAAGAAGATAAAATTCGAGAATAATGAAAAAGACAGAAGTGTAAAAGATCTATAGCGCGAGCCCGTAGACAAGGGGAGCTTTTTGGGGTTTCCACCTATGGGTAACGAAGAGTTGACAAAAAAAAATCAATTCAAATCAAACAAATAAAAGCAAATGTTGATATTTCTCACCAAAAAAAAAAACAAAAAATGTGATAAAGATGAAATGTTTAAATGCTTTAAAGTAAAAAAACTCTAAATTTCTTAATTCTAAAAATTCTAAAGAAAGTTTTAATTGGTAAGAAAATTACTATTAGAAAGGTTCTATTTGAATAATGGTCATAAAACAATAGTCAGAAGTCATTAAAATTATTTTCTTCTATCATTATGAGACAATTTAAGCTAAACAGAAATGTGCCAAGTATGAATGACATCGGTTAATCTGTTTCGGAGATATTCCAGACATTTTTTAAAATTTTGATGCAGAAAATAAGTTTCAAGGTTTAATTTTAAATGTCAATAAATAAAATATCATTTAAAAAAAAATATTCAAGAGGCACATTGGTTGTCTTGGTTTTATTATTTTGATAAATTCTTCCTTGTATGTAGGTTACCTTTGTAAGTACCGCATACAGTTTTACTGAACCTAAAATGCGCACAATAATAATAAATTTCGATATGGTCTCCATGAATTGCATTCAATAATTTTGGTCCAGTAACCAATTACATGAGTCTCATGCACAATTCATGATATCAATGTATAAAATGCACTAAAGAAAAAACACGAAAAAATTAATATTTCATAAGCCTAGTGCTTAAAGTTTAAAGTGTGTTTACAATAAACATGAATCATTCATAATTTTTAAGAAAAAAATTCATAAAATTAACGTAGCACTACGAAGAGAACAATAACAGTTCATGGAATAAATGACGCATGTGCATAAACAATGGAAACGTGAATTACTTTTTGAGCTTAGTGACCGAAATTCATAAAATTAATGTACAAATACAAGGTCAGCAAGAATAGTTCATAAGCTGAGTTTAAAAAATGTAAAGTTATCATGTAATTATAAGCGTTTTTTGCATTTTCCATGACTTTCCGAAAGATTTTCTGTGATAACTGTACGCATTCCAGTCCATTCTCCTTTAGGTTTGCGATTGTCTGAGGTTTGTTGACATAAGCCCGTGACTTCAAGTAGCCCCAAAGACATAAGTCTGAGATGGTAAAATTGTGCGATCTTGCTGGCAATGCCAAAAACGGAAGAGTACGCGATCAGGAAACGCTACCTTTTCAATATTCACTGTGACGCCTGGTGTGTAATTGGTTGCACCGTCTTATTGAAACCAAATCTTCACAAGTGCTGCTCATCCAATTCCGGCAGTAATAAGTTGTTTATCATGACCCTGTGGCATTCACCAGTATTCACTATGTTTTCGATGGCGTCCTCAAAAAAATACGGCCCAATCACTCCTCTCACGTGAACGCCGCACCATACAATGCCTTTGAGTGGAAAATGCTGGTTCAAATGAAAATGCGCCTCGTCGCTCATGATGATTTTCGACACAAAATTGTCCTCTGCGTTCTTGAGTTTGAGGAAGGCTTAAGAGCCATACAACTGACGGTCACGTCAAGCATTAACTGATGCACTGTTTGCACTTTATAGTGGAATATGTGTTAGTCTTTCATTTAAATTCGCTGTAGGGTCGGTCTGGTAATACCCAATTGCGTACTTATGTTTCTTTGTTCTCAGTGACATCGGCAACCACAGCAAGGATATTCTTGGTCAAACACCAATCCGGTGATGGTCACGCCTTGCAAGCTCTTGTATCACCACCTGAATGTTTGTTCAATTGGCGCGACACGATAAGGAAGTCGAAATTCACGCTATGCCAACACCACCATACGAGTATTAATAAAAAAATCGACAAAATTATTCCACGCTCTTGTAGAGTATATCACTCCATTGCTTGTCTGTTTGTATACTGCAGATGTCTACTACAAATGTATACTACAAATGAATACTACAAATGTAAAATATGATTGATATTCGATAGGGTATCACGGTGTGACGGCTAAAAAATCACAAGCAAACCTTATAGAAATTCTTAAAGAGGGACATATTGCAAATCCATTGCACCTTGTCAAACCTCTCAATGTCATCACAGTTTTTTTTTTTAATTTATTTTTAAAGTTGAAGTGTTCATCAAATACTGTTGTGCCGACTTTCATTAAATTTTTACAGTCATTTGTCTTGTTCGAAATAAAAACTAAATTGCACTTCTTTTCAGTAAAATTTTACGTAGAATAAAACTGTAAAAAAATAAATTAGATTAAATACAAAATTATATGTGTATCGAAGCAAATTCCTTTATTTTTCGTTAATTTCAGAAAAAAATGCATGTTTCTATGAATTTTAATGACATAATGTTGCATGATAACCATTATTATTTTTACAAAAACTCGTTGTGTGTAAACTCTTTACTCTTTACTCTTTACTCTTTACTCTTTACTCTTTACTCTTTACTCTTTACTCTTTACTCTTTACTCTTTACTCTTTACTCTTTACTCTTTACTCTTTACTCATTACTCTTTACTCTTTACTCTTTACTCTTTACTCTTTACTCTTTACTCATTACTCTTTACTCTTTACTCTTTACTCTTTACTCTTTACTCTTTACTCTTTACTCTTTACTCTTTACTCTTTACTCTTTACTCTTTACTCTTTACTCTTTACTCTTTACTCTTTACTCTTTACTCTTTACTCTTTACTCTTTACTCTTTACTCTTTACTCTTTACTCTTTACTCTTTACTCTTTACTCTTTACTCTTTACTCTTTACTCTTTACTCTTTACTCTTTACTCTTTACTCTTTACTCTTTACTCTTTACTCTTTACTCTTTACTCTTTACTCTTTACTCTTTACTCTTTACTCTTTACTCTTTACTCTTTACTCTTTACTCTTTACTCTTTACTCTTTACTCTTTACTCTTTACTCTTTACTCTTTACTCTTTACTCTTTACTCTTTACTCTTTACTCTTTACTCTTTACTCTTTACTCTTTACTCTTTACTCTTTACTCTTTACTCTTTACTCTTTACTCTTTACTCTTTACTCTTTACTCTTTACTCTTTACTCATTACTCATTACTCTTTACTCTTTACTCTTTACTCTTTACTCTTTACTCTTTACTCTTTACTCTTTACTCTTTACTCTTTACTCTTTACTCTTTACTCTTTACTCTTTACTCTTTACTCTTTACTCTTTACTCTTTACTCTTTACTCTTTACTCTTTACTCTTTACTCTTTACTCTTTACTCTTTACTCTTTACTCTTTACTCTTTACTCTTTACTCTTTACTCTTTACTCTTTACTCTTTACTCTTTACTCTTTACTCTTTACTCTTTACTCTTTACTCTTTACTCTTTACTCTTTACTCTTTACTCTTTACTCTTTACTCTTTACTCTTTACTCTTTACTCTTTACTCTTTACTCTTTACTCTTTACTCTTTACTCTTTACTCTTTACTCTTTACTCTTTACTCTTTACTCTTTACTCTTTACTCTTTACTCTTTACTCTTTACTCTTTACTCTTTACTCTTTACTCTTTACTCTTTACACTCAGAAAAAAGTTTCTCGGAATATGATAAAAAAGGCATAATATTTAGAGAAAAAGGGTATAGACTTTGCTCCAGAGAAAGCTATTCTCTAATTGCGATACTAAAATTTCTCTAAAAATGATAAAAAGCTACCATGAAATAGAAAAATATATCATTTTTAGAGAAAAATACTTTTTTTTTTGAGAAAATATTTGTTTTTATTGAAGAAAATACTTCTCATAGTGAATTTTTTAGCAAAATATAAGAAAAGTTTTTCATTTTCAATAAAATTTGTCTATAAATGAGAAAGTTTTTGTGCGAGAAAAATAGTTATCATTATTAGAGACATTGAAATGTTTCCATTTCCTAGAAGTAAAGCAATATTTCTACGAAAATGTGAAAATTTATTCTAATTGAAGAAAATTTTATTTGAAAAAGAGAAAATTGCTATTATCAAAAATAGAGAAATTTTTTACCGGAGCAAGGTATGTGTTTTTTTCTCAGTGTACTCTTTACTCTTTACTCTTTACTCTTTACTCTTTACTCTTTACTCTTTACTCTTTACTCTTTACTCTTTACTCTTTACTCTTTACTCTTTACTCTTTACTCTTTACTCTTTACTCTTTACTCTTTACTCTTTACTCTTTACTCTTTACTCTTTACTCTTTACTCTTTACTCTTTACTCTTTACTCTTTACTCTTTACTCTTTACTCTTTACTCTTTACTCTTTACTCTTTACTACCAGTTCAACTGATCACCACTCCTGAAAATACATTTTTTTTGATCTGCCATAATTTCAGCCCTTAGTTTGGGAGTGGTAAGAAAGGTTTAAAGTTTCTAAGCATAACTAGTTTTTCGATGTCCTCTAGTGAAGTTTTTCGTAGTTTATATCGTGGCAAATTATCAAAAATTTCATGCTGCAATTATAAAAATTATTCGTTATTTTAAATTTTTGAGCACAAAAAAATTTAAAGGTCTACTTTAATTTTTTGCAGCTGACAAAAATATCCCCAGCTATTTATAAATTGCTATTTATCAACATTTTAATGTAACCATTAAATATTTAACACAACCACTTCATGTCGTTTCCTACTTCCACACCAGCTTCGGCTGTTTGCCGCGCGAGCATTTTGCAAATACTAGCTACCTGCTTGCCAATAATTAACACAGTTTGTTCTTCCGAATTTATTTACAAAATTTCAATCAAGCCTCCTTTTATAGGGTATTAAGAATAATGCTGCCAGCTTATAAGCTTTTTACATTTTAAAGGTACGTCATTAAATATTCCCAACGCTGTCTGCTGTTTAACAAGCATATCAATTTGACATTGAGGATAATTTATCGTAAAACCATTCAAATAATTCTAGCCGCAAGCATTGATGCAGTGCAGCGCCTGTCAGCCAGCCATTAATTGATGGTATTAGCAAGCATGAGTGTGTGCGGTGAATAAGCAAAATAATATTAAATTTTATGCCAAACTAGCAGCAGTTAAACTTTAACAAAAATACATAAAAGCAATACGTGTAAATTTTCTCTGCATAGCATTCTAAGCTCAGCATCTGAAAGTATGTGTTAATTGTATAAGAAAAACTAATTAAACTTTGACTGTGTTTAATAAGCGCTGCAGATGCTAAACAGCTAAAAACTTAGCATGCTTAGAGAAGCATAACCAACACTATTAGCAGCTCTAAGCATATGCCAAGCTTATTTAAGCATATCCTTAAATATCAAAATTCAATTGAGTGCTCAATTTCAAGCAATTGGCCCACTTTGTATGTGTGTGTGCAAGAGTGTGGCTTCGTCTGCCTTCAAAGCTTTCAACCAGTCTATTGTCTCAGCTCTTTTCTTTTGCAACGCCTTTTTCGCCGCCTTCTGTTTCTTCTTTTTTGATTTTATACACATCTTGCGCTGCTCTGCATATCCTTGCGTAGCTACTCTTGTCATTCGATATTTACAACAATTTATGAGTTAATTAATGAAGTGGTATTTTTTTCATTAGCTGCACTGTGTGCTTCTTTGTGGCACTGTTGCGCTTGTTTCTTAGCTACCGGTTTGTAAAGCTGCCGCAAAAGCTTCGACGTTTGCTTTTGATTAGCATTATTTGCGCATCAGAGAAACGGTTACACTTGAAGTGACCGCACATTGACCCCAACGTTTTTACAAATACACACAAATTGCCATGGCCTCAGAAACAGGCACTCATACATTGCTACTCTAGAGCGTACAATAGTTGTATGTCTGTATATCAGTCAGTCAGAAGCTTTTTAAATATCCTGTCTGCTGCTTGTCCGTACGGTTGATTATGATTAATTGTGTGTCTGTGTGTGTCTGTGTGTGTGTATGTGTGTATGTGTATGGGGGCATGAGGGGCTTATCGTACAGCGCTTGTGGTCATGTCATGCACAAATGTTGTTCTTGTATACGCTCGCTTACCAAGAACGGAAATGAAATTGTGAATATTTGCTGCTGAGCTGCTTCTACTTCTTCTTCTTATTTGCTGAATATTTTATTCACTATTCGTGTTTTTGTGTGGGCGGTAGAGGCGGTCTAGTGCTCAACAGCGTGATGAATTTTTGGCTATTCACATAGATTGATTCATTCCATGTGCTTCTTAACCTGCCATGCTGGATCTGTAGCATCTGTGAGCAAGATTAACGATTTCTCGGCTACACTTACTTGTCTTGGTATGAATATTTCTGCTGTTCTGCATCTAATAAGTGCACATAACCTTTTAGGTATTCACTCCAGCAAGATGTATGTATGCTGAACATGTAATAAATTTGCATCTTTTGTATATCACTCATTTGCCATTATCAATTAGTTTAAATTAAAAGCTACTTCTCTCGGCATCTACAGCTGTGGGTTGAAGTTTCATTTCGATTGTTTTTATATATACCTATATATATACATTATTTTTTCAATTTATTTTCTTATTAACGCACACATTATTCAACTTCTTGCTCGTTACCTTTGTAGTGCATTAAATATTCAAACATCATTCAGCTAACATCGTCCATCTTGTATGTAGATATGTTACAGCCACTGTCTGTCTGACTACACTAGACATCGACATCAATATCCGTTCGTACGGTTTATCGTTTCTTGCTCTTATAAATTTGCTGACATGCGCTTTTATTCTTTTTATTTCTTTTAATTTAATATTTTTTCATTTATTCTTATGTAACACATTCTTCAGTTTTTGTGGGGAAAAAACATATTAAATAGCAATTATTGTGGTTTTGTAACAAAAAAAACATATTGAAAAAATCAACTGTTGCTATATTTCGGTCTTGAAGAATCCAATTCTTAGTTTTAATTGTCCGAATTTTTTACGAAACTAACTTAGAATAACGAAAACAATATTTATTGTGTGAAACGCCCATAAGGAGTTGTGGTAGGTATAGAACATTATATGCATTCTTGATCAGAATCACACCGTGAGTTGGTTTAGCCATGTCCGTCTGTCTGTCCGTCTGTCCGGTTATCTGTCTGTCCGCCTTTCCATGGACACGATTACATCCGTAATTTGAAGCTATCGTACAGAAATGCTATATTTGAGCTTTTTTAAAAAAAAACAAAGATCAAGTTCAAGTTCATGAATAATGCATTGCTTGAAAACCACGCCTTCCTCCCATACAACCACAATAATGAACACTCTGTAAAGAAGCAATTATTTAAGCTACAAAACTAAAATTCGGTGTTTAAATATTCTATGTCAAAACTGAGATGTGTCAGAAAAATGGGCATCATCCACCTACTAACACGCCCATCTCCCATACAGCCCTAAAATTGAAAACTTGATAAAGAGGTTTGTGTCAAAGTTTCATAAATAAAATAAGGTATTTATTCATTTCATATAAAATCTAAGGCGTGTCCAAAAAATGGGTGTCATCCACCTACTAACACGCCCACCTCCCATGCAACCCCAAAATTTAAAACTACACAAGAGATATTTGAGCTGAAAACAATCCCAAATCATTTTCTTTGATTTGAGTCAAATTCTTTAAGGATGGGCTAAATACTAGTAAATTTCAGAAACAGTGTCACGGGCCGGATTTGTTATACTCGCGGACCTTTGTTTGGAGACCTTTGGTCTAGCTCATCGCATTCGTGATTAATTTGCTTATATGAACGAACTCCAGCGAGCGAAAAAACTTTGTCTACCTTGTAATAATATCATGCAACACAACGAACTCTCATAAGGTAAATCTGTAGTCGTCCTCAAGCTTTGCGTTCACTTACTGGCAAGAGAGAAACAATTCGCATACATTTTTACTGTCGACGATCATTAGGATATAAAGGACCCGCAATTTTGCATACCTTTGCAGGTAAAAGATCTTTGTTTATTGCAACACTTTTGGTAATTTGGACTCGCTGAACAAGAAATGCCAGTATCGTATTTGCCAAATTTTGCAGCTATACAAGAGTGGTGAGTGGTCATCAAAGGGTTTTTATTTGAAGATTTTTGTATTGTAGTCAATAATTCCTCTGACATACACAGAATGGTACGTTTTTAAGTATAATAAAAATTTTTTGTTTTAGTGTACTTCACTTGTTTAATGTAAGTAACTTACAAATCATTAAATATGTGTTTGGAGGTTTCTGAATTGAGTGGATATTCCACTATTATTAAGTGGATATTATGGCACATTGTTTTTTTTTTTTCATAGGCTGATGTCAGAGTGAACGCTACAAGCGAATTGATACTTGAAGCTTTGATAGTAGATGCAAAAAGCAATCAGGGGTGAAACTAGTGGGGAGTAAGGGGAGTAAACCACCCCCAAACTTTTTAAGAGTCGGCCAAATTGTTATTTTTTACTAAAATTTGTTTAAAATGTTGATTTTTATTTACAATTACTATGAACGAATCAAAATCAGTCGTACCATTTGTTTCCATGTTCGACATCAACCATACCAAAAAACAACTTAAGACGTCTATTTCATTTCAAGACATATCCAGTACAATCTTCAGTCAGCCAATTCACTTTCAGTCGTACCTTAAATGAACTACAGTCGATCAAATTTACGTTTAGTCGTGCGCAAAACCAACTCCATTTAATTCCAAACCCCAAATGCCCATTATCTTTTCTTTTTCAGTCTGTTATTTCTTTAGCAATACTAAATTATTTCAGTATTGTCGTTCGTTCAATCTCGTTTAAAGTTATTTATAGCTGCGCTCTATGAACAATTCTCTAAGAGCAATTCAGTCGGCCAAATCTTTTGACGTAGAATTACGTCTTACAGCGCGGTTTGTATGGGGTCGTTTAAACAAATTTTTTCAAGGTCATTAGGCAACGTTTTTGGCGAATACTTTAGGGTATACCTACAGCCTCTAATACTCTTCGTTCAAAGATAATATATATACTTAAATATAAGATATATCCTGCGCTGAATGAATATCTAACTTTGGATTTTGTCACTATTATATTAAAGTCACAAAATAGTAAAATATAAGAAGAAAAATGCATGTTTGTATATTAGAAAATCAATCATCAGCTGCTTATGTGCCTGCTGCTTTCTTTGTTTTTCTTTCGTTGTTTATGATTGTATGCTTTGGTTTTGCACGAACTGATTGGTTCGCTTTGGCAGCACTGTAAGCATTAGTTCGCATTGGGTTAATGTATGCACTACTGTTTTAGTATACTATTTTGAAACCAGAGGTCATGAACCTCTTTTCAACTCAGTCAATGAACTCAATCTGTCAAATTTAACGAAATGGGTCTGTGATCCGGTTAGATTTAACTCTTATGAAAAAAATAAGTTGGATCATATTTCTTTTTATGCTTTTACCCAATAGATGGCGTAAAATTTTAATTTTTGTTTTTAATGCAAATTAATTTGGATTCCACATCCCACTAGCACTAGCGAGTGTAGTTTGCAAACTATACATCGAGCAGAAAATGTAGCTTGCAAACTAAATATCAGACAGAGACGAGAGGAAAGGACATTTGCTCAGCGTGAAATATAGTAACCATACGATTTTTTAAAAATCGGGGTCTTAATTTTAATTTGAAATAAGTAGTTAAACTGACGTAGCTCGCAAACTATATATACTGGCAGAGACGAAAGTGGCACCAATGGAAAGTGCATTTGCTTCGCCTTCTTTTCAACTAAGTCAATGAACTCAACCTGTCAAACTTAACAAAATGATCGAAAAAATTTGAAATTTTTCTTGTTTCTTTTTGCTTGCTCATTTAATCATACTTACTATTTAACTTTTCCTTTGTCTTGGCATCGATAAGTAGTCCATAATTGAGTGTTATTCATTTATTTTTAATTTTTGGAAGATCAATAAAAATACGTGCAAAATGAACAAAACAATCGGACCAAAGAGACAAAGTAGAAGAGGTTACAACTTAAACGGAATTCTACGTCTACACTTACGATACTATCGAAACTGATTTTTTTTTTTAACGGCTTTTAGTCGTACCTTCGTAGGTTTGTTTACGACATATAGTCATGCCTCAAGCCAACTTCACTCAATTAGTTTTAATATTTTGCTCGGAAATACATATCGTCATCCTAACTCTTATAAGATGTAATTCAAAATTATCTAATGCTTAGGATTCGAAAAAAAACTATTCATTATATGTATGAAGTTCATACTCGTGCTATGATATATTATTTTAAATGTTTTATATTAAGTCATTTTTTCCATACAAACGTGTTAAACTTAATATAGGCATAGATGTAGTTTTGTTGAATCTATCCAAATTGCTAATAACCATTATGTTCAAAATGTTGGCTTACGTCGTATTCAAATTAGGCCGATACATATTTCCTGAATGAATAGATAAAAAAAACGACGATTCCTTCATTGAATATTTGTGAACGAATCCAGACAATTTAAGCAGTTTCTTAGAAGCAATAAAGCCTTTCTATGAACTCTTTAATCCAATTCTATATTCAACTTACTTGACCCAAAAGTGAATTCTAGAATCAATAAAATTGTTACTAAAAAATTGTTTGGTGGACTCACTTTAATTGAAAGCGGATTTTAAAGTATTCTATCATCTATTCGAAGGCGTAGAACCTCTGACGTGTGCAGCTAATGTTTCAGAAAACAATAAAACAATCCCTTAATCCCTCAAAAGTTACAGTTGCAGAAATGAAAAAAATTGGAATTATTATTAATTTAAATATTTAAGAGATAAACAGTTACAGAATTAGCAAAGCTCTTTGTATTTTTTGCATATGCAGAACTAATGCGATGGTTAAAATAAATTCGTGAATATAACTTTTAATTGACTTGAGTGATTTCCTTCATATATTATTTTAGAATTTTATAAATTTTGAAAAAAAATGAAAAAATCATTTAAAAAAACAAATAGTTTCGTTAAAAAAATAATGCCTTGATTTTTTTATGGCACGGACAGTGTATTACGTTCACCTTTAATGCGCTATAGACTTTGAAAGAAAATCCAAAACGCGAATTTGAGTTTTGCTCCTTTTACAACAAACATCATTTTAACTTTTAATAATATTTTGAGAAAAAATTTAATTTTGGGGTCTCTTTCAAAAAGGTATAATTAAAATATAAAGAAAAAAGGAACGGTAAAGCTTTTATAATTTTTTGTAAGTTAACTGATCAGCCTTAAATACAAAAAAGAAATAAATAAAATCTATTCAAAGATAGCAAGGATATTTGCTTCCCAATTAAGAACATTCAATGTGAGAGAGTTTTTGTTTCTTTCTTAGCATTTGTTTGAAATACACTCTTATAACTTACTACAATATTAAGAAAATTCATTAAAAATTCTTTTAGTTAGAGTTCCACAGAGATTTTTATCACTTTGAAAAAAATTTAACAAACTTGTAAAAATAATTAGAAAAATTGAAAAACCGTTTAAATTCGACATGGAGAGTGTAGTTTTTACAAATTTGACAATTAATAAATATATATACTAATTTTTAAAAAATTTTAACTTTTGAAAAAACTCAAAGTCAGCTTACTTAAAAGCTCTATCCTAACCAAATTGCATTTTGCTCAAAGAGTGAGTTTTTTCTTAAAAAGTTAATTTCTCTCTTAGAAGAAGGTTGAGTTCTAATTAATACTAATACCACATATAGTACTGGTCTCGGTACGCTCCTTTAAGCAGTGCTTTTCTATCTCAGAGTGAAAGTGTTTTTTTATTACAAAAAATACTGAATCATTCAGTTTTTTTTGTCAGATTTAATACAATACAAATCATGTTATTTATTGAATGGTAGTAGCTTTCAAAAGTAGCTTCATGTAGCTTATAGCATGGCTTTTATTCTAAAAACTTTCAATAGTTTTCATAGAATAACACAGGCAAAGCCTTGTAGCTTCGAGTAGCTTTATAGCATCACCTCGCTAAAAGCGTTCAATCTTACATCAGCCTAAGCATATAAGTTAATTTTACTTGATCTATAAAATAATTTTTTTAAATCCATTCGTATAAAATTGAGAGACAAGACATGTAAATTGATAAACAATTGATCATAAAAAGCTCGGTCAAAGTCCTTTCAAGGGCTGAAATGGCCAATTTGTTTTTTTTTTTTAGATATGTAAATATTTATGTAAACAATTGTTTTTCAACACATCCTTTTGAAAAAGTGGAAAGAAGAATGATTATCACAAATTATTATTGAATATTGATTGAGCATTTGGCACACAAAAAACAAAACAACGCAGTCATTTGTTGTGGATTTGTTTATTTCAAGGACATATTCAAATATTTGTCTTTTTTTTAAGCCCCTTGTCACTAACTAAAACTCATCATTCAATTATTTATTTTTTTTTTGTTTTTATGCCACGCTATGCTTGTGTGTGTTTCACTTTGAGCTGCTTATGCAATTTGTGTCACTCAGAGCTATAGTAGCAACAGCAACAAAAACAAAACAGACAAGAACGACAACAACAACAACGACAAAAACAACAACAACAACAGTAACAATTACAAGAACCACCACAACAAAGACATTTCCTACTGCGGTAATCAATATCGTCTGACTGTCAACGTGATTATATATTTATGCGCAAACAAGGATATTTCCATGCATAGTAGCATCCACACATATATACATACATATATACAAGAATACATAGCGAAAACAAAGTGCAGCTGTATTTCATGTGTAGCATGCACGAGTATGTGTGTCTTCACTGAGCTTGTGTGCAACTATAAGGAAGCCCATTGTTTTGTATTTGCAATGCATTAAAAAACGTGCCACTGTGTGAAATAGGAAGAGATGTGCACACAAAGTGTGGGAAAAAAGTGCAAAAAGGATACAAGCTAAAATAATGTATGCAGCAAAACAATAATGAGTTCCACATAAAATAAAAACGAGCAAAAAAAAAAGAATTTCAAGCCAAATGTTGAAAAATAAAAAAAAGAAAATAACTACGAATGAAAAATAGTGAAGGAAAAAAAGCATACAAGCACTATAGTGAGGCACACACAGTTCGTATGAGCAATCAATGTGAATGAACAATGAGAGATTGAAAAGGGCCAACCAGCAACATATAGGAAAAATCGTCTAAAATAAAAGGAAACAGGATGCAGCGGTTGGAAAATGTTAGCTATTGAAAATGTAACGATGCCATCGATTTTCTCCATCCGTCGGTTGTGTGTGTGTGTGTGTTTGCCGCCAATGAGGTGAAGGTGTTCGTATTTGTATTTGTATGCCGCGCCAGATTTAAGCGCTACTCAAAGAAGTCAGTATCCAGTGCATTGAGATTGCATTGATTGACCTAATTGAAGGTTGAAATTAAAATAAGCTGTGATTGACAGCAGACGCAGTGATAGAGACAGCGGCAATGAATGAAGAGACAAACCCTTTGAAGAGGAAATTAATTCGTATAGCAAATAAAGTAACTGACAATGATAACGGCGGGCTGGGCAAGGCATATGAACATGTTCTATACTTAACTAAACAAATGCAATTTAAATGGATCGAAATTGGTATGTCGAGTGACAAACTGAAAGATTTTGAAGAAATTTTGGTGAAAATAAATTTATACTTAAAAAAAAATATATAAAATTTTTATGTATCAAGCTTTCCAAAAATATGGCTTTGCAATTCAAAGTTTTTAGCCTTTGCTTTAGTATTTCGAACATATTTTATTTCGTCACACACCTTTGCGTTACAACTTCCATTAAAAATTGCCAGCTGAATGTGCTGCAGCAATATCCTTTTTTTTGAAAATTCTGACATTTATATGCAATTTGACATATATCAAAAAATATAATGTTTTAAGCACATATTAAAATAAAATCGCTTAAATAACATGCTTTTAGGCCACTTGCATTGAATTCCCAAAGCAGTTCGAATATTTTATGTCTAGAGCTAAATTTTACCGCAACAAAATTTGGCAAAACTTCGTTGGTGTAAACTCTCCCCCTATATCCTTATTTCAAACTTCAAAAAAATTTCAATGAAAAATTAAAAGAGGCATAGATGCAATGTTTTAAATTTATAATTGTTTAAAATTGTTTATAAAAGATCCTTTTTTAAATTTCTTTAAAGTTGCTATAACTTTTTTAATTAAAATGATTCGAACCACACTTAAACGCTTTAATATGCAATAAAACATGTGGACTGACTATTTTATGCTGATGTCCTTTTTGACATATCCCAAAATATCATATAAACAAATTTATAATAATCAAAATAATCAAAATCAAAATCAAAATCAAAATCAAAATCAAAATCAAAATCAAAATCAAAATCAAAATCAAAATCAAAATCAAAATCAAAATCAAAATTAAAATCAAAATCAAAATCAAAATCAAAATCAAAATCAAAATCAAAATCAAAATCAAAATCAAAATCAAAATCAAAATCAAAATCAAAATCAAAATCAAAATCAAAATCAAAATCAAAATCAAAATCAAAATCAAAATCAAAATCAAAATCAAAATCAAAATCAAAATCAAAATCAAAATCAAAATCAAAATCAAAATCAAAATCAAAATCAAAATCAAAATCAAAATCAAAATCAAAATCAAAATCAAAACCAAAATCAAAATCAAAATCAAAATCAAAATCAAAATCAAAATCAAAATCAAAATCAAAATCAAAATCAAAATCAAAATCAAAATCAAAATCAAAATCAAAATCAAAATCAAAATCAAAATCAAAATCAAAATCAAAATCAAAATCAAAATCAAAATCAAAATCAAAATCAAAATCAAAATCAAAATCAAAATCAAAATCAAAATCAAAATCAAAATCAAAATCAAAATCAAAATCAAAATCAAAATCAAAATCAAAATCAAAATCAAAATCAAAATCAAAATCAAAATCAAAATCAAAATCAAATGCAATAGTTAAAGCAGGCACAACAACAACATTTGTTGGAAACAACATTTGTTTTATTTATTGCTAAAACCGATTTAAAGTAAGTAACATATATCCATATATCCTTTTTTAAAAACTTTTCACCAGTTGTGCCGAAAATTCTTTTGATGATAACTTTTCATAATTTTCGACATTTTGTATTGATTTAAACCTAAATAAGTTAACAATTTATAAGGAAGTTTGAACATTCTTTGCCTTATGTTACATTTTTATTCAACAACATGTTGCAAAGCTTTCTATCTGCAACTTTTCAAACAAATACTTCTTTAAATTTCTCCAAAACTTTGACAAAGCTTGTGTATAAAATTATATATGAAAGTATTTCAAAGTTTTTAATTGATTTATACCTTAATTAGCAGCTGTTCTTCAATTTCTTAGTCAGTTCGAATGTATCAGACTTAAAGTCTTACTTTTCTGGAATAACATGTAGCAAAACTTTGCCAACAGCTTCGCTATGCATATATCCTTTTTTACAATTTAGCAAAACCACTCTCAAAAACAGGAATAAACAAAAAGACAAAACGGCCACCTTATGCTGAAAGTCTTTTTTCGTCTATTTGCTGTTTGGCATACAACAAATGACGCGCTAAGCAACACACACACACCTTGATATATACTTAAGCAAAATATAAATCAAAATAAGGTAAATATTACAACTTGACAAAACAAAGCTTTAATATATTATTTAACTTGTACAACTGACTTGCGTCTGTATTAGTGCGGGTGTTTGCATGTGTTACATGCATAAAATATGACTGTGTAGCTTGACATGTGTTTGGTGTGCAAGAATTTTTGCATGCAAAGCACAAAATGTGACTCCTTGCTGCTGGAATTCTTTCATTTTTTTTTTCTTTTTGTCTTGTTGTTATTCTTTTGTGCTGTTATATTTGCTTTATAGCTACATTTTTAACAATTTATTTTAAGCAGCGCAGCACAACAGAATGTTTCGAAGTTGATATGAAATAAAATCACTCATACGTCATGTTGGCGCATTTTTTATCATTTACGCAAAACTATTACTTCATCACAAGATAGCAGAAGGAGCAGAGAAAATAGAAAAAGCTTGAACAAGCAAAATTCCTGCACTAAGCATACGTTTTCAAATTGCCATAAGGCTTGTAAGACAAACAGACACAGAGAAATCTCACAAATAGACGAACGAAGGCAGAGGCAGTGAGTAAAAAGCATGGACCAAACAATATACAAACATATATTTAATATGACGTTGCACGCACACAAAGCAGCATGTTTCACATATCCTTACAACTTAAATTAGCATATAATAGTAATGCACAACAACAACAACAACAACTACAACATGAATAGAAATTTCCATTTTAGTTGCTGTCGAAAGTTCAGCAAACTTTTGCTGGCAGTTTTGTGTGTTTTTCTTTTTGCTACTTTTCTTCACATTCTTGTTTAAAATTTTGTATATTTTGTTTTTTTTATATTTACTTTTTAATTTTTTTTTTTTTTTTTTTTTTTTGTTTCGTTACTCAAGCGTAAAATAAAATTTTGACAAGTTTGCCTGCATGCTCTTTATACAATGTAAAATCTTATAAAACTTTTGCTTCACATGCGCTGCTGCGTTTTTTAATATTATTAAATATTTGTTTATCATATGCAAATATATGCAATTTCTGGCACAAATAAATAGGATTTCTTTTCAAAAAATACTGTCAAAAATAAATGTCAGCACAACCATCAGGCGGGCAGCAGCAGATAACTGCCCAAGGCAAGCAGCGACAAGTAACTGGGGGATAGAAAAACTTTGAACCAAGAATTTACATATCTAGAAGTTTTTCCTTCTTAGAGATAAGTTTGGAATTTCTTGGCTTACGGCAATTTTTTGCCTGCTTTGAAATATGATTTAAACATAAGTCAGACATTTTAGTGAAAATAAGCATAAATAAGCAGGTTTAACATTTATGGCCCTAAGCAACAAGTTCAGAATTTAACAACTGCTGCTTGTTCGACAAGTTTTATTATGCTCTAAGAGCTATTTAACAGCAGCTTATGAAATTATAAACCATAAACAGTTGCACAAGTACATATTTAATAAATAAATATCACTCATACGCCCCGCTGCAAAATCAATATCGTTAAACAAAGAAAATTTATATATAATAAATAACACGCTACAGCAATCTTTGTGCTCAAAGTCATAGTTTAGTGGCTATTTAAGTCACTTAACTGCTGCCCATACTCTATCATTTCATCGCACTGCTTTTTGTTTGACTTCTTTTTTATAGCCTGTTTGACTACCTTTGCAGTTGGTAGCATGTACTTGCTGACTTGACTCTTGGCTCTAACAAAACCATTCATAACTTTGTTTTGAATTTCCACTGACTGTGCATATCCTCTGTGTAAAAATTTTTGCAACTTTAGTCATAAAGCAAAAAAGTTGCCATTCATATAAGCAAAACGGGTAGTGGGGGTGACAATAAAGAAAAAACCAAAACATAATGATTAATGAACATAAAAGTTCACAGGCAACACTGACTGACCTCACAGCAAGAGCGAAAGCTAGAGCAAGAGCATGAAACGATAATTTATTATTTACTCAAGCGAGTAAGCGACATATTTTGAAACATATTTTATTGCATAAATTTTTAGCGTAGACTCATCCTTCATCTGACTGGCTACATGCGCGTTATGGCTGTGAATGACTGCTTACGTATGCGGATGGCCATGACAAACGATACTGGTTCGAATATGAGCAGCATAAAAAAACAGCAGTTATTTTCTTTGCAGTCGATAGCGTAGAGCAGAAAATAGAAAAAAAAAATGAAAAAAAAGTGAATAAATGCAAGAAATCTCATCTGTCAGAGTTAAAATGCTTGAGACAGCAGGTTTTTGCTGTACATAAAGATGTTGATATAGTTCTTTATCAACATGTGATGTAGTTGATTTTTTTAAAAATCTTTTGATTTAAAAGTTGATATTACAACGTTGCATTTGAGAGAACACACATGAAGACTCTAGCTTGAAATGGGCGTATTATTGCGCAACCAACAATTACTATCTTTATTTTATCCTAAAGACTTATTGAAGAAAAATTATTACGAATATCACACTAACGATTAACTCCAAACAAAATCTGTAAGATACTAGTAAAACTTTTCTTAGCTCATTTAAGCGTGATGTAAGAGCGAGTTGTAATTTTCAGAATGCCCTTTTCAGAATGCATCGATCTCTTATTGTATCGTTCTTTTACAGACCCCTGAATTAATATCAACACTCTAAGAAAAATTATCTTAGACAAGATTTATAGCTATCTTACAGATATATACTCTTAAGGCTTGTAAACTGATCTCAATAGTTTAAATTCCTTAAACTCAGGATTTGTAAACAGAGTTTAAATTTTAAACGTAATTAAAATTATTTTCGTAGCTTATCTCATTTTTATCGGCTGTTTACTTAAACGCTGTTTAAAATTTTAGACTGAGATATGAAAAAAATTCTTCATATCAAGAGATGGAGCTGCTGGTCGAACTTTAATTATATTGATATATTGTCATTTAGAACGTCTAAAAATTTTAAAAAATATTCGAATACGAAAAAAATTTAACGTAAGCTCACAATTCAAACGCTCTGGATATTACTTTTGAAGCAGGGATTGAATCCAAAAAAGAACAAAATAAAAAGTTCAAAATTTACCAAAAAAAATTTGAAAAAAAAATTCTGTGCTCAAAATAAACATTGTTCATAGAACAAAAAAAAATTTTGATTAGAAATAAAAATCAATTTAAGAACAAAAAATGTATGAACAAAATATATTGCTCACAGGCTAAAAAAAAATCAAAATTATTTTATGACTTATGCCCGTATTCACCAACCTCGATATAATACTCACTTTATTTCAGCAGGCGTTTTAGTTTGCTATATTTTTCATATTCATCAAGCAATCTACATTTTTTGTTTCGAACTTATGTTCGAACTTTTCGAACAAAATTTCGAAAAATTTTTGAACAAAATATATTGCTCACAGGCTAAAAAAAAATTAAATTATTTTATGACAAATACAAATCAAATTTATGTTATGCGCGTATTCACCAACCTCGATATAATACTCAGTTTATTTCAGTAGGCGTTTTAGTTTGCTAGATTTTTCGTATTCATCAAGCAATCTACATTTTTTGTTTCGAACTTATGTTCAAACTTTTCGAAAAGTAGTAGTGTCATACAAAATTTTAAAAAAGCAAGCATACTTTTAGGTATTGTTTTGTTTTAAGGTTGGAATCGATTGCTTTTTATAGAGAAGTCAGCGGTTGCTTAAAAATAAAATATTGGTGAATATCAAAAAGCTAAAAATAGCACTCTAACAAAATAGTAAGGTTGGTGAATACGGGCCTTTAAATCAGAATTTGAAAACACGCTCAAGTTCACAAATTGGAAACGATAGCAAAAACAACAAATATGGTTCTCGTACCAGGAGGAAATTTTAAAATATATATTGGTAAAAAAGGCTTCGGTATAATAGTATGAAGAAGTAACTTTGTCATATAAAAAAATCCTAAAATTATGTAACAGTTAAATAAAAAACTTTTTCTTGTGTTTTGGATTTTATTGAATGTTTTTAGATATTTATTGTTAAGCCTTACTAATAATATATTTTGGAGATTTTTCTCCGATAATTTTGACCGATAGTCATGTCAAATAAATTTTAATGCTAAAAAGCTTCTTTCTTTAAAACTATTGAGTGAGTTTTATGCATGAATCTTGGTACACATGTTTAGATAGACCCAAGGATCTGCACTATTAAATCACTTTATATCAAAACTAAAAAGTGCACAAAAACTGGGCATTCATAAGTATCTGAAAATCTTTATATTTTTTTGCCTAATTTGCGCCAAATAGGGATTTTGGATTTATGCTTGCGCTATATTGCAACTCTTCTAAATTAATTTTCAATACATAAAATTGGAAAAAAACAATGAAGTATCATATGGCCTTTAGCAAAAAATCACAGAGCAAAGAAAATTGAGAACAAAGAAATATGAGAAACAAAGAAACATAAGAAACGTTTGGCAGTGAATGCAAACGCTAGGTTGCAAAATATGTAACTTTTTACAATGCGCACATTAAGCATACCTTGAGTAGGTATACTACACTTTATAAGTATGTTAATAGCATATTGTATGTGGCCGAATAGGAACAAATTTTCAATATATTGAAAAAATACATCGATGCATCGAAAAAATACATCGATGCATTGCAAACTTTAACACATCGAAATAAAAACACATCGATGCATTGACACCAAAATTTTGTGAAAAAAACATCGGAGTTTTTCGATGCATCCCTTGGGCAACCCTAATAAATACGTAAACGTAAATACAATCAAATATTTTTTTATCTACACCCTGATCATTTGGCGACGTGCTAGCGATTCGCCTAAGGGATCATTGGAAGATAGATCGCTTTTCAATCAACGAAGCGATGAATGCGCGATTTTCGAAAAATTTCAAAATCTTTCTTCGCTCATTCCGGCGATCGTTGGCAGATGGATCGCTTTTCGATCGCCAAAGGGATGAATGCTCTATTCAAAAAATTATTAAAATCTTCCTTCACTCATTCAGGCGATCGTTGGAAGATGGCTTTTTAAAAAGCTTTCAAAATCAATCATTAGAATATGATGCAGGCTCTGAAAAATCGTTTAAATAAATCAAAAAATTTTACATGTAAGCATGGAACTGCCAGTTCAAACTTGCAACAAATTGGAACGTTCAACAACTTTGCAAAAAATCGCTGACGACCTCTAAAAACGATGTTTTGGCTTTTTGGCATACCTTGTCAGCAAATCACTTTAGACCTCTTCTGCCGATTCGTGAGCATATTTCTGGCGAATCTCTTGATAGTCTTCTCGGCGATTTGTTGGCGAATTTTTCCGCAAATCGCTTAAGACTCATCTCGGCGAATCGTTCTTGACTCTTCCCAGCGAATCACTTAAGCTTCATCTTGAAAATGTTTGCAAGGCATTATGAATATGATTATGAATATGAATATGAATATGAATATGAATATGAATATGAATATGAATATGAATATGAATATGAATATGAATATGAATATGAATATGAATATGAATATGAATATGAATATGAATATGAATATGAATATGAATATGAATATGAATATGAATATGAATATGAATATGAATATGAATATGAATATGAATATGAATATGAATATGAATATGAATATGAATATGAATATGAATATGAATATGAATATGAATATGAATATGAATATGAATATGAATATGAATATGAATATGAATATGAATATGAATATGAATATGAATATGAATATGAATATGAATATGAATATGAATATGAATATGAATATGAATATGAATATGAATATGAATATGAATATGAATATGAATATGAATATGAATATGAATATGAATATGAATATGAATATGAATATGAATATGAATATGAATATGAATATGAATATGAATATGAATATGAATATGAATATGAATATGAATATGAATATGAATATGAATATGAATATGAATATGAATATGAATATGAATATGAATATGAATATGAATATGAATATGAATATGAATATGAATATGAATATGAATATGAATATGAATATGAATATGAATATGAATATGAATATGAATATGAATATGAATATGAATATGAATATGAATATGAATATGAATATGAATATGAATATGAATATGAATATGAATATGAATATGAATATGAATATGAATATGAATATGAATATGAATATGAATATGAATATGAATATGAATATGAATATGAATATGAATATGAATATGAATATGAATATGAATATGAATATGAATATGAATATGAATATGAATATGAATATGAATATGAATATGAATATGAATATGAATATGAATATGAATATGAATATGAATATGAATATGAATATGAATATGAATATGAATATGAATATGAATATGAATATGAATATGAATATGAATATGAATATGAATATGAATATGAATATGAATATGAATATGAATATGAATATGAATATGAATATGAATATGAATATGAATATGAATATGAATATGAATATGAATATGAATATGAATATGAATATGAATATGAATATGAATATGAATATGAATATGAATATGAATATGAATATGAATATGAATATGAATATGAATATGAATATGAATATGAATATGAATATGAATATGAATATGAATATGAATATGAATATGAATATGAATATGAATATGAATATGAATAAGAATATGAATATGAATATGAATATGAATATGAATATGAATATGAATATGTATATGAATATGAATATGAATATGAATATGAATATGAGTATGAATATGAATATGAATATGAATATGAATATGAATATGAATATGAATATGAATATGAATATGAATATGAATATGAACATGAATATGAATATGAATATGAATATGAATATGAATATGAACATGAATATGAATATGAATATGAATATGAATATGAATATGAATATGAATATGAATATGAATATGAATATGAATATGAATATCAATATGAATATGAATATGAATATGAATATCAATATGAATATGAATATGAATATGAATATGAATATGAATATGAATATGAATATGAATATGAATTTGAATATGAATATGAATATGAATATGAATATGAATATGAATATGAATATGAATATGAATATGAATATGAATATGAATATGAATATGAATATGAATATGAATATGAATATGAATATGAATATGAATATGAATATGAATATGAATAGGGATATGAATAGGGATATGAATATGAATATTAATATGAATATGAATATGAATATGAATATGAATATGAATATGAATATGAATATGAATATGAATATGAATATGAATATGAATATGAATATGAATATGAATATGAATATGAATATGAATATGAATATGAAAATGAATATGAATATGAATATGAATATGAATATGAATATGAATATGAATATGAATATGAATATGAATATGAATATGAATATGAATATGAATATGAATATGAATATGAATATGAATATGAATATGAATATGAATATGAATATGAATATGAATATGAATATGAATATGAATATGAATATGAATATGAATATAAATAACACAAACTTAATAATCTCTTATGTGATCAAAAAAAGACTCGAATATGAGACGTTCCAACGCTTGAAAAGGGATCGGTAAAAATTTAACAAACAAAATATACAGCTATCGTTTTTTGCTCTTCCAAACGTTTCAAAAATGGTTTTTATATTTTTTTTCGTAATTTAAAAAAAAAAATTTCTCATTAAAGAACTGTAGTCTTCGCCTGAAAAAATTTCAAAAATGAAAACTTTTAACAAGAATTTAAAGGATTTGGAGTCTTATGGAACAATTTGTATGTATTTTAAGTTGGTTAAATTTTTTTTGAGAACTATTGCAAAGATTGGTGGTGGAAGCCAAACACTGTGAACACTGCGCTACAAAAATATTCATAAACTTATAGTTTTTTCAGTAATTATTTAATTTTTGTTGTTTTATCTTTAAATTTGTGAATGAAATTATATTTATTTAAAAATGTATTATTATTAAAAATATAAATTATTGAAATATATCTATTTAAAACATAAACACAATTTCTATTTTAATTTACGCAAAAAATAACTTAAATCGGACTCAAAATTAACTGCAAAACATGTTTAGAAACGACTAAGAAATTACTATAAAAAAGATTTAAAAGTGACACTAAAGTGACTACAAAATAGACTGATTCCAAAATAAGCAGAAAAATACTCAATATTGATTCAAAACTTATTTAAAAACTCATTTAAAAAATCTCCTCATTCGGATTCGCGCGTAGGGCACCATTTTCTCCCGACAAAAGAGTCTTTTTTGATCAGAAAAAAAGAGTCAAAACACACAAGAGTCAAAATTGACTTGAATTTGTTCATAATTTTCATAAAATGCTGAGTGAGATATTGTATATGCGTGGTGTTATATTTTACCACAAAAACGCATAAACTTTATTGCGATGAAAACTTTTTCGTTAAAAATCTCATATTGCATCTCGATTAGAAGCTGTCCCCTTTCTTAAAACCCAACATTAAAAATTTTATTTAATTAACAAATTATACTATACTCTTATAACAAATGCACTATAAGGGACTTTTAAGAGTTGATGTCTCCATACAAGAGTACAGCTCATACTACAAAAGAAAAATACTGAAGTAAGCCACATACAAGAGTTGTATACTATGGAAAATCTTTCTTAAAAAGTTGATATATGTAACAAAAAAATAGCTGTTCTCGGTTCTGCCTGTATGTCTGACTGTATGTGACACTCTTGTAGTCAGACCGTTGCTCTTATATTCAGAGTGATAATCTTCTAGTCAAGCCGTTGATCTTAAATTCTTCAGATTATGACTCTGATAGCAAAAATCTTGTAGAAGTCTGTAAGAAATGTCATGTAAGATACAGCGTCTTCGCAGTAATGCTCTTATAAAACAACTCTCTTAAACTACTATAAGATAATGTATAATAACAGAACACTTAGAGACAACTTGTTTACTGTAAATAATATGTATCTGTTCTCTTGCTGAAGATAGTTTAGAACCTAATAAAAAAATCGAGTCGGAGTAGCGTCCGACGAAACCATGGTCTAGTCTGCTCGGTTCTTTTGTAAAGAATTTTTGTTGTTGCAGCAAGCCTGTTACTTCATGAATTATTTGGCATTAAGCTCTAAATATAATTCTTAAAGAATATGTTCTTTAAGAATTACAAACTTAATAATAAAAAATCAAAATGCCACAATTTTATAACTCATGAAAAAATATAAAATTTTTCGTCCAGTGCTCAACTTTTTAGAATTGTAACTTGAGTAGAGAGTTTGCCTTTTGCAAATTCGGTTTTACTTGTAAATATCTCTAAGTAATGGTAGATGAAAATCAATAAAGTGAGAAATTCGGTCAAAAATGGTTTTAAGATTTTATGCTCTTGAGCACGGCACTCCAAATAATACAGCATCCGATAAATTATCAGCAACGCTTTTGGACGAGCTGTTCTATGTTGATCCTATGATTTAACATGTTGTTTTGTCGGGAAAAAATTTTCATTGTAAAATTTTCTTGTCAATCGAATAAAAATTGTTTTAGAAATCGTTTTGGCCGACTAAACTTTGTTGTTCTGAGAAAATCGCTAGTTGAAGAGATCAGTGAAACAGAACGCACTGCGTAAAAATTTAGATCCAACTCATTTTTGTCTAAATCGATTTTTTTCAGATTTCGATAAATCATCCACTCATACACCTTTGAATAAAAAAATTGGTGTACTCCGATTGAAAATAACAAAAATAAAAGCAAATAAAAAGAAGCTCTAACTCATAGAAATAATAATATAGCCCGTTTCAAAAGAGAAGAACATTTGTTAGTTTCATTTTTCGATGCGCAGTGAGAAATTATTTTTAAAGCTAGAAAATTTTTTGGAGCGTAATTTCTTGCTCTTTTTGTACTGTTCGCTGAACTTTATGCTTTTTTTTGAGTATTTTTTACTATTTTTCTATAAATTTAAATGCGCAAACATTCAGAACAAATGATCGCACAAGTACGGTGTTGCACCGACGGTCTGCAGCAACCTGCATCTTGAAAGAGAAATCAAATACAAATTACATAAAAAATAAATTATTTTCTCAAAAAAAAATTGTGAAGTGAAATTTTGGCTAACAAATTATTTTTTGACGCCCCCTTTTTTTCAATTTTAATTGGTTGATTTTGAAAAATAAAATTTAGTACTTCCGCAGCGCAGTTGCGAAGAATAAAAAGATTTAGGAATATACATTAATTTTTTTCATTTATTTTTCTGCTCAGAGAATATTCAATTTTTTTTTTAATATCGACCAATCAGAATGAAGAACGCTCTCAAAATTATTTTCTTATTCTCATACATGCGCGAAAATGTTCCTCTCTTTTGGAACAGGCTATAATACATTTTTGTTTATTTTTTCCTTCTCGTGTACTAACAAAAATGGTAGTTCGGGCCTTTCTATAGTAGTCTAGCGTCATGCATGTCTTGCCCGTAAATTACACTTGTTCACGTCAGTTATTTTAACGAAAAAATTAAAAAAATTATTTTAACAAAAATTCTGCAAAAAAAATAAAAATTGCAATTTATTGTTTTAAATTCTTAGGTTTTAAGAAAAGGTTACTCTTTTTTATCCATTTTTGTTTTAATATTCTAAGGTTTTAAGAAAAGGTGAATCTTTTGAACCCATTTTTTAAGCAATATTTTTTTTTTAAAAATTATATTATTAATTTTTTTTAAATAACATAACTCCAATAATGACAAACATTATTTTTCAACTGTATACAATTCATTTTTATAAATTTTTATATTTTTTTATTTTTTTCGCAATTTTTTTCATAATTCTGAATTATATCTTAATCTATCATTGTTTTGGTCTGAAAATTTTAGTCTTGTGTGGCGATTAACCAGCAGAAATCGGCAAGCATTTAATCGAATCTTTTTCCAGAAAACCGGTCTTCAAAAGTCATGATATTTTGATGGAATCGTTCACCAGTCTCTTACTGAGAATTTATGCTAGCAGATGAATATTGATGCTCCTTACTCACATAACAAATTTGATATCTATATTGCATATCGGCCATTCCAAGCCTAATGCAAGTTTTTTTCCAAGAATTGACCTCATTTTCTTCGATTTCCAGTTTATTGGGCCAAGGTCACGTGTAAGGTCATAACTACAGCAGTTGACAACTAATTAAAAACGATGTCATATTTGCTGCACTTTACCACACTAGACGTACGTTTGTCAATGTAACGGTATTTTTTAATTTTTTTTATTTCTTAATTTTCTTTTATGTTTTTACAGGTACAATTAAACTGACTTTTCCACAAGTAATTTGTTGCAGCAAAATCAGTTTTAGTAGGAGAACATAATTAATTGCAATGACAACTAATTAGAAACAATTTATTATCATTAAAGTTTAAAAACTTTTTATGCATAATTTCTTAATATTTCGATAAGTATTTATAATTTTCAACTGTTTACACATAATTTCAACAAAAAACTGTATAAGAAAAATTTCACAAAATGAGAAAAGCCAAGAGATGCACGCCAGGTACTCGCAAGGCAATTATTGAATAAACAGTGCTGGGCTATCATACGAGAGCCAATTAAAATGCTTAAAAAAATGGTTTTCAATGCTTTTGCTTACGTTCGATATAAAGTAATATACAATATAATATAAAACCACGGAAAATGTACCACTCCAAAAAAGACCGCACAAGACTTCAGTACATATTGATTTAGAGAATGTCTGATTATCAAAACCTGTTCCAAGAAAGAGCACAGCAGTCATCCAGCACAAAATAGTGGATGAAAATAGTGGAAGTCATGCAAAAAGAAGCGTTGCATGACGTTTAGTGGATGCTGGCCTTCATAGAAGACTTGCATGCAAGAAATCCATGCTGAAAGTCTCGCAAAGAAAACACCTTATCGAATTTGCCAAAGATCATGCATCTAGTACGGTAAACCAGTGCAAATACTTGTTGTTTGGAGTGTTAAAACAAATTTCAATCGCATTGATATTGATGGTAGAAATAGTATCCATCTACCAACAGGCAATGAACTTGATCTAAAGTTCACTTCTGCGGTTGTTAAACATGGCGGTGGATCGATCTTTGTTTGGGCGAAATTTTTTTGGAATGGCATTGGTCTCATTCACTGTGTTGCAGGCACAATGAACAACGAACAATACGTTTATATCTTAAGAATTGTTATGCAGCCTTGGAATGAAGACAGTATCCCAGTGAGTTGGTCATTCCAGCAGGATATTGACACCAAGCATACGGCAAAACTGACCAACAAATTTTTTGACTAAAATGCTGTGACTGTTCTTGACTGGCCATCGTCAAGTCCAGAAGTAATCCCATTGAGCATTCATTGAACGATTTAAAAAATGACGTAAGCACACTAAACATAACAAACCTGGATGATTTTTACCAAGAGTCAAGGGAACTTGGTGTGCTATTCGATAAAAATTCGGTATGGCAAGATCTTATCCTCAATGCAAAGACGATGGGTTGCAGTCTTAAAGCAAAAAGCTTTTCAAACAATAAATAATGCCTCAAGCATCATTTTTGTTAAGTTTTCACATATTTTGCTACTTTTGTTTTTACCTGAATTTTATGTATTTTGCAAGCGTTTCTTAATAGTTGTCACAGATATATTTATGATTTTAGGATAAAATTTCTTTTAAACCCACGAAGCCATTAAAATTTTTTTTGTTTTTAAGATATATTCGTGTAGTTGCAAAAATATGCAAGTCAATATCGATAATTGATAAGTTAAAGAAAAAATCGGCAAGTGTTTTATAACAAAAATATCGTTTCTAATTAGTTGTCAACGGCTGTATATATAAAGCAATTATTCGCACTAAAAAGACAAACATTTTTGTTGAAGAATTTGTATAAATATCTCAAACGGTATAGAAGTTATTTATGATGAAGTGAAATGTATGTCAGAAAAAAATTGAAATTGCGAAAAAGGGTTTCTTTTGGCCACCGTTCTTATTAATTGGTATAGCGTTAATATTGTTTTTAAAATAACAAAAAAAAAAACAATGCACTTTTTGAGAATGGGCAGATTAAGTTTTTCCAAAAAAGTTGGCAACTCTAGCTTAAAAAATTCATATATTTATTTTTTTTTCAAAATTGCTTTTTAATAGCTTTTTAATGATACTTCTTTTACAAAATTAGAGTGACAGATGTCGGAGATATGATTTATTGAAAATGACTTCATTTTAAGCTTGTTACTTTTATCAGAAATTGGTATCTCCATAAGTTTTACAAAAAAAGCGATAAAAAAAAACAAATAACTTACATATCGTCGTTTGAAAAGAACAATGACGTAACTGCAAAAACCGTAATTGTGCAAGAGAGGTTAAAAACAAATTTTAATTGCGTAAGACTTGTATGACAAACAAATTATTTGACCTTGAACAATTAAATTATGGATATTGGTGTAACTCTTACTTATAGTTTTGACTAAAGTACTTTGGATTGGGGATAAAAATTACCCAATAAACCGTATTTACAAAATTTGCATTGACGTCATGTTCTTCTCAACCGACGATATATTCTTATAAGTGAAAAAACAACCTGTAGCTTAAATTTCAAGCAAATCGCTTTAAGCCACCCACGACTTGCATAAGGCGTGGTATGGCCGATATGTAAGACCTATTGTTGATTTTCCACTATTTCGAGATAGGCGTGATTCTGGGTTTATGCACAAAAAAAGTCAATTGATCTATTCCTGGCGTTAATATGAACGTATATAACAAATTACATTCGATTTTTATGTATTTTTCTGCAAGTATAAAAAAAAAACAAGGGTCGAACAAGAGTTTAAATGTGGCAAAGTACCAATCGCGAATATCTACAGAATTTGTTCTAACAAGAAATCACTGAGTATGCCACCATATTCTAGGACCAAAAATTAAGTTGGGGTGTCTCGGCGTTTTTGTGTATCTTTTTTAGGTCCTTACAGTGTTATAAATGCTTAGTGTATCTTTTTTAGGTCCTTACAGTGTTATAAATGCTATCTAAACTGACTTTTTTATGTGACAAGTTGTTCAATTCCAAAACTGTTTCCTGCATAATTCGTTGTATCTAACTTGCATCAACCATGACAAATTTAAACATTTATTATAAATTATTTTTGAAAGTCATATAATTGGCAAATTCGGAAAACTTTACATCATTTCTGACACGTACTTTTTATAAACATGTTGCCACTTTTCGCACAATTAAATGTTGCTCTACTTTAGTAAAAGAACTAACTACCACATGTTAGCTGTCCGCAGATACATGCACAGCTTTATGCAACTCAGGCACTGAAATAAGCACCGCAACAACAATTAAAACATATACAATAACAACAACTCGTAACTGCACTGACAACAGCACCAACAACAATAACAACAACAACAACAAAAGCTTTTTGCAATTATTTGCACTATTGAAGAAGAAAAACTAGTGCTAAACTGAACCAAAAACAAAAAAACACACACACACACACATTTGTAGTTGGTCAAAACTGCTGTCAGCAGTCAGCAACAGAAAAAAAAAAATTAACCTCAAATAGCTGCATTTCAAATGCTTGCAAAGCTTTTGTGAGTTTATTAAATGTTGTAAAAAGTAGCAGCAATGGCAGTAGACGAGCTGAAGTGCACTTAAAATAGTTTGGTAGCAAAAATTTGTTGTATTTATTTTGCAGTAATGGGCGTGTTCATTGAGCAGCTGCCACTGAAAATTGTTAAAAAGTAATTTTTTTTTTGCATGCTTGTTGCGCACTTCAAAAACGTCAAACAGTTTTTTGTTAGTTTTTTTTTTACTACAGTTACTCAACAATATGCACGCATACGCAAAAAGTTGTTGCCTCACTCAACACGCGCAGCAAACATACACACATATATAGAGAAACACAACCACCAACATGCCAACGAGCAATATGCATCATAAATCACTCATTGACTCACTCACACCACTTTAACAGCTTAACAAGCTTTCAAGCTGCTTTTTGTAGTTGGTTTTTTTTATTTTTTGTTTAATTTTTTGTTGCATTTTTATATATTTTCTGCTGCTTGGCACAATTTTTCACACGAACTGCTCTGCTTTGTGCATTTCTTTTAAATTTTGTTACTCTTTTTGTTAAACAACATTTTTCATGCATACTGCTGAGCGAAATGTAGTTCTGTTTTTTTGTGCATGCTTTTTGGCGTTTATAATTGAGTTTCGTGCGCCATAAAAGCCAAGTTAAAACGAATTGCAATTAAAATAAATAAAAACAAACAAACAAACAAACAAACAAAACAACACTATTTTCAATGTTGACTGTTTCATTGTTGTAAAGTTTCGTCGTAGTTGTTGTTGTTTTTGTTACCACTTGTCATTGAATGTGCGTTCTGGCGTGCCGCTCTTAATGTTTATTTGATGAATGTAAAAATAAAAAAAAAAACAAATTACTAATTAATACAAATTATGCACACTTTGCCATGGCACAGCAAAAACAATAGCATATTTATTTTTTAATAAATGCTTGCATTGTAAAATTTAGCCATTTTCTCTCTCATAGTTGACTGAACTAGAGCAATTAAAATGTCTGCCCTACAACTGTATGTCGGTCCTTTAATTAGCACATCATGGCGTATGATTGACATTAATGGAGCGAAACAATTGTCCAGCAACAAGAGCAACAACTACGTACAACCAATAAATTTTAAACGTTTCCTGGTCGTAATTGCAAAAACAGAATTTTAATCAATTTTATTATGAGTGGTTGAGTGGTTTGCGTTTGGTTTGTATACATATTTCTTTTTTTTTTTATTTTGTTTTTATTTCATTGTATTGGTCTTTGTTATTGTGCGCAGCACCACAACAGTTCATAAAAATTAATTAATTAAAACAGGTTACATAAAATCAATCGATTATCATGTTTACCTCAGTTGCAATTCTTGTTTAATGGTTTATTTGTTTGTTCTGCAATTAAAACAAAAAATACAATATTTTCACATCTAATAAAAGTTCAAAAGTAAAAACAAAATATAGCTAGCAAAATTAAAAACATGTGTAGTTTTTTTATGAATTTTTGCAATTTCAAAAATTTTAATATCAACTTTTGACAATCAGATTTATTTTGCGTAAAAAAATGACAAAAAAGATTTTTTTTAAGTTTTTGTTTGCCAAAAATTCCAAAAAATAAGAAGGTAGAAAAAATATTCAAGACAAGAAACTGAATTAACTTTGACAATCAAATATATTTTGCATAAAAAAATGACAAATAAGTTTTTTTTAAGTTTGTTTTGCAAAAACTTACAAACAAATAAGAGTGAAGAAAAAATGTTCACGACAAGAAACAGAATTTTTTGGTTTTTGCTGTTTGAACTGATTTGGGTTTAAAAGGTACCAAAAGATTATCTTGCAGTCGGAAGTCAAAAGCTGATCAATATTAAATTACTTTTAAAGCTAGTTATTTCGTTAGTTCTTCATTTAAATGATCAATTAAAATTTTTGCAAAAAAAATCAAAAAATTTTGGAAAATAATACTATTTTATTAATTTTGTTTAAGCCTAAAAATACGCTTAACTGCTGTATGACCTGGGTGTCAATGTAATATTTTGAAAGGTCCTGCCATTTACTTACTTTGAATAAAAAAAAAACAATAACAAGCAAAATATTTTTAAAAAGGATATTCAAACATGTTTACATAAAGAGTTTTGTTAAAGCTCAACCAATGTCATTCGCATAAGGATGCATAGGCGGAATAGATTTTATTATGACATTTGCTTAATAATGTATGTTTAACGATGTGTTACATATTTTTTTCGGTTTATATGTTTAGAGATGTTTTAGTTTAGAGGCAGTTATATTAGTTATAAAAAAAATAATGATAATGTAAATAAATTTATTGATTTGAAATTGTAACCAATTAATTCATCTATATTTACTAGAGAGTTATTCAAAATAAAATCCTTTGTAAAAAACTTTTTAGAAAACCAGAAAACTCTTGTCATCACAGCAGTGGCGTAGCGAGCATAACTGGCGCCCGGGGCAAAACAATTTTTTGGTGCCCCCAATGATATAATGAAAAAATTATTAAATATTATATATAATTTTTAATATTTAGAACAAATAATTATAAAACATCTATTAAATTACATAAATACACTATGCGACAAAATCAGAAAAAATTTCTCTACACGATAGCTCATTATATTTTTTAATAGATTTGGTATAGATCTAAACGCGAAAATTGCAAAAAAAAAATTTTTAGCCTAATAAAATTTCTAATTTTCTACATGTTTGTTCAACAAATTTTTTCATTTGGCTGAGCAGTTTTTGCGATATCATAATTTTAAAATTCATAAAAAATCGAAAACTTCAAAAAGTGGTTAATTTGACCATTTGATCTTAAAACTTAATTTTCAATAGAGAATATAAGCTATCGCCGAAAGAAATTCGTGCAAAAATACGGTCAGGAGATGTATTTGAGTGAAGACAGTACATTGTACAGTATTTTACATATTTGATTCAATTTTACACTGATTCATACATTGATACTGAAAAAGCAATAAGTATTTGAAGTGCTACTCTAAGGTTTGGAAAAGTATCTTCTCCATATGAGATTATAAAGGTATTTAAATTCTATTTCTTTTCTATTGCGAAGAAGCATATTGCAGTTACATATTTCGACATAAAGTTCTGTTCCATTTAAATCTGTATTATAAAACCCATCAAAATTTTTACAATTCTTTTCAAGATCGTTAACCGGATTATCCTTACTTAATAAATTTTCAATGTGCAGTAAATACTCCAAATTTGGAATTTAGATCAGTAATGAAAACTGATAATATCAATACCTACCTAGTTTCTCAAAAAAGATGTACCTTTTTGGGCACAAATGTACCTATAAATAATTACCATTGATTGCAATTAAATTGATTTTTTGCTTTTATACAAAACATTTGTATTTAAAATATACCCAATAAGCAATTTTGCTTGATATCCAATGGAAGCCAAACAGATCTCAAGCATTTTCCTTCAATCTCCAGCGTAAATATCCATTTGATCTCAATCTGAGAAACAAGGCATTCTCCAGGAAAAAGGTAAACTAGTTCTCCAACATTTTCTCTACTTGACCTCCAACTCATTCCACAATAAAGAGGAAAATGAAATTAATTTTGGTTTTTCGTCAATTATCTTTAATTTGATAAAAAGCTATAGACGAAAGTCTATATTTTATTAATCTGTGACATAATATTTGAAAAAATTCTCCGAAATATATTTTTTGTATATGGCAACTATTGTTTCATATGGAGATACTAGAGAGTAAAATGTTGATTATGTTTGCAGCACCATTATCAGTCATTCTGTTAACTGTCGAAACAAGACACTTGTGTTTTATATAAAGCTTGGAATAAACTGTTTTATTTTATAGAAATAAAGCGAAAAGGTATATTACTTTTTGTGTATTTTTAATTAGAACAGGTGCAAATCGCATGTCCCAGCAGTATTTCTATAATTATAGCGATCATAAAATGCTTTCACGACTGTTTTCCAATGTGTCCCAGTAGTCACAGTAGTCAGGGTGACTAGGCACGTTCGATGAAAAGCCCGATCTTATTAAAATTTATTTATAGCTTAATATACATTTCTGATCCAAAATTAAATAGTAAAAGCTTCTTTATGTCTAATTTGAGAGTTTAATGATTACACTTTAATACAACACTAAAGTTCAAGCGTCATGTCTTTGGTAAAAACGGATAATCTAAATACTTTGTAACAAAAATTTAAGAGAATACGCAGGAAGAAGTATTTCTTCAAATCGATTTCGCGGAGAATTTTTCTATTATAAATCGGGATGAAATACAATCTTCTCATTAGAACCAAGCACAAGTGACTCTGTTTACGGTCATGGTAAGAGTGTTGTCTATGGGATCGGAGCAACATCTAAATGGACTCTTTGGTCTGCTATCATGACCAGAAAAGTATTAATTGCAAATAGTTACAACTGTTACGAACTCTTAGTATCAAACGATATATATGGTTTGCATATTTTCTTTTTTGCAGTTTCTGATATTGACGATCATCGTGAAAACCTTCACAAAAGATGGAAATGTATTAAATTCATTCCACACTTACAAAAACACCACTATGTTAAATCTCAAGGAAACAAAACCACTAACCACGCCCCAACCGTAACATCACATAAATTCTATAATGTAAAACTGTAAAATTAAATAGTCAACATTTTCCTTAAGTGTTAGAGTAAGTGTTAATTTTTTTTTCTGGATTTAAGTTTTTTTATATTTTAAATATACGAATAACTTTATTAATTGATTTAAAGCAATAAAACCTAGTAAAAATAATTTATTGTTTCCATATATTTTTTACTTGTCCCGCAAGTCACATAGACCTGTCCCGGTAGTTACAATTTATAATTATTTTTATATTTTTTCTACACAGGTAAGCTTATTATTTTTTATTAAAATGGAAGCATTAAGTATGTGTTGTACAACACAGAAGAAACTAACTTGGATATTGGGTTGGCTAAAATTATTCTTTGATTGTTCAAAGGTAGATGAGTTGGAATTTTCAGTGTCCCAGTAGTCACATTTATTTAAATAATAGTTACATAAAAAATTGAAACTGTTTAGCTTTGTTTTTAAGAGAATAAAATAGAATAGTTTTTTATCTTTATTTTAAAATATATTTCACTAATGTACAAACTATGATAACATCGTTATACCTCATAGTCGGTAAAATTCTGAAGTCAAATGTCCCAGTAGTCACAATGGAATGCCCCTACATTAGTTATATAATATTTTCTCAGCGATACTCTATTTGCTCTCAAGATTGATATCATTTTGAAATTTAATTTGATTCTCCATTTTATAACATTGGTTTTTCAACATTTTCTCAGTTTTTTTACATTTTTTCTCAGCTTATGTTTGGGATCAACTTACAAAATTATTAAAACCGTTTGCAATCAATTGCTTTTTTCTATTTATTTTTGTTAAATTTTTGAGAATATTATAGCACATAGAGAATATAAATTAAATAATAAATAAAAATAACAATAATAATAATAAATTCGCTGTCTCCTCGAACCGTAAGCAGCTCCAACACCTGCCTCACTTCTTTTTTATTTTTTTTTTTCTGCTTTTTCACAAAATTCACTTTGGAATTTAGTTTTAAATTTTCTTTATATTTATTTGTTTCTCAATACAAAACTTTTGAGATGCATCTGAATGAAGATCAAAGTTTCAACATTGTACTGGTTTTTATAAAAAACTAAAAATAAAAACTTTAATGGGCTTTTTGACATGGTTGATTGTAAAAATCAAATAATTAGTATACAAGATATATTAAAATATTTACGACTTTATTTAAAAAAAAGCAAGAAAAACTTAAAAAAAAAACTCCATAAAAAATGTACTCATAAAAATTTTTTCAACAGTGGCACATAGTGTTGTTGATTACTTAGTGGAAAATTGATTCAACTGAAGGCGGAATGTACCTTAAATAAAGCGATTGTACCTAATGTACCATTAAAGTCAAAAACGTCGGAAAAAGGTACAATTGTACCAACTTTTTCATCCCTGATTTAGATCCCTTAGTCGTTTAAATTGTGAACGTATTTCGTGCTGCAGACAATCAAGAACGTTTTTCATAACGCAAGCTTTTTCGATTTCTGTGGATAGGCCAACATTTCGAGTCAATTTTTCGCGCATTTGTCGTCGAAATTTTATACGGATTGTTGTAACGATTTCACATATTTTTACTAAGACTCTTATCTTAGCCTTTTCGATAACATTTTCACAAATTTCGTTACGAAGTTCAGTCGCTAATTATTTGAGATCATGGAACGCTTTTCTAAAATTCATTTTAGGACATTGTTATCTGAACAGCACACGATCAATTATCTTAAAGAGCTCATGCCAGAAATAGATAAAAGTTATGATATCTACATTCGGTATATTTTGCAATAAACTTGCAGCTTCATTTCTGGTACCACTTAGCAGTATTTTCATCTGCTAATTTTTATACCCCCACGCGTACTGCGTAAGGGCCATATTAATTTTGTCACGACGTGTGTAACGCCCAAAAAAAGGCGTGGTAGGTATAGAAAAGTACATATATACTTGCTCATCATAACCAGCTGAGTTGATTTAGCCATGTCCGTCCGTCTGTCCATCTGTCCGTCTGTCCGTCTGTTCGTCTGTCTGTGGACACGATAACAGCCGTAATTTTCAAGCTATCGTACTGAAATTTGGTATTTGAGCTATTTTTTTTTAAAATTAAGATGAAGTTTGAGAATGGGCTAAATCGGATAAAAACCACGCATACCTCCCATACAACCCCAAAATTGAAAACTCTATAAAGAAGCTAATATTAAAGTTACAAAACTGAAACTCAGCATTTGAGTGTTCTATGTCAAAACTAAGGTGTGTTTGAAAAATGGGCGTCATCCACCCACTTACACGCCCACCTACCATACAACCCCAAAATTGAAAACTCTATAAAGAGGTTAATATTGAAGTTACAAAACTGAAACTCGGTATTTGTGTATTCTATGTCGAAATTGAGGTGTGTTGAGAAAATGGGCGTCATACACATACTAACACGCCCACCTCCCATACAACCCAAAATTTAAAACTTTATAAAAAGGCTTATATTTAAGCTGCAGGAAAACAATTTGTTTTGTATATATTTCAGACACAAAAATAAAAAAATCTTTTAATATCTCATACAAAAAGCTCTCCAATTTAAGATTCTTGTAGCCTTGAGAATCGGCCGTTGGGGTATTTTAACTTCGGTCAAGTCAAAGATATACCTTACTTGTTCTAATAGTTCTACGTTATCTTCCAGTCCATCGATAATAACGCTAACCACTTGTACTCTGGCGCTTAATCGTTTTACAGATTCACGTTTGACAGTTTTTTTTTTTATGCATTTTTAACAATTCCGCAATGTTGAACGTGAAAAAAAGGGATGTATGTTATCAATTATTCCAAAACTTGTTACAACGATTGGAGCTTGCTTAGCTGCAGTAATTCCTACTTAATGTAATGTGTGGTTATCACAATTTACAAGTCTTGCCTCATTATTTTTTTTCTATAATTCTTTATTGAACGAATGTGTGACCTGACATAAAGGCAGCATTATCATAGCATTGAACTCTACAGTTGGCTAATTTTATTAGTGAATTAATTAAGTTAAAAACAAATTTTTTTGTAAAATTTTGTTTGAGAATGATTTGGCGCCCCTCTGCAAGTGGCGCCCGGTTCATGATAGACCCCCTTTCCCCCCTCGCTACTTCACTCACGTGAAGTTCTTTTTGCACAAACAAGGACATGGACGTCTCACAGGCCCATCCACTTTATTGCTTAATTTTTCAGTAAGCACTTATCAATATTTAAAAAAAAACTGCAAACCGTGGCTTAAAGAACTAAAATTAAAAGAATAAATGTGTAAACAATAATTTTTTATTTTTATTTTCTAATTTTAATGAATGACTAAGCTTTGAATGCCCATTATCATAGGCTTATATTCATCAGGCAAGCCTGCAAATTTCATGAAACCTGCCTATTCTTCATCTATATTCTTGATCTTTATAGATTGTGGGTGTTGTTGAAAACTTCGTTGACATATCTATGTCGACAAGGAATAACAGCTAAACTCATTTTCAAAATTTCAGAAGAGCATTTTTCAGATGATAATTGCTTCCTAATATCAGGATACCCTGACTTTTGTTACTTAGATTTGATGGCCTCAAACATTTAATTTTCAAGACACAACCACAAAAATTTGCGTACTAGTGTATTTCTTTGCGAAAAATATCAGAGAAATTGATAACCTCATTTTGTCCTAACTCGACTTTAGCGGTTATTCCTTGTCGACACAGATATGTAGCTATCTACAATTCCGAAATCTCTTATCTTGGTTGAGCAGCATTTTTTTAAATAAATCCAACTTAGAACTAGGCCTGAATCGTTGAAAATCCGATCAAAAGTCTTACATATTTCTTTTGTTGTGGAACTGTCCAGAATATGTGCATAGTTTTTCTTCTCAATCAGCAAATCAGATCAGCTCTTACTACGCTTTCAGATTTTCAGCATTTGTTTCAGTTCCCAGTATCGCCTAACACAAATTTCGCATTTAAAGTGACGACAGAAAATTCCAGTCCTGGTTATCTTCACCCTCACAAAGCTTTGCTTGTTCTTGCTGTGTTCGAGATATTTGATTCTTATTTATTTCACAACTCATATTGCCCAATGAGACAGGCCCATAACCTTTTGTATTATGAATTGAATTTAATGCGATAACAATTTTTCTCAATTGATGCAGCTTACAAAAGTATATCAAAATGAATGATATATAAAAGTCATGCAACACATAAAACATGTAAAGCACAAATTTTATTTTGCAACTATTTATTTTCAATTTTAATTTGACAATTTAATAAAGAATAAAAAATATATATAAATGATATATTTTACAGAAAAAGTCGTAATAAAGCGATTTTTTATGTTTAGTTTTATTAGCTGGACATTTCAAACTGTCCCAGAAATAACTGTCCTTTGGTTTTTTTTATTGTAAAAAAAACCAATGATGTTTTTTTTACAAATTTTTTCAGTTTATTATTGAGTGAACATTCCAAAATAAACTAAAATTTTATTATACTGAAAACAATACCCTTAAAAAAATTAAGCACTTTTTGATAAAGGTCCTACATTAGGTTTTTTACAGACCTTTCGTCGACCTTAGTGTATACCCGACGCCATTTACGTCGAAATATTTCGATGTTTTTCGCAGTTTGTTTGATCTTCTTAAGATTTCTTTTCATTAAAGCCAAATATCTTTCGATTGGACAAAGTTCGGGGCAATTCGGAGGATTGGCTTCTCTTGGTACCACAGTGACATTATTGGCTTGGTACCAATTCACCGGTCTCTGGGCGTAGTGAAATGTTGCTAGGTCAGGCCAAATAGTACTGAACCTTTGGTGCTGACGTATAAAAGGCAGCAAACGCCACTCCAGACACTCTCTGATGTAAATTTCGGTGTTGATTGTGTTGATTGATCAGTCACAATTTCTTACTTTGAAGTTCGAATTCCTTACTTCGAAAGCCACATTTGCAAATGGCCTGCCACACCTTGTATTATATGGGCAGGTAATCGCAATACAGTTTTCGAGCCCTCCTCTTGGCTTCGGCGTCCTTTTCCTCTGACCTATCAGGCAGTGGCGTAGCTAGGGTTGGTGGCACCCGGGGCGGAAACTAAATTGGGCACCCCTTAAGAAGGTTATAGTAAACCTCAAAAAAGTAATGTTTAAAAAATACCACGATATTAATATAATTCTTTTAAATAATACTTTACTTTTATGATTAGTTTGTTAAAGTGCAAATAAATTTATAAATATTTTAATTATTTGTAAAGTTTATAAAATTCGGTTACACAAGACAAAATTTAAAAATAATCTCATCGATATCAATATATTTGATATCATTTGAAAGATATGTAATTTGATAACTAACATAAAACTTAAAAAACTAATTTTATTTCAAAATTGAAGTATATCTTAATTTTTTTAAAGCAGGATTTTCCGCAATCAAGGAATTTTTCAAAAATGTTTTGTTTACGCAAAATTTTGATTTGCAACAGTGAGTAAATCCCCAAAGATCTATTTTGAATAAAATTTTTCACTAATTTCGTTTTAATTTAACAATAACTGTCGATGAATCCGACTACATATTTTTTAATCAACCTCTCCAAAAATGACATATTTTAGAAAAGATTTGGATAAAAACTTATAAGGGCTTATAAGTTATACGAGAACAATTTACTATCAGTAAACCACACAATAGTAGTTTTAAATAATTGGAGAACTGGCTTTATGAAGTTATAAAAACTTAAGCTAGTTTTTTATAAAAAGTTGTGAAAATTTTACGAAAAATTGTGCATAATTGAAGAAAAAACAGGACCTGGAATCAAACCGTTGGCTAATTTTCCCTCATTAACCCTGAATAATTATTAAGTTAAATATTTTTTCGAAATCAATCCATGTCTTCTATATAAAAGTTAAGTGAAAATTAAAATAAAATATTTTTTCCTAAATTTTATCAACTTCTTTTTAGTATTCTATATTCATCTCAGCTTCGATTTTGATAGACAAAACTGAGGTCTGTAAGATTTGACTGCCCTATCCTCGGCTATTAATATCACAGTATCAGTATATTACAGTGATACCAAATTATTATCAGAAATTTGTTTCATACTCATTATATGCATAATTCCCAAAGCAAACTAGCCCTGGCTGGACAAGGTCAAGAGTCATGAATGGCCCAAAAAGCTGACAGTTACAAGAAATATGTTGATGCTTCAAATTCGGTGACTAAAAACAAAATTTAATTTAAAATATAAAAGGCAATCGTTGAAACGAAATAAAAAAATTACGTTAATTCAAAAAACGAAAAATATTTATTTCGTTTCGAAGAAAACGATATAAAATTTTTTCGTTTTTTTCCCAATCAACCGTTGAAAATAACGTTAATTTCAACAAAAAAATTTCGTTTTTTTTTGTATCAGAATAAATTTTGTTTAGCATGGGAAAAAATTGGAGAAAATTTTTCGTTTTTCAACGAAACGAAATTTGATTTGATAAATTTTTAACGTTATTTAAAAAACGAAATAATTTTGATAATTTATTTTTCGGTTTAAACGAAACGAACAAATTTTGTTGATTTCGTTGTGCATGTCTTTATTTTAATTTTAAATAATTACAATAATTTTCAAGCAACTGTGCATCTTCTGTTAAAAACTGTATTTTAGACATTTTTTGTTGGTTGATTTAATCATAATAATGGTTATTTTAGTAAAGTTAAGGAGTCAGAAAACCATCTTAGAGCTTTTAATAGACATCTTCAAAATAAAATAAAAAAAACGTCAGGACGTTTTAAAATTGTTATAAAACACCATTTATTTAATGTAAATAAAAAAGTTAATGCATTTAAATCATAATTTAATTTTTTTAGAAATTTTTTGTAAGCATGTAATTAGTTGAGTATTGTTTTTTATATTGTTTCATGTAACATATTACTATTAAAAATTATGTTCTAGCAGATTAAGAGCTGTAAATAAGGTTTGTTTTATGATGTACCTATAGTCTCAGAACTTAGTAATCACAAAGTAAATTTTTATTCTTGACATTTATGACATGAGCACGTTTTTCTGAAAAGTTCTAAAGAAATATATTGCTTACAAAATAACTGACGCCTCCATTCATCATACTCTGAAAATCATGCAGATTTGCAAAAATGCGAAAAATAATGGCAACAGAAATGTATACTATACGAGTAAGTTTGAACACTTCTTAACCTGAATATAAGAAGCAAAAAAACGATTTTTTATAAAATTTTATAGAATAAAGGGTGATTTTTTAAGAGCTTGATAACTTTTTTTTTAAAAAAAACGCATAAAATTTGCAAAATCTCATCGGTTCTTTATTTGAAACGTTAGATTGGTTCATGACATTTACTTTTTGAAGATAATTTCATTTAAATGTTGACCGCGGCTGCGTCTTAGGTGGTCCATTCGGAAAGTCCAATTTTGGGCAACTTTTTCGAGCTCATTTCTGAGCGATGAGCGATGAGGCTCATTTCTGGTTGAATGGCTACGTAAATAAGCAAAATTGCCGCATTTGGAGTGAAGAACAACCAGAAGCCGTTCAAGAACTGGCCATGCATCCCGAAAAATGCACTGTTTGGTGTGGTTTGTACGCTGGTGGAATCATTGGACCGTATTTTTTAAAAGATGCTGTTGGACGCAACGTTACGGTGAATGGCGATCGCTATCGTTCGATGCTAACAAACTTTTTGTTGCCAAAAATGGAAGAACTGAACTTGGTTGACATGTGGTTTCAACAAGATGGCGCTACATACCACACAGCTCGCGATTCTATGGCCATTTTGAGGGAAAACTTCGGAGAACAATTAATCTCAAGAAATGGACCGGTAAGTTGGCCACCAAGATCATGCGATTTGACGCCTTTAGACTATTTTTTGTGGGGCTACGTCAAGTCTAAAGTCTACAGAAATAAGCCAGCAACTATTCCAGCTTTGGAAGACAACATTTCCGAAGAAATTCGGGCTATTCCGGCCGAAATGCTCGAAAAAGTTGCCCAAAATTGGACTTTCCGAATGGACCACCTAAGACGCAGCCGCGGTCAACATTTAAATGAAATTATCTTCAAAAAGTAAATGTCATGGACCAATCTAACGTTTCAAATAAAGAACCGATGAGATTTTGCAAATTTTATGCGTTTTTTTAAAAAAAAAAGTTATCAAGCTCTTAAAAAATCACCCTTTATAAAAATAATGTTTTAACATTTTTCTTTTTGTTCTCTTTCTTACTTTCATGAAAATTTGAATTACATTTGTTTGGCAATTGCACCCCTGACCAATGACAAATTAAATTCCGAATTGACTTGGGTTTTAGTATGAGCGTTTGTTAATATTGAAAAAAATTCCATATAAAGTTAAAGTTTTAATAAAAACAAAGTAAAAAATATTTGCATTCATTTTTGCACCCTCTTTTTATTCAAATCATAAGACTACAGTCATTAAAGTGTTCTTATTATTAAAAAAAATCAAAAATTGTGTGGTGAAAAGTTATTTTGTCAAATTTTGCACCCGATTTTAGCGTGTACCTGGGGCGGACCGCTCCCCCCGCCCCCCCCCCCCCCTTGCTACGCTACTGCTATCAGGTACTTTTTATACTTTATAGCTCCTTAGGTTGCACAATTTTTTAAACCGTTGAACACTTGACTTCGATGTTCCCGCTATTGCTGCCATACCGCGGACCGAAGTGCCTGGATTCTGAGTAAACAGCCACTTAACGTTCTGGGCCACTTTTTCTCCCTGAGCCTGGCGTTTTTGATAAAGGGGTAAGCTGTTTGTATCGTTTTATGGTCCTTCCAACAGTTTTTACGCACACGCCAACTTCCTTTGCGATCTTTTTGTACGTGGTGTTTGGATTTTCCAGTCATTTGGAAATAATTGCTTTCCACTTTTCTTCTTGTTGAGACGACGTCTTTTCAGTAGCTCTGTTACTTTACTAATGAGTATTTTTTTTTTCAATCTGCAATATTTATGCTTTATTTAGGTACCAAATATGTTACTATAGAGGCAACACTTTTTTTTATAAATAACCTAAAAACAGAAGAACTGTTATATCTGGGACAGGCTTTATATGTTTAATTGTTTTTTAAAGTTTTGATTTTTAAATTATTGTAATAATAATTGCAATTTAAAATTTCATTTATATATCTTTCCATATGATAAATCACTCATTAGCAAATATTGTTCTCAGTATTCCTCTTAATATGCCGTGCATTTTGAGTATAAGATACTTTTGTTGGTCAACAACAGCCGTTGATCTATGCTTGCAGCGTGCGATTTCTTTTAAGTATGCGATAGTGTCTTTAGTGCTTTAATATCACTCATACGCCATGATGTTAAGTTCTTTTTCCCCTACAAAACGGCTGAGTGCTAAACCATATCAACACACCGTTTGCTTTCTGTTAGCACATCTCATTGCATTTTAAGTGTGTGATTGTAACGCCATTCTAGACCATTTATTTTTACGCTAACAGTTTAATAGGTTTTTAAGTGTAACTACTAAAATACTTATTTTGAAGTAAATGTGCGAAGAAATGCGTGTGTGTTCTGGTGTGACAGTTTTGATGTTGCTAATGCAAGTATTGTTGTTGTTGTTGTTGTTGTTGTTGTTGTTGTTGTTGTTGTTGTTGTTGGTGTTGTTGTTTAAATTAATTGCAGCATGCAGCATACAACACACAACATTAAAATGAACATGGTATGTGTGCTATGCTGTATTGTTCTGTATATTGCTGCCAAGTGAACAAAGCTTGTACGGATTTCTATGACTGTCTCTTTAAAGCTGTGCAAAAATCATGCACAAAAATTAGGGTGGAATAGTTTGTGGTATATATAAGGAATTGTAACGTTATTTTAAAAGACAAAATCACTTAAATAGTTTGTCTTAAGTTTTTTTACTATAGCTTCTCGTTTGCTTTGGTGTAAAAATGTATGTTACTTTGATGAAATCTGATTGAAGCATGTGAGGGTTGAAATTTTTTTTAAATATTTATGAACAAATAAAGGAGTTTCGGACATTCCAGATGTATACAATAATATTTAAGAATAAGTAATTTTTAAGGAATCTAAGCAAGCTAAGTTTCAAAACTTAACTTCATCAACTTTTGGCTCTTATTGAATGCTTAACGTCTGCTTTTCTATAGCAAATTTCTATAACTATTCGTGTTGCTAGATCTGTCTTCTGTCTATTGTTTTGTCTTTTAAAAAGCTCCTCTGAATGTATTATCTTTTTTTATATTTCTGAAATTAATAGTGGAATTAAATCAATTTAAGTTGTTCAAATCCAATCTCAATTGAGCATATTTTCTGCACACAATATTTAAATGCAAATTTGGTCTGTTTGCTGTTTGCTTTGTTTGAATTGTTTTCCTTTGATAAAGGAATTTTTTAAATTTATTTGTGTGCCTTATTCTGCAATAGCAACAACAGCAAAAAAAAAAAAAAAATTTGGCCAGTAGCTGGTTGCTTGGCACAAATAGCAGTTGGTTGTTGTGAAAATATTAAGACACTTTTTTCATATCTCTCTTTGCCTCTTGCTTGTTCGTAGTCTCTGTTGCCAGTTTTTTTTTTTTTTTTTCTATATCCGAGCTTATTTTAAGGTTATACAACAAAGTGTTAAAAGTTCAGAAGTTACGCTGAAAAATTGTTCTACTTGATTCCATGATTGTTGTTGTTGGTTTTTGTTTGCTTGCGATGACTTTTATTGGGTGTGTCCTTTTTTGTCGTTCCATTGAATTGGCAGAGAGCTGTGTGCTGGTCTTTGCATATGACCATAACAGTTTAAAGGAAATTAAATTTCGATAAAAATCCAAACTCTGTCTGCTAGAATTTACGATTTTACTTAAAAAAGTTAACAATTTTGAAAAAAAAAATATTCCAACCATGTAAAGCACTATTAGAATTCTTTTGAGTTAATAATTTAGAGCAAAGCATACAGAAACAAGTGCTTATTTTATGCAACTCAATGTCACTTAAGGTCAAACAACATAAGTAGCAGTATTTTTGCCTTAATAGACACTCTTGTACGACATTAACTAAGCATTAAAGTAGTAATTATTTTGGTGCTAAGCACGCAAATAAAAGCAACACACAGTTGCCAGAATAACATTAAGATGCTGGGTGGAACAGGGGGCGGAACAACAGCTCGACAGCAATGAAGAAGCGCTGCAGGCACTCTCAGATCACGAAGGTGTTGCTCCGAAAACCTAATTAAGATCTTAACACGAGTTGCGTGAATAAATAAGATGCGCGCGGACTCACACACACACACACACACACACACACACCCATGCACTGAAATACAAATAGAAAAGCAGCAAAAAAAAAAGAAACAAACCTATTCAGAGTTCATATTTTTGTCTTATATCTTTTCATAACAAGCCAGTTCTGCTCTGCTCTGCTCTGTCCTGTTCTTCTTTTGCTTGCTTGTTCTTGCTTGCTTTCTTGTGCCCAGCTATAGCAACTTCATTGCTTATATAATGACCTGCCCCTAAAGCTATGCTATGCCGTGACAATCTGCGACACTCGCAAATTGGTTACAAGTTCGTTATGCTGTTTTTACTTGCTGTTGTTGTGTGTGTGTGTATGTTTTTTAGATTTTACCAAGCTAGTTTTTTCTTATTTTTATTTTTCTTTTTGTTGGTTGGTTTGAAAAAATTTTTCTTAGCCTGACAAGCACATGGCATGCGTTCAGCTGGCCTCGGCATACTTCAAGCACAGCAGCAACATTTCTGTCGAATGTTTTGATGCGGCTACAGCAGTTGCTGCTAACTCTGCTGCCAACAACGACAGCTGCGTCAACAGAATTAGCAGGGTAAAGCAAAGAATGCAGCTAAAGGAAATCTGTAGCGAAGAACGCGCTGAAGCAGTCATTTGGAGTTGGAGGCCAAAGCATGTTATGTTATTTCCTGCGGCTATGAACTGGAAAAAATAACTAAACACACACATACACACACACACAGAGAGGGAATTCAGCAAACTATGTTATGTTGAAAGTGGTGTTCATATTTGTTCTTGTTCTACTTATTCGCTTTTGCTTTTAATGTTGTTGTTATTATTGTTGTTGTTGTTCTTGTTACCTTGTTCTTAGCTGCCTTGCGCCACTGCTCTACCTTCAACAACAACAACATTTTTTTTTTCTTTCTTTCGCTATTCCTTCAAAGCAGCTCTTTGGAGGGAACATTTTTTTTTTTTTAATCCGCTACTACTACTACTGCATTCTTTGTACGCTGGTATTTTGTTAATGTTTTTTTTTCAAGTTTAATTCTTTAAATATTATTATGTTTACCTTCCAAGTTTCAATGCTGTTCGCATCTAGCATATTTTTAGGCATGCTTGTTATATTAATATTTCATTTCTTACATTCTTTGTTGTATTACTTACTATTATTTTAATGTTTTTTTTTTTTGCAGCTATTTTAAAACAAGACACGTGCGCATACATTGGCATTTTATTGCGTTGTCTAAGGTTCCTGTTCTAATTTGAAATTTTTAATTTCTAGGCAACCTTCATAACAACAACGCATATATAAGATCCTCAAATTTAGCTACCTTGGCATAGTGAATTCCTTGCATAAGTAATAAAACATAAAAGCTTATATTACAAAACTATAGTCTTTGAAATAAAAATCAGCCGAGATAATAAACACAACGCTATATTCCAAAATATTTTCCTTTTTGAACTTAACTTGATAAGACTGAAAAAAACGAGAACTAAGCAGCGAAATTCTCTTAGAAACACAGAACTATAATTTTTTTTTTTTACTAACATAAAGATCACCAAACAACTCAAAAATCAGAATCCTGATTCTTGAGTCTTAAGGCACAGCATTTGCAACAAGCTGAGTTTTATGTTTATTCCACGGCTCTTTTGATGTGCATCAGCAGATCATATGACATTCGCTCCGAAATTAATTCAGCAATACATGATTTAATATTATAACTAATCCAATTATTTTAAATCTACACTCGAAGGTGAAGATAGAACTAGAATATAAGTTAACTAGAACTCAGTTACTTGAATAGTATTCAGGCATGTAGCCAGGGACGCAGGATTTTCGGGATTCAAACACACACTTTTCCACTTGAAATCAAAAAGTAAAAATAAATTCTTTTTATAAGAATTTTTATACGAAACATTGATCTGAAGATTGAAATCTTTAAATTTAATATTAAAAAAACTACATGATTTTTTTTCCGAGAAGTTGCAAGTGAATACAATTTGAAATTTGACTAGCAAAACAAAAATTTTTTCTTCTGGAGGACTTCAAGTCAGGCATGCAGGTTAACGTTAATTTGAACGATAACCAAAATATTTTTCTGTTTCATTGAAGCGAAATCAAAAAATAACATCAATTCAAAAAACGAAAAATATTAAAAAAAATTTTTCATTTTTGTTTCAATCAACCGTTGAAAACAACGTTAATTTCAACAAAAAAATTTCGTTTTTTTTTTATTAGAAGAAATTTTTTTTAGTTTATGAGCATTTAGTTTAGCAACAAATGTTGATTCTCTCAGCTACAAGTAAACGAACTCTTGTCAAAAACAGCTGTTCGTTGTTATATGCGTTGGCCACATTCAGCTGTGTCAATTGTTGTGACAGCAACACATCGGGGAGCGCTGTTATCGGTATTGAAGTTTCAGAAAAGTTGTCAAGTTTATGAAATTTCAAGCTTTGTATCACATACCAATGGAAATTTTGCCGACAAATAAAAAATTTTCTTTTTTTAAATGCATTTTAATGCACAACTTCATATTTATGTGCATCAAGTTTTGACTTAACAGTTGCCAACTGTTGAATTCGCTGAATGTGATCAGTAAAAATTAATTGTATGCAATGACGGACTGTGAGCGCTCTCTTTCTTGTTATATTTTTTGACAAAAGTCCGTTTCCAACAGAAACGTCAATACTACCTTGGAGTCATTATATCATGGTTTATGAGAAAAAAATAGAAAATTTTCGTTAGAACTGCCGGACTCATTCTCAAAATGATCAAATCCTTGATTCCAGCATCAGTACTGCTGACAACAATGGCTTACTTGCTGCATATTGGATTTAAATACAATATTATATAAATAATGCTTTCCACAAATCTTTTTGTAGCGTTTGCATCAAGTAGATATTTTTATGAAACCACCAGTACCAAAATAAATCTGGCATAATTTTCGGAGACCAGAAAGTATTCGCATAATGTGCTATACCATGAATGAAAAAATTTATTGATAACGACATCCACATATTTTACCGCAAGATGACGTAATTGAAGCCAACTGTTACGATTGGCTAAAAATCTTTATAAATAGCAACTATAATGCTTTCAGTCATGGTGCTGCACAACTTGTCGAAAGATTCGCATGGAACTCCTGCCACTCAAGCGAGAACTGAGCGAGCATTCTTTTTACTCAAGTAAACTATTAACGTTACTTGGTAGTACCAAGCGATTACCGTTCAAATATTGCTGATTTTTTAACACTAAGGTTGAAGTTGGTTACAGTTTTTAATTACTTACATTTTCTATTAATATTTATTTATTTTGCTAAATTTCTCAATATAATGGGAAAATATATTAGGCCAATGCCTTATCATAAAATTAAAAATTATAATTTTTATCATAAAAACGATATGATTTTTTTCAATAAACTTGAAACGAAATTTTTATTTTGTAATAATTTTGTTTTTCCGTCAAGAGATTTACGTTTGCTGTAGCTTGCAACGTCATTGGCTTGGCATAGATTCTTCTCGATCTACTGTTATTTGGGATACATTTTTTTGTCATTCCTCCATTAAAATCTTTTTATGCTGATACTTAGTACCGGTGCTCTATTGACCTTCCGTTTAAGATACTTCCACAAATGCTTGATGGGATTTAAATGTGGTTATTGTCGGTGTTTATTCAGTTATTTGGGCGTGTGGCAGCCATCCTTTACACTTATTACTTGGACCCAACCCAAACTTCTCAAGGCTGGGTGAACATTTTTTTTGTAAATCTTTCAAGTTATCTGTATTATTCATAGAATTCGTGGGATGCAAAATTACTCTGAAAGCGAGGTTGGAATTTATAAAAGACATTTATTGTATATTTAAAACAACCCAGTAAACATTTATAAGAGCGCTCATATTTATGACTCTTAAAGGAGGGTATTTTCAGATGCTTCATAATTTCAAAGTTATGAGCGCTCATAATTTTCTGAAAAGTCTCTTATTTATGAACGTTTTATGAGCGCACGCTATTGTGAATCCGAAACGGCTTTTATTTATGAATTTTTTATGAGCGCTCATTATTATGACTCTTAAAAGACTCTTATTTATGAACCTTTTATGAGCGCACATTATTATGACTCCGGAAAGTCTCTTATTTATAAACGTTTTATGAGCGCACATTATTATGGCACCGGAAAGACTCTTATTTATGAACGTTTTATGAGCACATGCTATTATGAGTGCGAAAAGGCTTTACTTATGAACCTTTTATGAGCGCTCATTAATATCACTCAGACACACTAATATAGTTCAGAGCAACTTTTTTGATAAACAGCTTTGTTTAATACGAAAAAGGGTCTATTGTTTTTGTTCCCTTAGGAGACACAAAAGACTCTTAAATATGAATCTTATAAGAGTCCGAAAATATTAATTATTCTGACTTTTAAAAAACACATATTTCGGACTCTTATAAAAGTCATATTTCGGACTCATTTCTGTGTGCCCTTCCAGGAAGGGAAACACACTCATACAAGACTCTTTTATGATCATTTTATGAGGGCATAAACTAGAGTCTTGAAATACTCTTAAAAGAGTCATAATATTTGTTTATTATGAGTCATTAAAGCATCATAATTTTTGTTTTTAAAGAGACATAAAAGATTCCTAAATGCGACACTTATAAGACTCCGAAAGCACTCATAAGTCTGACTCTTAAAACACCCATATTTAGGACTCTTATAAGAGTCATATTTTGGACTCAGATCTGTGTGCCCTTCCTGGAAGGGAAACACGCTCTTATCGGAGTCTTTTATAAGCTCATTATGAGCGCTCAGACTCATAAATAAAAGTCTTAAAAGAATAACAAAAGATTCATAATGTTTGCTGGAAAGCATCCCAGCAAACATTATGACTCTTAAAAGACTCTTTCAAGACTCATATAAATGAGGGTTCATCATCATAATGCGCTCAAAAAATACTCTTTTATGAGTACATTTTCGTATGTTGTGGGTTCCAAAATATGATTCATATTTTTGACTGTTTTATGAGTCATTTTGCACTCATAGTAATAACGGTTTTTAGACTCATATTAAAAACTATTTTAAGACTCATATTGAGTACTCTTTCATTACTCATATTGAATAATCTTTTAAGATTCATATAAGAAGTCATTTTAAAACAAACATTTGTTGTAGTTCACTTCCAATGCATATATATCGCCACAAATAGTTCTCCGAAAAGAGATGTCAGGATAGCATGTGTCCATAACGGACATTTACAAAGTTTTATACAATTAAAATAAATATTCTCGATTAAGTTCTTATTTATTTATTAGATATGGTGCTTTAAAAATAATCCGATTCTATTCTCTCATACAACACTTCCATATAAGACTCTTTTATGAGTCTTCTTTCTGATTACGCATACATCAATCAATATATGATCCTTTTATGCGTCTTTTTTATGAACATTCATGTTACCGTCATATTTAGGACTCTTTAATGAGTGTCTTTTATGAGTACTCATAAAGCAGATACAATAATGACTGTTTTAAGACATTTTTGTATCTGATTTATGAGTACTCATAAAAGAGACTCATTAACGAGTCCTAAATAAGCTGTTGATATGATTTTTCATAAAAAAAAAACTCATAAAAGCATCATATATTGATTGATATATGCTTAATCATAAAAAGACTCAAAAAACAGTCTTATATACGATAGTCTCATGAGTAAATAGAATCGGATTATTACAAAAGCACCATATCTAATAAATATATAAAAACTTAATCGAGAATATTCTTTTTTCAATTGTACAAAACTTGCACATGCTATCCTGACGTCGCTTTTCGGAGAATTGTTTGTTTGTGGCGATAAGCATGCAATAAAATTGAACTACAGCAAATGAAACTTCTTATATGAATCTTAAAAGAGTATTAAATATGAGTGTTAAAAGAGTACTAAATATGAGTCTTAAAAGAGTGTGCAATATGAGTCTTAAAAGAGTATCAAATATGAGTCTTAAAACCGTCATTACTATGAGGCCAAAAAGACTCATAAAAAAATAAATTTTATGAATCATATTTTGAGGCCCACAACATACGAAAATGTACTCATAAAAAAGTTTTTTTTTAGCGCATTATGACGAAAAAACCTCATTTATATGAGACTTGAAAGAGTCTTTTAAGTGTCATAATGTTTGCTGGGATATCAGTCAAATTAATTTTTCGTATTAAATTTCAAGTTTGATAACCACAGCAGTTATATGCCCTGAAGCTTACTACTTAATAACATCCTTACAGTGCAACTTCAGTTCTAATGTTGCTTATAGATATAATCTAGTTTTGACTATTCTTTTACAAAACCCCTTCCATATCCATTTGCAGTTCCTAGTCGAAAGTGTGCCATTTATTTAAGATTAATTTTAGGCAAGACCCCAACGGATATAAAATATCATTTGTAACCTTAACTCTTGTTAAGACAAGGCAAAACTAACTTAATTTGCCTAAAGTTGTGGAAGACCGCATAAGAGCACTCACCCGCATACACTCTCTCACACACGCACACATTAACACATGAGCAGTCTAAAACACGCAGCACACAACGAAGCCACAAACAGAGAAAACCATACAGGTTGATGCCGCCAGCAGAAATTCGTCCGTTATGAAAGTTTAAATTTAATTCAAATGTTTTACGTGTGATGCATGTTAAGTGATAGATTTCAACGCATGTATATCTCTACAAATCGCTGTTAGGAAAATCTTGTAAATAAATTTGTGATTCATAGAACGTTTTTTGGTCTATCGGTGTGCTATACGAGATTGTGCGATGTTAACAATTTACAAATAGATGGAATATAAATTCACTTTGTGACAGTGATTTAATGGTTGATGGTTACTTTTGAAGCAAAATTTTACAATACAGCAATAGCAGCAGCTGTTGCAAGAAAAAAAAAACTCAACATATTCAAGTTGCAAGCAAACAAAATATATTAATAAACATATAAGATTAAATAAAACGTATTTGTAGGAATTTTCATAAGTATCACTAATAAATTGGGTGTGAATTACAAAAAAAAAAAAAAAATTAAGGATATTAAGCAACATTAACATAAACTAGAACATGTTAATTTATACAAGTCTATCTTATGTTGCCTTATTGAGCAACTATAAGAGCGATACGTTTTCAATTCAACTTCTTTTAATTGCTTTGGAACAAAAACTAAATTCCTGTCAAGTTAACTGTTTATTACAATAAATTACGATTATATTCTTAAACTGTCTTTTTTTAAGCTATTTTTTAATAAGTTTCACATACTCGGTTTTTGTGTGCGTGCCACTAACTTATAGCAAAAATTGTAATCATCCCTTTTATGTGCAGCATTTTATGCAGCAACAAGCTTCTAAATTGAAAACTATTTTCACAAAAGTATTTTTTTTTTTTAATTTTTTTGTTAACTCAACAACAAAACGAAAACTACTCAACAATTGTTGCAAGACCAACGACCAACTTCAACAAAAAACCAAAAACATTAACTAATTTTGCTGAGTTTGCACGCTGTTGCAAATTGTTTTTCTTGTTGATGTTGATGTTGATGTTCATGTTGTTTTTATTGTTGCTTTTACTGTTGCTCTTGCTGTTGTTGTTGTTGTTACTTTTGCTGTTTTAGGAATGCATTTTATTTACTTATATTTTATGCAAGTTTTAGCGCATTGTTTTGCATAATTGTTATTTTAGAATGCTGCTTTGTATGAGTGCAGACGCATATGACGAAGCTTACATGCATTTTGTGTGTGTGTGTTTGCATGTTATGTTAGGTTCAAGTAGTTGCTGCAGTTCAAGACTTAGCTATTTGAACTCTGTTACACTGTCTCTTAGCATGTCATTCATAAAATGCCACATAATCTGCATTTTGTTTGCTGCTTATAATGTGACAAAAACATGTGTGTGTGTGTGTGTGTGTGAGTATAATATTAATTTGCACTGACTTCAACTGAAATCCCTTTGTTAGAGTTGGCTTTAGATTTGCTTTGTTTGCATATTTACACAAAAATAATATATAAATATAATTTAAAAAATTTAAGAGTAAAATAAATGTGTTTTTTTTTTTTGTGTATGTGTTCTTATGACTCCAGCTATTATTCTTTTCAAATTCAGCGGCCAAAGTAAGACATTCATGATCAAATAAGCTTTTATATAGAAATTTATTTCATAAACAAATTTGTTGCTTATATTAGCGTGTTAATTACTCGACATATTTTTAAATGACAAAAAAAGAACAATAGTTATTGTACAAGGGCATAATTGAGCGTTTTAATATTTTTTTTTTTGAACACAAATGAACATGTTTTTTGTTTTTTTAAACAATTTCAAAATGGCATAAATTAGGCACAAGTAAGCATTCAATTTTTTGATAAATGACCCAAACATCTTGTCCCTTATGCACGAATGGGTGTGTTAATTTTTTGATAAACAATCCCATTAGGTTTTTATATCAAGAATCACTCCCAAAACTAATTGGTTTGAGATTGTTTTCAGCTCAAACTTCTCTCAGTGTTAATAAAAAACTATTAAAAAATAGTTTTAAATATTCTTCTAATAGCACAAAAGAACTGCAAAAGGGTATACAAAATAGCTCAATAAATTATAACTAGTAAACCTGTTGCCTGAATTCGAGCAATTCAACAAAAATTAAATACAAGAAATATTATAGACGTTTAATATATGATATTCTATTCAAGAAGCTTTTTTTCCTCAATAACGATAAATTCAGTCTCAATAATGATATAAAAGATAAATATCTGAATGCTTGAATTAAAACGTATGATTTGACACTGAATTTTTAAATGTAACTGTCAAAATACCAAGACGGACTTACTCTAATATTACTCCTAAGACAAACATTATTACTTTTCGAAAACATCGCAGCTTAATTTTGCAAGCAATAAAACATAACTAATTTTAATAAAAACGAAGTAAGCAATAGATTTTAAACAAAATATAATAATAATATATAATTAAGAAATTAATTAAAAATACTAACAGAACACCTACAACATCGATTTATAGCTTATTTTGATGAAAAAACACTAAAAAACTCAAAAAAGTTTTCTTTTTGAAAACCGTTAAAATTTGACTGAGTTGTTTGCTCGGAAAGTGGAATTTTTTATTTTGGAACTGCATTTTTCGGACAATTGACATTTGAGGAATGCATAAAAGATAATTTTGGTTAAAAATTTTTAGTTTTGGAAAAAATTCAAATTCGACCAATTCATAAGCTCTTCTCAAATTAAATTTCAAATTGATTAAATTGCGGATTTTTGTACAAAAATTTTATTTCTGTTTTAAAAGGTTGGGAACCCCCTGAAGCGAAATCACAATTTTTAAAAGTGGTTTGCACATCTACAGCCTAAACCTGATTTAATGACATCTGAATCGATAAAATGGGTTCATTGGTCTCGGAGGAGTTGAAGTCACAAAAAAACCTTAGCCTATTAATTAAATAGATTATATTGTTTTTTGCAGATGACTACAGATCGTGTTATTTTACAAGCAAAAAAGTCCTACTTTTCTCGCATCGCTTCATAAAAACGGCAACTACACTCAAATGACGTCACAAAACAAAAAAGAAACAAAGTTTTTTATTATATACTTTAATAATTGTTGAAATCAATAAAAAAAACTAGAGTCTAAGAATGTCTCTGACCATTTTTCTGTAGTATTCTTTCAAAAAACGCCTTCAGAATCGCTTTTGTATACATAAAAGTACCCTTAAGCTCTGAGCACAATTATTTTCTCCAAATACAGTATTAAAAAGTAAAGTATCTAAAAGTTCTTGGGTGGGTAATTACCCTCTTTATCCCCCCCTTGACTCCGCGCCTGCTTGCGGACCAGTCTTGACTTGTGTACTTCAGGTAAGGACCCACTATTGCATTATATATTTGGATGTAAAAAAACATCGATGCATCGAAAACATCGATGTTTGATATTCGAAAAATCGAAAAAAAAACTGATGCTTCCGATTCCGATGCATCGACTTTTATGCTAACGATTCTGAAAATATTTTCTGTGCTTCGGAATTTTTCAGAGGAAATTTCGTCAGAATTTTTAGAGAACGTTTTATAGGGAATTTCAGACCATATTCAGCAGTTTATTAATTAGAGTTTTTCAAATTATTTTTGAAGAGTGATAGCTTGCAAACATTGATGACGACAGCAACGACAAGCTGTCAAATTAGGAATAGTTCTATCTCGTCGCATGATATAATTACTCCAAGGTAGTATTGACGTTTCTGTTGGAAACGGATGTTTGTCAAAAAATATAACAACAAAGAGAGCGCTCACAATCCGTCATAGCATACAATTAATTTTCACTGGTCACATTCAGCGTACCCAACAGTTGCCAACTGCTAAGTCAAAACTTGATGCACATAAATATGAAGTTGCGCATTAAAATGCATTTAAAAATAGAACATTTTAATTTGTTGGTATAGTTTCCATTCGAATTTGATACAAAGCTTTATATTTCATAAACTTGACAATTTTTCTGAAACTTCAATACCGATAATAGCGCTCCCCGATGTGTTGCTGTCACAACAAATGACACAGCTGAATGTGGCCAACGAATATAACAACGAACAGCTGTTTTTGACAAGGGTTCGTTTGCTTGTAGCTGAGAGAATCAACATTTGTCAATACTACCTGGTAAAATTATTCTATCATGATCTCGTCGACAACGCACCGCAGCATTATTTCAAATTCTACCCATAAGAAATTCATGTAAAAAAATTTGACGAAGTTCAACAAGTTGCTGTAGTCGTCAATGTGTTCAAGCTATGACACAAGTTCTGTAGTACTTACATTTGAACATACGTACAGGTGCATACTTTTTGGGTGCCACAGCACATTTTGGTGTGGGAACGGAGTTTTACTCTGTGGCTTTGGAAGTTTATCAACTCAGTGAAAGGCATAATTTGGAATATATTGCAAAAATACTGGTCAGCACCTGCATCGAGTGAAGACTTAATAATTCTCTGCTGTTGTTACTTCTAATCAAGGCCCGGATTTTGTTGACTTTGCCTTATTTTTTTTGTTTTGTCATTATAATAATTCGGGTATAAGAGTATTTATAGACTTTTGAGTATTTCTGACTCCAAATAAAAAATTTAAATTTATATTTTAACCACTTTCCAAATGTTGTTAATATTGCATCTAAAATTTTTAATTTTTTTAAAAAATTTATTATTTTTTATGTGTGTTGATCGCGGCATGCAGGTTAAGTGTGTGGCTTAGCATGCTCGGAGCCCGGGTTCGATCCCCAGCCGCGGCGAAAAGTTTTTCAAAATAAAAAATTTTTCTGATCGATCACCACCTCTCTGCAGACAATGGCAAACCTCAGAGAGTTAATGATGCCATGTAAAGCTTCTTGAGAATATGAACTTTAGCAGTTCTCGGTCATTGTGTGCAAACATTTAATAACACACGCAACACAATTGATCATAGTACGCTCGGTCAAAGTCCTTTCAAGGGTTGAAATGGCCAATATTTTTTTTTTTTAATTTTTAAAAGCAGCAATTTTTTTCTTATTGTATTATTTTTTTGTTTGTAGCAACATTTTAGCAAATATTTGAAGAGTTTGTTTTCCATTTCGTTATAAAAAAAAAAATTCCATTTCGGTGTGCGTAAAATTCAAAATAGCTAATAAAAATGATCTGATAAGATTTACGAAATAAGATGATTTTTTCAAAATATACTTATTCTTTAAAAAAAACTAACCTTTTTATTATATATTGTAGGAAGACCATTTTTTTAAGTTTTTACAACCTTGGATGATGTACAAAATCGTTTGAGTTCCAAAAGAGAGTTTCTCAAGAGGTCTTTCCAATGTTTGCGACACTTTATATTTTCTTTCATTTATATTTATTGCTGAGAAAAGTAGCGCTTTGAGATTTTGAGATTTTGAGATTTTGAGATTTTGAGATTTTGAAATTTTGAGATTTCAAATATTTAAAACTCGGTTCTGAACATGAAACCGACACTCTAAAATCTTTTCAAAACTAAACATTTAAATAATTAGTAATTTTTTTTAAATAATAAAAATATTTGACCGATTTTGTCTATCAGTAGGAGATTAAATAATGTATTTTTGTCGAAATATTAATAAAAAAATTAAGTATTTCGTAAAAAGTAACGTTCATAATTAAAAAGAAACAGTTTCGATAGTATCGTAAGTGTACACTGAGAAAAAAACACATACCTTGCTCCGGTAAAAAATTTCTCTATTTTCGATATCGAAATTTTCTCTTTTTCAAATAAAATTTTCTTAAATTAGAATAAATTTTCACATTTTCGAAGAAATATTTCTTTATTTCTAGGAAATGGAAATATTTCAATGTCTCTAATAATGATAAGTATTTTTCTCGTACAAAAATTTCTCATTTATAGTGAAAAATTTATTGAAAATGAAAAACTTTTCTTATATTTTGATAAAAAATTCACTAAGAGAAGTATTTTCTTCAATAAAAACAAATCTTTTCTCAAAAATAAAAAGCTTTTTCTCAAAAAACGATATATTTTTCTTTTACATGGAAGCTTTTTACCATTTTTAGAGAATTTTTAGTATCGAAATTAGAGAATAGCATTCTCTGGAGCAAAGTCTATACCATTTTTCTCTAAATATGATGCCTTTTTTATCATATTCCGATAAACTTTTTTCTGAGTGTAGACGTAGAATTCCGTTTGCGAGCTACAGTCAGTTTAACTACTTATTTCAAATTAAAATTAAGACTCCGGTTTTTAAAAAATCGTATGTTGTCTATATTTCTCGCTGAGCACATGTCCTTTCCTCTCGTCTCTGTCTGATATTTAGTTTGCTAGCTACACTTTCTGTTCGATGCATAGTTTGCAAACTACACTAGCTAGTGCTAGTGGGATGTGGAATCCAAATTAATTTGCATTATAAGCTAAAATTAAAATTTGACGCCATCTATTGGGTAAAAGCATAAAAAGAAATATGATCCAACTCGTTTTTTTCATAAGAGTTAAATCTAACCGGATCACAGAACCATTTCGTTAAATTTGACAGATTGAGTTCATTGACTGAATTGAAAAGAGGTTCATGACCTCTGGTTTCAAAATAGAGCACTTAGTATACTAGAACAGTAGTGCATACATAAACCCAATGCGAACTAATGCTTACAATGCTGCCAAAGCGAACCAATCAGTTCGTGCAAAACCAAAGTATACAAGCATAAACAACGAAAGAAAAACATGAAAGCAGCAGGCACATAAGCAGCTGATGATTGATTTTCTTATATAAAAACATGCATTTTTCTTCTTATATTTTACTATTTTGTGACATTAATACAATAGTGACAAAATCCAAAGTTAGATATTCATTCAGCGCAGGATATATCTGATATTTTAGTGTATATATAATCTTTGAACGAAGAGTATCAAAGGCTGTAGGTTTACCCTAAAGTATTCGCCAAAAACGTTGCCTAATGACCTTGAAAAAATCTGTTAAAACGACCCCATACAAACCGCGCTGTAAGACGTAATTCTACGTCAAAAAACTTTATTTCATGAATCACTTTTGATTGCCAATCTATAGGAAATTTTTTAATTGAAATTTTTTAAATATAACTTGTAAACTGAGAGATTTAAATATCAATTTCAAAGACCCGATTTCGACTTTTAGGGTCTCCTCAAAATTTTGGAAGTTATGGATATTTTTGTAACGTCACAAAGAAGTTATGGAATTAAATTTACAGAAGATTCTTGGCGCTCAGTTTCATTCTTATCACAAAATCAGCAATTTGTCAAAATATTACCAATTTTTGTCCATAGCTGAAGAAGTAATGCCATTTTTTATTTTCTGGTTTGGGTTTTGAGAATGATAAAAAATTATGTGAAAACAATTAATTCATATTAGTTTTTTACGTTACTATTTAAGGTAATATTACCTAATAGTGATGCTTTAAGGCCTGACTGGAATAGTGATTTCTGACACTCAATTTATTTCAAAGTGCAAATTCAGCATTTTTGCTAAGTATCAATAGTTACTGTTGAAAATTTCTGAAGTTTAGTTGTTTTTTTTACAGATATTGCCAAAAAGAAAATCAAAAAGTTATTGGAAAGTTAAAGCAAGAGCAAAAATCTCAACTTTTATAAAATTTTAATACAATATTATAAAAATTGCATATATAAGCATGAAAGACATGAAATATATGCTTGTTAATTAAAATAACTCAAATATTCTTGAATATTCATTGTCATTGTCTTGAAAAAACTCTACTTTTAAGGCCCGTTAACTGATCTCCAAAGTTTAAATTCCTTAACCTCAGATTTCGTAAACAGAGTTTAAATTTTAAACTCAGTTAAAATTATTTTCGTAACTTATCTCATTTCTATCGGCAGTTTACTTAAACTCTGTTTAAAAATTTAAACTGAGATTAAAAAACATATTTGAGCGGCAATGTAGTAAAAATTCTACAACTTTGACGTAGAACATCAAAATATTTCAAAAATGTTTGATAAAATAATGCAAATTTTCGGATTCATTGGAATATTTTTGTTTCAAAACTTAGGCCCGTTAACTGATTTCCGAAGTTTAAATTCCTTAATCTCAGATTTCGTAAACAGAGTTTAAATTTTAAACTCAGTTAAAATTATTTTCGTAACTTATCTCATTTTTATCGGCAGTTTTCTTAAACTCTGTTTAAAAATTTAAACTGAGATTAAAAAAAAAGAAACAGTTTCGATAGTATCGTAAGTGTAGACGTAGAATTCCGTTTAAGTTGTAACCTCTTCTACTTTGTCTCTTTGGTCCGATTGTTTTGTTCATTTTGCACGTATTTTAATTGATCTTCCAAAAATTAACAAATAAATGAATAACACTCAATTATGGACTACTTATCGAGGCCAAAACAAAGAAAAAGTTAAAAAGGAAGTATGATTAAATGAGCAAGCAAAAAGAAACAAGCAAAATTTCAAATTTTTTCGATCATTTTGTTAAGTTTGATAGGTTGAGTTCATTGACTTAGTTGAAAAGAAGGCGAAACAAATGCACTTTCCATTGGTGCCACTTTCGTCTCTGCCCGATATATTGTTTGCGAGCTATGGTCAGTTTCACTACTAATTTCAATTTAAAATTAAGACCCCGATTTTTAAAATATCGTATGGTTACTATATTTCACGCTGAGCACATGTCCTTTCCTCTCGTCTATGTCTTATATTTAGTTTGCGAGCTACACTTTCGTCTCTATTCGATGTATAGTTTGCGAACTACACTCGCTAATGCTAGTGGGATGTGGAATCCAAATTAATTTGCATTAAAAACAAAAATTAAAATTTTACGCCATCTATTGGGTAAAAGCATAAAATGAAATATGATCCAACTCGTTTTTTTCATAAGAATTAAATCTAACCGGATCACAGACCCATTTCGTTAAATTTGACAGACTGAGTTCGTTGACTGAGTTGAAAAGAGGTTCATGATCTCTGGTTTCAAAATACTAGAACAGTAGTGCATGCATAAACCCAATGCGAACTAATGCTTACAATGCTGTCAAAGCGAACCAATCAGTTCGTGCAAAACCAAAGCTTACAAGCATAAACAACGAAAGAAAAACAAAGAAAGCAACAGCAGCAAAGAAAGAAGCACATTATAAGCAGCTGATGGTTGATTTTCTTATATAAAAACATGCATTTTTCTTCTTATATTTTACTATTTTGTGACTTTAATATAATAGTGACAAAATCCAAAATTAGATATTCATTCAGCGCAGGATATATCTGATAGTTTAGTATATATATTATCTTTGAACGAAGAGTATTTAAGGCTGTAGGTACACCCTAAAGTATTCGCCAAAAACGTTGCCTAATGACCTTGAAAAAATCTGTTAAATCGACCCCATGCAAACCGCGCTGTAAGACGTAATTCTACGTCAAAACATATTTGAGCGGCACTGTAGTAAAAATTCTACATCTTTGACGTAGAACATCAAAATATTTCAAAAAGTTTTGATAAAATAATGCAAATTGTCAGTTTCATTGAAATATTTTTTTTTTCAAAACTTAATATATGTTTGTTTTTTGTTTATTGTTTTGATTTTTTTGAAGTATGATTTTTTTATTTTTTATTTTTTGTTTAATATTGAGAATATTTCCAATGTTCTCAGAGAATTCTTGACAAAATCTAAGTTTAAATTTTTTAAACCTAGAATTTCTGTGTTTAAATTTAAACTTGCCTCACCAAGTTAAACTTAGATTTTTTGAGATGAGGTATCGGCGTTAAAATTTAAACTGAGGTAAAGAAATTTTAAACGTTGTTTAAGCTTAACTTTGTTTAAATTTGAGATCATTTAACGGGCCTAAATCATTTATATTCAACTCAGTTTGATTGTTTTAGAATTTAAAGCGTTTTCATTATTTTTTTGTTCCACTTAAAACTAAAGTTAAGGCTCTTAGAATTTTAAAACCATAAAATAATTTTGTGGTCATAGCTTCTTACAGTCACAATGGCTGTCCAAAAATATTATTCTAATTGTAATAATTATTTGTTTTATAATATTCTTGTTAAACATTTCTTCTTTTTGCACCATTTATTATGAAAATTAAACAGGCTAAAATGCAATGAAATTAAATTCAGAAATGTTAGTGTTAAGTTTATTTTATTAATGTCAGCCAGATGCCTACCAAAAGCCAACACCAACACATAAAGTAACTGCTGTGCATTTAAATCTCAAAACTTATTTATGAACATGAACGTGACAAACTTAAATGTTATATTTGACTGTGACAAACCCTTTTTTTCTGCTGTACAGTACAGTAAATGCTGCTTGACAAATTAGCTGCTATACAATTTATTGTCTTCGTAAAGTTGCTCATAACGCATTTTCATATAAATCAAAAAAATCATTTCAAAGAGCTCATTTTATAGGCATCTCCCATCACTCTTGCCACAGCGCCCAAACGCCACAAACAGTAAACAAGTTAGTCTGTTTAACAGTATGTGTGTGTATATGTGTGTGTGCCATCTTGACTTTACACAAGCTTACCTAAAAGAAACAACAAAATCGTGGTGCTTTGGCAAAAGCTTTAAAACTCCCGCGTGTCAAGTCAACATAAACAACATGCCAAGGGTGCAGTCAAGAGATAACAAGCAGCAACAGCAAGAGGAGGTATAGGAAGAGTGGCAACAGAAGAAAACACCTGCTCGTCTAGGTTTATGCATATTTGATGTCACAAAAATTTAACTAATTTTACATTCTTAATACGAGTTGCCACAGTCATCTGTCACATAGCCACACAAACACACATACATAAATACACACACAAACATTTACTCATATAGCATACAAGAGCAGCAGATTCGACAGCACGAGTTCTAGTGGAAAATTTGATGGCTTCACTAGTCTGTGCCTCTGGCTGAAAAATTGCACCTTGAGGAGCTGAAGCTGAAAGAACATAAAAATGATGAAGTTGCTGTTGCTGTTGCTGTTGCTACAGCTTTGTTTGTTTATTTGGCGCATTAACAACAGCAACAACAACAAGCAAAACAATAACTTTTACTATATGCACGTTTATGGGCGCATGCAAAACGGTCGTTGAAATTTTGTAATATTTTTCATGACACATTTGCGCGAATCTGCTGCTACTATTTTGTGCAAAAAAAAAAAAAAAGAAAAAAAAATCAATGCATAAAAAAATAAAAAATCAGTTTATATGAGCTGAGATTTTGCACTGAAACTTAAGCAGCAGCTAAGGTGTAAACATGTTCCGTTGGCAGAATTGATTAGCTTAAACGTAGATATGCACAAAATGTTATGAGTTTAACAGAAAACACAAAAAAACTATACCATTTATTAGAAAAATTAAACGCAGGCTAAGTTTTTAGCAATTAAAAGAATTCTTTACAAGATAAATATAGAGAAAAATTTCAAAATTTTACAAAGTTTTTCGGCCATAATTTCAAACTTCCTTTAATCTTTTAATTAAATAAACATACATATACGCTGTTTATCATTTTAAACTATGCCCAAAAGTATGCTTGACAAAAAACAACAACAATATCTTTAAAACTGACTTGTTCACAGTTCAAACAAAACCACAAAAAAACAAACAATAGCAATGAATAATTTGTACAAAAGAAAAGTTTTATTACAATGGCACAGCAAGAAAAGCAAACAATTATAAAACGATATAAATTGCACAAAATTTTTTTTGTGTTTATTTTAAAAACACACTGGGCTTTCAGAGCAGGCAACAAACAACAACTGGGGCACTGTTTTGACCCAAAATGGACAAGTACAAATAATTTCAGAAATTTACACCCATGAATTTGTTGCTGGCAAAATGTTGTTATCCATATCTATTTGTTTTGTGTGTTTATTGTGGTGCACACTGAAACACTAACACTCAGGCACGCAGACGAATAAATAAGTACTTAAGTAAAATTAATGCTATTCTCAACAGTAGGAATGCAATAAATAAATTGTTGCCAACTTTCTGTATAAAAGAAAACACAATAAAAACAACAATTTAAAGGGAAAAACAATTCCATTGCGGCTCTTTCTCTCTCCTTCTGCCTTGTGTTATAAGAAAAGCTTATGTATTTTGGTGCTAAAAATAGTATACAAATACATGCACAAAACTTTTTTGCATTCCATGTACTTTTAATACATTCTATGAAAGTGTTACTATAAAAGCGATTAGCTGATAATCTTATGCAACTCTGTCTCATTGAGTTTTGATTCTGCCTCTAACTGGAATAAAAATAAAATACATGCATTCTCCGTCCGAAAGCAGTGACGGCCTTTGACCTAAAATGTAAGCCTGAAAAATTACATCTTCACCAAACCGATTATTCTTTTTTAAGCATATTAAAATACAAATTCTTTTTAAATCTACTCTTAATAAAAAACTAAATGAAAGTTTAGCTACAAAAGCATTTAACTCTTAAATAATTTACTGCTGGTTAAAATGTTCGCTGATGTTTTGTGACCAGTAGTGGTGATACGAGTCCGTTCTATGTTCGTCTAGAGTTGTCATATATAACTTTTCATTGTTAACACAACAGTTTAAAATTATTTTTGATTAACTTAGGTATGGAGATCATTCATGCACGTTAATGTTAATTTTAACGGTAACCGAAATATTTTTTTTGTTTCGTTGCAACGAAATAAAAAAATAACGTTAATTCAAAAAACGAAAAATATTTATTTCGTTTCTGAAAAAACGATATAAAATTTGTTCGTTTTTTTCCCAATCAACCATTGGGAACGTTAATTTCAACAAAAAAATTTCGTTTTTTTTTTTGTATCAGAAGAAATTTTTTTTAGCATTTAGAACATTTTTCGTTTTTTAACGAAACGAAATTTGATTTGATAAATTTTTAACGTTATTTAAAAAACGAAATAATTTTGATAATTTATTTTTCGGCTTCAACGAAACGAAAAAATTTTGTTGATTTCGTTGTGCATGTCTGATGGAGATGAATCCAATATATCCATAACTTATTGAATACTCGTTCAAATTTGCTTACAATTTTTTCTACTTTTGATACTCTAGTCTTGAATGTACTCACCTAGACTAGAAAACTTAAAATTAATACTCGTAATGACGGCTTCAATAGAGCAAAATTTTATGTTATCGCTTCATTCAGCGAGTACCTTTTGCATCAGAAATAAGTGAGTAACGAGTACGTGTTATACTATATATAAAAGTAATTTGTATTTGTAATTTACTATAATGTCCCTGCTACAGTCCGCTAGTCGACTCGATTCGACTCAACTGGTGTTCTTTTTTTTTTTTGTATATCATTTTTTTCGAGTCTACTTGTTCGTCTCAAAGTTAATGCTCCAAATCAATAAAATTATTTTTATATATATGAGAACATGAAAATTTTTGAAGTGAAACTTCTTTGGCGGCGAGTGAAATTTCAAGGTCTCTTATTCGTGACGCTAGGCTTACGTTTTCAATTCATATGAAAATTAAAAAAAATTACTGCCACTGCCAAGAATCGAACTTCGAACATCGTTGCTTATAAGCCGGAATCTATTCCCTTACGCCACGTAGGCACATGCAACAAGTCAAACAAAATGTAATTAAAACTGAACACGTAACATAATGAAAATAACATTAACTTTAGATTAACATTAACATTACATTATTAACATAACCGTAACATTAATTTTCATCCTACAAGTATGCACCGAAAAAAAAATAGAAAAATAGCTAAAACAGGAGCAGAACGCGTTCGTGAATATAGAGAGCAAAATATAGCTCTTAAGAATACAGCCGCAGCTGGGTCTGCAACTAATGATGAAGGTAAGGTGATTGCAACAACGGCCGAGTTTCAAAATGCATTTTTACGAAACATCAGTGTATTTTGTTGAATCTACAAAGAACCAATCCCCAAAAAACACACTGATGCATCTCAACAAAATTTTAAAGCCAACCAAATAGATGCACTCAACAATCAACGTTCGCTGCTTTATGAGGCCCTCTATCAACATAGCAATTATTATGATCAGGAAGCAGGAGGTAATAATGAACAAGATTTGCCTCTGCTTTCGGAGGTTCCTGCAAAGTACTATGCAAATGCAATCCAGCATTCAAAAAGTAACAATGTTGAGAAGACATTCGAAAGCAACTAAAACACCAACTGAACTAAAACAAGTACCGAAAATAACTGTTATTTTACAATTTTCAAATGAAAAAAATTGTCGAAAGACTTTTTCAAATATACCATTATGTTACAAATGTCCTCAGCCTCACGAATATTAAGTCGCTTTTAAATTTGAAACTGATTCCTTAAAAGTTAATTTCTTGCCTAGTATATTTAGAGGAAAAATAAAGGTTATTTTTTACTTTTATTTTATCGGTCAAAAGTAGCAGTTATTTTGTGACTTTAATTTTTTCGGTCAAAAATATCAAGCAATTTGTGTTTTTTTAAAGGCCGCTTGACAGATTGAACTGTTGACACCATGTGGAAAATGTCTCACCGATGAGATGAAAATAATATCAAAATTTTTTTATCGGTAAAATGACTTGAACAAATATAAATTACCTGATATTTTTGACCGAAAAATAAACGGCAGAAAATAACTATTATTTTTGCCCAAAAAAACTATAAAGCACAAAAAACTGTTATTTTTATCGGAAAAAATAAAAATTAAGAGAAAAAAGTTAATATGTGACACTTTCGACAAAAACCATATTCGGTACAGTCCCTGGATGCAAATATTGAATCAATAAATTATTATTCCATTTCGTATTGATTGAATTTCTTTTCAGATACTTTCTCTCTCTATTTCACGCTAAAATCTCTCTTATTTCTTACTGTTAAAGAAGTTTCACTTCTGCCACGTGTACGTTGCTACACGCGAGTTTTTTTTATTCTAAGATGTTGAAAGGAAATGAACGCCATCCGCCTACAAACACGCCCACCTCCTATAAAACCCACCATTTGAAAACACTTCAAAATGGTTTGTATAAAATGTACACAGATACAACTTGGTATAAGTGCATGTTATATTAAATCTTAGATGTGTACGAAAAAAAGGCGTCATCCTCCCTCGAACATGCCCATCTCCCATAAAACCCACAATAGTAAAAATCTATAAAGAGGTCGCCCAACTCCCATACAACCCACTACGATAAAAACTCTTCAAAGGGATAAATGTAATAACCTTGACATAAAAAGTTGTTTGGAGCGTATTTTGTGTCTAACGGTAATTTTTGTGCAATTTCTCACAACTTAACCTTAATATGGGACGGGAAAAAGATTGTACGCCCGACGAAAAGCGCTTTCAAAACTTAAAATATGTTTTTTTTTGTTTATTGTTTTGAATTTTTTGAAGTATGATTTTTTTTTTATATTTTGTATTATTGAGAATATTTCAATAATGTTCTCAGAGAATTGTTGACAAAATCTAAGTTTAAACTTTTTAAACCTAGAATTTCTGTGTTTAAATTTAAACTTGCCTCACCAAGTTAAACTTTGATTTCTTGAGATAAGTTATCCGCGTTAAAATGTAAACTGAGGTTAAGCCATTTTAAACTTTGTTTAAGCTAACCTTTGTATAAAATCGAGATGAGTTAATGGGCCTTAGGGCCAATTTTTCAGTGCTGGTTTAAACTGTAGTTATCAAGAGTTGAGTTGATCGTAGATTAAATTTAATCAGCGTTTAAATTCACAATCAGTTTTCCAGTGCTTGGTTACCTTACCAGCAATTTTGTGCTTATTGATATGGCAGTACCATCAAACGTCAAAAAATAATCGATTCTTTTCGATTATTTTAACAGCTGATGCTAAACTTACCAGCTTTATGATAAGTTTTGTTTCAGAAGAAGAACGAAAAAGTCTGTAAAAAAAAAACTTTGTTTAAGAATTGCAATAGGTTGATATAACCGGAGGAGGCCCGAAACAGTTCTTGTCAGTGAAATTAAATTTAAAGATAGAGCTGTTAAAAAAAACAGTTCAATACGTTGTTCCAAACTAAAGCTCTATCATCCAAAATTTCTGCTATTGCTTTTTTTTACAGGTTTCTTCATGATGAAAATTTGTTTGCAGGATTTACCAACTTTTTAATACACCTAAGAATTCACTGTTGAAAAATATACTTTCCAACATATTTTCTTGAATTTACTATTTCTTGATTAAGATAATTAAAAATATTGCATAAATTAACAAAAAAAAATAATCTGTCAGAATCGTATGGCAAGTTAACCAAAGTTAAACCCTACAATATTGGGCGTTTAATCTTAGTTTAAACTTTAGTCAATATTCACTGAAAAACTTGTTCCTTGGTTTAAACTTTGTTTAAACCAGAAATAGATTTTAACTCGCACTGAAAAATTGGCCCTAAGAGTGAAATAAAAAAATAAATATATATGTTTTTGAGACAACATTTTGTGCTTATTTAATGTCCATGGCTGTATCTTAAGAAATATACCAATGCCGCAAAAATAGAAAAAAAATCGATTTTGGCTCAAAACTTCTAAAAGAATATAAAATCCTATCCACTCGAAATTTTGGTGTGTTAATAAATGACATCATATTTTTCGATGCGCTTTTCAAGCTTTTATAGGAATTTATTTTTTTTTTTTTTACCAATGAAAAGTATTTTTGAAGAGTATTTGTATACAACGATGGTTAAGCGCACTAAAGTGATAAGTGATCTAATGACGAAAAAAGGTATACTGCATTTTTCAATCCATCAGTATAATATCTACCTTGTGTTAAATTATTGAAAATGCATAGCCAGTGACAGCGTGTCAGTACACATTTAAAAAAAGTGTTTTGTATTGAGATGTATTAAAATTTAAAAACAATATCGACGTTCCTGAACATTTGAAATTTTTCACTTATCACGTTAGTGAGCTTAACCATCGATATCCAAACAAATTACTACTCAGAAACGGTTTTGAGATTCCGGTCTACGACTACTTAAATTTACTTAATTGTTAATCATGTATTAGAAGTTAATCAAAATATTAAAAATATATACTTATATATTTGTGACTTATCAAAATTATAATATTTGTTTTTTTTCTACTTACAGGGGTGGACCTGGCCTAAGATGGGGAGCGTGCTATTTGCAGCTGTGTTCATAGCGTTACAATTTGCCACCGGCGGCCTGGCCAACCCTGATGCAAAGCGTTTATACGACGATCTCTTAAGCAATTACAATCGTTTAATAAGGCCTGTGGGCAATAATTCCGATCGTTTAACGGTCAAAATGGGCCTGCGGCTATCACAACTTATAGATGTTGTAAGTATATAAAAAATATTTATTCAATTAATTGTATATAAAGTAAGATTTAATAAAAAATATATTGATAATATTTAAGTAAAATCTTAAAATATTGCATATTTTCAGGCGTTTTGATAAAGTTTTTTTAAAACTGACAGACAGTCATTGGTAGAAGAGATATAGAAATAATAACAAGTGTAAGCAAGTTTTTGAATTGTGCGTCTAAGAAGTAGTTATATTAAATTGAAAGTTTGAATATTTATCAAATTAAAAATTGGTTATTTTTTACTTTTTTCAAAATAAGGTCATACAAGTGAAACCCTCTTAGATAGTCAGAGAAAAATATTCTATGAAAATGTGCCTTGAAAAATTTTACAATGAGCAGCTTTGGCAGAACAATCGTTAATTGTTATAATTAATTGTTAATTAATTTTTATAAAATAAATAATTCATAATTCTCATAAGAAGTCAGTTATCAAAAGAAAATTGAATGATATATTTTACGGATTTTTTAGTGATTAAAATATTTTATATTTTATATGATTAAAATATTTTAATCATTCAAAAATTACTATTGGTCATCATCTAATGTACTAATTTTGCAAAAAAATCATTCAAAAATTACGAAAAATTAATTTTATGTTCAACTATAGTCCAACTTTAACTTTGAGCCTCAATTAAATAATTATCACAATCAGCTTATTACTTTTTTTATCACAACTACTTCATAAGTAATTTATAAGTATCGCCCTTAATTAGACACACCATTATAAATAATAAAATCATTTAGATTAATTTAGAAAACCACTCCCTTCCTACCTTTTCACCACCCACTCCGAAACACAAAAGCCTAATTCTGTTAAAGATACATAATTTATAAGGCGAGTTGCGTCTCATCTATTGAATTATATTGAAGGCAATTAAGTTAGACAGACCATCGGCAAGTGCAGCACTTAACACTTGTGTCCACAACTATTAGCAGATAACAACTACAAAAGCCAATACAAGGCCAGCGTAAGGCTTATTGACAAATATTATTGCATATCTTGAGGAGTTCACCTGCAAATATTCAGTGCAATTGTCTACAAGCGGATGGTTATTTGTTTGCAGCTGTTTATGACCTAGGTGGCTAAATATTATGCTGTAGCTGTTCTTAGTGTAGCGCAGTTGCTGTTGGTAATTGATGTTATTGTTGTTGTTGTTGTTGTTGTTATTGTTGCTATCGTTATCTATTTATATTGCGCTTTGTTGGAGCAGCTATAGCTAGCCACACTCTTGTGGCAGCCATTAACGCTGAAGTGTCGCTCAAGCAATGCAATTAAATTAATTTCAACGCAGAAAGCTAAACGTTACATTCAAGAATTGCTATTCTTCAAGGATATATGCACATTAAAATACCTTATATGCCTGTTTTTTGTAAGCTTTATAATAAACCCTTGCTTCATTTTTCTTTTTTTTTTAATTTAAATTTAAAACACACAAACATTTTCAATTAAAAATGACTAGAATTCAGGCTATGTTTTAACACGTTGACTGCCGACTACGAGATAACTCGTAAATTGCTTTCCTTTCTAAGGTGCCAACTACGAGTTATCTCGTACTCACTAAACCTGTCATTTTTTGTTGTCACTCGTTCTTGGCTTCTGCATAGCGATTTCTGTTACAGAAGCCAACTACGAGATAATTTGTAGGTCCTTTTTCACCTAAAAAAAATATATATATTTTGCTTTTTGATGATATATGTGATCTAGAAAGAATTTTTAGTAATATAATGTAAAAAAATCAAATTTATATTTTTCCTAGTTTTCTGAAAATTGCCGCGGCAGTCAACGTGTTAAATATACGTATTTTTTAAAATGTCCTTGTCAGATGTTGTGGCCGAAATGCTAATTATGTGGCTCTATTTTGAACTTTAATTTATTTCAGCAAAACAGCAGCTGTGCTCAAGGTAGTCAAAACAACAACAACAACACAACAACAACAGACAGCAAAAACTACAGCAATATCAACAGCAACAATTTTTTGGCCATAAAATATCCTTCCGCTGCAAGGATATGCTGGTGTTTAATATTAGTTTTAACATGTTGAGCAACTTAGTAGTATGTTCGCCTCTGCGTGGACATTTATAAGCATAACAATGTTTATGTAGGTTTGTGTGTGTTTGTGGCTGTATTTTAAACTTTTCCCTTCGTGTGTGTGTTTGTGTGTGTGTGCGTGTGTGTGTGTGTGGAGAGGCTTTATATTTTATACGTTTTATTTATTTTTATGTATATGTTGCCTGCCTTTTTGTCGTTGCGCCTTAGTTTTATTTTCTTATTTCCGGCTTCAGGTTTCCGCTGCTCAACACATCATCTTGTTGGTTGTTGTGCAACACACAAGCCCACCTACATGCCTACATACCTAGCTATGTAAATAAATATAAAACAGCAGCACTTTTGCGGACTGCCAGCTTAAAGTCATTATTGTCCTTTTGATATATGTTGTATACCTTTTTGAGTCCTTTTCCTTAATTGAGTTTCAAATTAAACTCTGCTCTAAGATATTCAAAGGATATTTGTGAATAACTCTCTTCTTTCACCCTTAGACAAGAGCAGAAAGAGCACACAGCAAGCATAATAAATAACACAAGGATAATACTAGTTTCGGTTACTTTTTTCAGCCCTTGGCATATATATATATATATATACTTTGGCTAAATTAGCGCTTCTCTTCTTTTTAAAGAAAAAAGCAATATAGAAAAGCAAAAAGTGAAGGGATCACAAATTTTAAAACATACCCGCTGGTTGCTAGGCATGGTATTATCCTTTCAGATAATGACAAAAAAAGTTAAGTCTTCATTTAACAAATGGATAAAACATAAAAGGAGTTGTTTGAAAATTTCATAATAAGAAGATTTTGGGACTGCAAAATTTTTACAGAAAAAACATGTTATTTAATTATATATAAAGCGATGGCCACATTCACCATACACTGAAAACAAATTAAAAAGTTGCCAGTACTTTGTTGTGATCTCAGTGACAACAACTAATATTGTATAAGTTCAGTTGTCAAATTGTGAATTAGGTACCGACAACTATTTCTTATACGTCAATTTAAAAATTTTTTAACACTTCAGGATTTTTATAAAATTTTGTGTGCAGATATATAAATTTACATCAAAAAAAATATACATATATTTATTATTTATTGTATCGAAATATATGGACCTATTTTAACACCGAATTCCACCCCTAAATAATGAAATAGGATGGAAAGGCATTGCAGAAAATATATATTTTTTTTACATGAATTCTTGGTTCTCCAAATAGGCAAATATTTTTGTATTGAAGCTCATCTAACGCTAAATTTTTTTAAGAAATACTATTAATATCGACTTACTATTAAAAACACTTTATGGATGCAAATTTTCAAAGAGATCGAAGAAACCATTATTTAACCTTTATCCAACTAATTTTTTACTAGAGCCCATCTTACAGTACAGTTTTTTACAAAAACCGCCACAAATATTGAGTAACCATTAAAAACAACTTATTTATGCAGATTTTTAGAGAGATCGAACTACGTTCAGAAGTTTCAGCATAAATAACCATTATACCATATTATTGATTACTTTTGTACTGCAGCACATGTTAAGTTACACTTTTTTACAAAAACTCGCACACCTTTGTTTTGTGGGTGTCATATAAAAAAGCTTGTGTCGAAGCTACCTAAATTAAATTTCATGCAATAACAATAGAGTTCAGCTACTACAGCTTTTTCGCACATTCTCAGCATTAATCTATTTGAAACCACAATCCAGATCTCATTGAAATATTTCAATGTAATGCATTCCAGTGGCTCCAAACAAATTAATGTGGTAAAAATTTACCCACCAGAGAATGGATAGGGCTCAGGGACAACACAGGACATAACGACTAACCATACATAAACAAACACAGATCTAATAACACAACAGCTTTCAATCTACTTTTGAGTTGACCTCTTGACAATCTAACATCAAAAAATGTACAGTTGTTAACAGAGACACTCATGCGGTTCAAGGGAGCAGTAGCCATGTAATTTGTACTACTAAATGGTAGATAAATTAAGTTGTTAGCATTTCTACTACTTCTACGGTTAGAGTTAAAGTTTAAAAGAGAAAGTAATTCCGGACAATCGAATACACCAGTTATGAGTTGGTGTAAATAGACGATATCCGCAGACTTCCTTCGTTCACTTAAAGATTGCATTTTTAAAAGTTTTAAACGATCCTCGTAAGAAGGAAGGTTCAAAAAATCAATCCCACCTAAGCCCCTAAGAGCAAACCGAACAAAACGTTTTTGGATTCTCTCTATACGTTCATTCTTTGGCCCAGCGTTTTATAAATCCAAGCATTGAAGATGCTTTTTTACAAATGTAATCAATATGATTGTTGAACGATAGCTTAGAACCCATGCATATACCAAGGTCTTTCACGGCCTCAACACGACTTAAAGCAGTATCTTTAATATTATAGTCAAAAATTAAATTATTCCTTTTGCGTGAAAAGGTCATAGTTTGGCATTGAACAAGATATAGAAACATATTATTTTTAAAGCACCAAACTTCAACAGATTTCAGGTCAGCCTGGAGTAGTTTGAAGTCTTCTTTAGCATTTCTTGTTCTGTATATTTTCATATCATCTACATAAATTAACAGGTGAGAATGTTTAACAATGTGGGTAACATCATTAATGGCTAAAATAAACGGAAATGGACCTAAGTGACTGCCTTGAGGGACACCTGGTTCCACAACAAATACAAGAAACAAACCCCTCGGAATCGTATTTGATAAGATCGTTCTGTCAAATACGATTTAATCCAGCTACCAAAATATTGTGGAAATCCCAATAACTTGAGTATAAATGAAATTAAATTATGTGGTAATTTATCAAACGCTTTACTCATGTCAGTGTAAATGCAGTCGACCTGATTGCCTGATTCAATTGTATTAAGGCAGAAAGATGTAAAATCGAGAAGGTTGGATACAGTGGATCTGCCATTAACAAAACCATTCTGACGAGTTGTTATGACTTCTCCACAGTATCTTTTAACCCGATCACACACCACTCTCTCAAAAAGTTTTGGAATCGATTATAGTTTAGCAATGGGCCTGTAATTAGTAACATCATTCCTGCAACCCTTTTTATAAATGGGGCTTATAAATGATTTTTTCCACAAATGAGGAAAAAAGCTTTCATTTAAAGATTTATTAAACAACAAAGACAGTGGTTGATGCAAAATAAACCACATTGTTTTAACACAGCGGCAGGAATTCCATCAGGTCCAGCACTAAAATCTTCATCTATCGATCCAATATAATTACAAATATCATCAGCGGTAAAGGATATAAATTCCATAGAAAACTTGGGTGAAGAACTCATATATATACAAAATACATAACATCAGGGTTAAAAGAATCGGAACAGAATGATTCTTTAAAAAGAGTAGCAAATAGGCCACAGATTATGACGGGATCATCAGTAAATCCGTCAAGAGTTTTAAATGATGAAGGGAATCCATCGGATTTCTTTTTTGTATTTATGAATCCCCAAAATTTCCTTGGATTAGACAATATTCTCAGCTTAATATTGCCTAAGCATTCATTATATAGCGTAGCTGAGCAATTTTCAAATTCCAGAAACAAACATTTCTAAGTTTCTAGGTCATTCGAGTCACACATATTTCTTCCATGCTCTGTTTCGGTTGTTGCGAAGTGTTTGTAATTCCTTTGTATACCAGGGGTATGTCGTTTTATTCGCAAATTTGAGGCTATATAGTACGGATTGAGAAAACATAGCAAAGAGTTCCAAATAAAAGTAACTAATGGAACTATTAAGATTATTTTCACTTTATTTTTTTTAATTTTTTTCATTTCAAAAAAATCAGTTTTTTTAAAGTTGAATTCATAAACTTTGTCATTGGAATATTTTCTCTATTTTGTACCAAATACTCAATGGTGGATGGTATTCATCAACTGTCTGTAGTTAAGACCAGGTCAAGAAGTCGACTAAAATTTGATTTTTATTCACTTAATATCAAAACGAAATCGTGTTCGAAAAATGGACATCGTTCACTAACGAACACGCCCACCTCCCATACAACCCCAAAATTGAAAACTATTTAAATAGGCTTCTGTCGAAGCTACAAAAATACAATTAGATATTTATTCATTTTATCTAAAAATTAAGACGTATTAGAAAAATGGGCGTCATTCACCCATGAACATGCCCACCTCCCATATAACGCCAAAATTCAAACCTCTTTAAAAAAGCATCTCTTTAAGCTACAGGAAAAAACTTTTATACGTTTTTATTTTAAATTAAAACTAAATTGTGGAAGAAAAATGAGCGAAACCCACCTACGAACACACCCACCTACGAACACACCCACCTACGAACACACCCACCTCCCATACAACCCATTGTAGTGAAAAATTTATAAATAGGCTAATATTTAAGCTACAGAACTGAAATTGAGTATTTGTGTGTTTTGTATCATGACTGAGGCGTGTTAGAAAAATTAGCGTCAACCACCCAAGAACAAACCCACCTCCCAAACAACCCCAAAATTGAAAACTTTATAATAAGACTTGTTTACTTTGCAGGAAATCAATTTGATACAAATGTATTTTAGACGTCATCAAAATTTTTTGAAATCTCATACAAAAAGAGCTTCAATTTCAGATTTTGTACCATTACGAATCGGACGTGGGGGTATTTTAACTTCGGCCAAGTCGAAGATATACCTTACTAGTCATATAAATGATGGTCTTTTACTTTTGTGGTGATATCCACCAAAATCAATTTTTTTCCACAACAACAAGATTCCGACAACGGATTCTGAAAGGCTTTTAGCATGGGTCTATATTGATTTCTAACAACAATTGAACGCATATAACTTCATGAAAACTTAAATTGAAATTTTTTTTTATTTACAACCTATCCATAGGTTAATAAGTAAATGTCTAAAAATACGATAAATATTGCAAAATTTACATGAAGAATTTCAGAATAAACATGAAACATACATGATTTTACTCATTTATACCAATGAGTAAAATCACTATAAAAATACTAAATAGTTAACAAATATTAATTACTTGTTCTCTCCCGTCAAAAATTACGGGCTTGGTTTAAATAAAGGAAAAACATGAAATATTGCAAAAAACAATTTTTAGTTCAAAATATTTATAAAATACTTTAAAATAATAACGGAAACCATAGTAGGTATGACGAAATAAGTTTAAAAATCTTTTTGTATATAAAGCACCTTAAAGTAAAAACGAAAACTATAGTAGGTACGACGAAATAAGTTTAAACATTTTTTGAAAAACTGAAAATTTCAAAATGAAAAAATAAATAATAATAAATTTCTGAAGTTTCCATAAAACACAAAACAAAAAATGCCTAAAAATATGCTATGAAATTTAAAAAACAAATCAAGCGTTCCGCACTCACATTTTACGGAATTATGTTATAGTAATGTTCTTCTTGTCTCTTCAGAATTATCTAACAGGCGTATCGCATATACATTAGAGTATTTGCTAAGATATCTATTAAGATATCTTTCGGCAAATTTTTTTATTTCTTCTATAACTGTTGGTATATTAAGATCATTATGAATTGAAGGGCTTATTGCAAAAACATGATATGCCACACTGCTTTAAAAGTTCATATTTTATGTTCATTACATTCCTTGATGCATTATCAATATCCACTGAAAATATTGCGAATATTACCCGATCAATTTTGGCCGTATATGTAAAAGTTCTTGTAAGTATTTTAATGATTTCATACAAATATTCATTTTTTAAAAACTTTAAGGTCGATTATTTCATAATATTTTTTATGTGGCATATCATATTTTTGCAATAAGCCCTTCAATTGTAAAATTTGACACAAACCAGGCGGTATCATTCTTACAGCCTAATGCTGGCATTATCGTCACAATCAGTTGATACTGAAAAATTGGGATATTTTTGATCCGTCTCTATTGATTCATATTCCGAATAAACTCTCACAAGAAAAAAGCTTTAAAAATTCACCTCATAATGGTGTAAAGCTTTTTCAATTTGACGTTATTTTTTGACAGCGAAATTTGGCTAAAATATAAAAATATTATGTAAATAAAATTGAAACGCGGAAAAATTGTTGCCGTCGAATAAAAATAAAAATAAAGTGCATCAAAATAAATAGCATTGCCAAGAACGTTTCCACGAAAACTCGTGCTCAGGAGAATGTTTTCTAGGAATTCGTTACATAAACTCCAACGCACTGACTTCGGCCACCGAGAGGCTTTCTGGCTGTGTTTTTATATTAAAGCTGTCCAGCAGATGTCAGAGAAGTCCTCTTCTCTCAACAGGTTTCCTCGTTTAAAATGTTTCGACGAATTAATTACATTAATAGAACTTTCCTCCTACATTTCGGTAAAAATGTTTATTTATAATAATTTATTTCTACGAAATTTTTATAAAATCTGTGTTTATGACATGCTTAGCTACTCGTCATTATATTGATCTCAATTGATACAAAAAGAGCTTTTTCAAATTGCTCTGAATAGGAATTTGTATCAAGTGTGATTTTTGTATCAATTGATATTGAGATCGCTTTTGTGATTTTGTAAGAATAGAGCTGTTAATGTTTTAGATTGAAATCTTTGAAGCACAGCTATATTTGATTTGGGTGCATTACCCCACAGCTGTTACCATAAATCCACGTTGCTAACGCTATCTAGGTGCAATCATTGGTATACAATGGAATTACTGGGTGGAATAATATTTTCATTAATCTTGACAGGTTTACAGTCAGTCGCCTTTAGGGAGTGCAAAAGTTATTTGGCTAGATTTTCTTGGGTTAATTTTTATGGCGTTTTCGTTTCTACCAAAAAATGTTGCCTTGCCGATGTGCAAAATGTTTTCAATGTTGCACGCAACCCTGTAAAAGTGCAAGTTTTTGCTTACTCAGAAAATGTCAACACATTATTGACGAATGTAACCATCCTTGTCTAACGCACGCATTTGATAATATTGTCTTTTAAAGAACAGCTGATATGCAGGGCAACCATTTACCCTGAGAAAGTTTCGCAGGGCAGAAAATGCGTAGTTTTTGCTCTTTGTGAGTGTGACATTTTCAGAAATGAACACAGAACTTACTCACACGTTTGCACTTATTTTAGGATCGAGCACGAAAAAAGGCAAGTGCACTGAAAAGGCAACATTTTTTTGTAGAAACGAAAACGCCATTATATTCCATTGAAGATTAGAATTTCTTATTGAACCAGCTGTGAAGCTTCAGTTGAAGATTCTGATGTGGCTAGTATTGCAGTGTCATTGGCAATTGTTGCTACTAAAACGCTATTATAAACTGGCATATCTGACGGGAATAAGGTATACAGAACAGGACCTAAGACACTTCCTTGAGGCACACCTGAACAAATTTTTACTATTTTAGAATCTTCTGACCAAAATTAACAAAGAAAATGCGGTAAGATAGATATGATTGCATAGTTTAGAAGTACTGAGTGGGTAAAAGTTCCTTTAATTTATATAATAATCCAGTGTGCCACACCCCAACGAAGGCTTGTTGAACATCCAACTATACTGCAGAATAGAATTTCTTTTTCTCCAAACTTAATGCAGACTTTTTTCAAACACAGGTTCCCTCAAATTCTTGCTTGTGGAAAATTTTAGCACCAATTCTGAATAATTTTGATAAAAACCCTAAAACAAGTTTTGACTTATTTCTGGCGTTCAATTTGCATTTTGAGCTTTGGTGTATTCAGAGACTTATAGTAGAATCTTATGACAAATATTTTTGTGGAATATTTTAGCCTCTATAGCCCTGCTTATTGGTCTTTTACCTCTTATTTTTAGTTTAAGGAATTCTGTTTCTAAATAAAATTAAATAAATGAAAGTATTCAATATCTTTCCAAAGATATCATTGCGTGAGGATTCCGAAAAAATAAAGTTATTTGAATTTAAGTGAAAATTATCTAAAATTTTTTTAATTTTAAAAACTAAAATTCTAATGTAGATTGGATGATGTCTTTTATAAGACGCATCTGGAGGGTCGATATGCTAATCAAAGCCATCCGGTGGAGTGGAGGTCTCGAGGAATGTTCTTGATTTAAGCACTTGATATTCATCTAGGTTGTTGAAGAAAGGTTTACCTTTCGTGCTCATTGTAGATCCTGCCAGACCTGCAAAAGCACAAACGAAGAGTATTAGCGTTTCTTTTTCATTAAGGTCATCGCAACTGCCACAGTGGGCGTTAAATGGTATTTTTTAAGACATGCATCGCAATGAGCCAATGACCAGTTGTTAACTTAATAGCAGCTCATGAGTTCTGGTTGAGTTGCATGCGTTCTATGAGTTATTGGTAAAGTTTTATGAGTGAATCCTTCCCTTCACTGTGCTCAAAGTAAATGCGACTCAAAGCAGAAACCTAGCCTTGCCAGTTCATCCATTTTTTCATTGACAGAAATGTTCCTATGGCCAAGAACCCATATTATAGTAATGTTCAGCTGGGGACTTGAGCGGTTTAGATACTCTTTGCATTGCCTGTTGGAGCTGTTTAGAATTGGTTTTGAACGCATCTGTAGCTTTAATGAGTTGGCTGTAACAAAATACATAGCTACATTTTGGTTGTTGATGTCGACTTAAAGTCCGACAAGCTTCTTTTAAGGCAAGAAGTTCTGCCTGAAAAACGCTGAATCCGGCAGGCAATAAGATTTCTCCACACGCAGCTTCTCTAAGTAAATACCAGCTCCAACTCCACAATTCATCTTGGATCCATTAGTGTAGAAGCTTATGTCAAAAACGAGGTCCAGTCTACCATTTTGCCGTTCGAACCGGTGTTGCGAGTCTTAAGTCTTTTTTTTCCTTAAGTCTTTTAAGGAAAAACTCTAACTGTAAACGACATTAAAAATAAAACGTCAAGTATTTCAATTGTTCTTTAAAATAAACCATAAGTATCTTTATTTATCAGAAATTTAAAAGAACAATTTAATATCGTATAATTCTTTAAGCTATAAAAACTCCTTCTCATTAATTTTGAATGCAATATTAAATTCAATTCCAGTAATTAAAGTAAACCATTAAAATTTTTATTAAGCATCCCACTTAGAACCAATCTTCAGGTTCTGGCTGAAATGAGTGCCAAACTTAATTGAAAGTCTTAGATACAAGATTAAATAGTAAGCTCCCAATACAAGGACATTAATTATCTATTGACAGGATGTGCGTTTTCATAATTTCAATAATAAATATTCATTATGTCGCACACAAAAACATAAACATAAACAAATGCAGCAAAAACAAAGCACTCAAGAAAAATGTTGACAATAAATTCAAGCGAAAAAAAGAACACAAAAAAGAAAGCAAAAAAAAAAAAACACAACAAAAATTATGCGACATTAAAGGTTGAGAATGTCATCAGATGATTAAAGGATGGTGTAGAAATAAGAACAACAAACACACACAACCATACACACACATAAGCAACAGGAGAAGAGGAAAGATATATTTAATTATCGGTAACGATTATTAACATTACCGGTAACTGCCAAGACAGGCTGTCGATAAAGCAGCGAGAAGAGCCAAGCATAAAAGCGTGCCTAAGTTTGTTTGCTTGCCACGGTGAGTGTAGCTGTGTATGTGTGTTTGTGTGAAGGTGGGAGTGGGTTTGTTTGGCTTAGAAGTTGCGCCAGCAATGCTGAAGGTGACCATCAGCTTTATTTGTGTGCGTTAGTAGAGTAGCGTTTATGGCTCTTGGTATGTGTATGTGTGTGTATGTGTGTGTGTATGTGTGTGTGTGTGTGTTTGTGTTAATGGATTTTATGCAGTACCAGTTGCTGTTTTCGCTGTTGTGGTTCTTGCTGCTGGAAGTCATTAATTTACCTTTTTTTCAATTGTCATTAAAAGCGAACGAGCAGCTTTGCAAGTTTTTCGCCAGGAACTGCATAAGAAATTTTATAATAAAACAACAGCAGAACAAAAAAAAAAAAAAAAACACTTAAAAATAAAAATAAAGAAAAGAATTTAAAATCTTGATAGCAGCGGTGAGATACAAGAATGTGTCTGCAAACAATGTGCCAGACTTTTTTACTGCGCAGCAGTTGAGTATAAAAAAAAATAAAAAGTAACAGAAAATCGCTTTATATACGCTGGTTCCGATGCCAACGATGACGCACCATTGTGGTCAATTATGTTGCTGCTGCAATGGCTGCATCATCGCTGGCTTCTTTTTCCATTTTTATGTCTTTTCTACACCTTATAAAGTTTTTAGCGTTTACTTTTTATAATATTTATTTTTTTTTGGTACTTAATTTTGTGTTTTTGTGATTCAAAGTATTTTATACGTTTTTTTCAACTGTTTTAACTAGCGGAAATGACGGAAATGCGCTGATTTTATTTATAGCAAGATATGCATCAGTATTTCCGGTTGTTACCTGCTGTCTGCTTTTCTAGGTTTTCAATGAAATTGTTTTTTAAAGGTAAGGTTGTGCAACTAAATTGGTAATAAATGTTCAGTTTAAAGCATAAAAAGCTTGATACAGTTTAAAATTTTGTATTTGGTCCTTAAAGATAGCTCTTTTATAGCTTTTTAGCCATAGTTTAAGACCATTTCATGCAAATAAAACACTTTCAAGCTAGGATAACTGAAAGTTAAAGCATTTCTTCAATTTAATTTAATCCTTTTTACTCTACATCCTGACGTCCTTAATCAATTTTGCTAAAAATCACAGTCGTACACAGGCTAATAGCAGTCAACTTCTGCCAACACATGTTTGAAATTGTTGAATCTGAGCGCATTGCATTAGAGTAGACATCAGCTGGAGGACATCAGCCAGAACATTTCATTTCATTTTATAGTATTTTGCGGCACACATTTAAGCTACAACAATAATAGCAACAAATCAGCACAATATTCAACTCAACTCAACTCAGTCGGAAGCCAAGCGGAAACCAGAGCAATAAATCAAAAAATTTTCCGAGGCGTAAAAGACGAAAGCAGCAGAAAGATCAGCTAAGAATGATAAGCAGAAAGTGTGGAGAAATGCATCTGATGTTGCGGGCGGGTGGCTCAAAGACACTTAAATGAGGATGAGATATGCGAGAAAAAACATATTAAAATCTATGCAACTGTCAAATACATACAAAGATTTGAGATTTTCAAGCATGTCCCAAACACATACACGCTTACGATTACTTTGGCTTCAATTTCAAACCAATTTCTTTTTTTTTTCTTCTACTCTATTTCACTTCAATTGCTTCAATTTCAATTTTCAATTTTTATATTCGCACGCTGCTTTATATATTTATATTTTTTTCTTCTTCTTCTTCTTCTTCTTATGTCTTGCTTGCATTTCATGCAGCAATTCTTTTTTATTTGTTTTTCGTTTTTTTGCTCTAGCAATAAAAGCAATTTAAGCAACCTTCGAGTTTTGTCACCATTTTGCCAGCACACATTGAAATTTACGAAATTGTGGCATAAAACATACACCTTCAACTGTCTGGACCAACTTCCCCCATACACTTTCTTTCAATTCCCATTCCTATTTCCTGCTACTTGCTGCAATCGTTAAATTTTAACACTCTTTTCCTAACATACTCTTCAGATAGTCCTTTAGCGCCAGCAACATGACCACATTTGCCGTTCTTCCTGTTGTTATTGTTGTTCTTCTTGTTTGTGTTGTTGTTTTTTGCATTTTTGTTGTTATTGTTGTTATTGCAGTTACTGTTGTCGTTACCTTGGCTAACACGTTCCACTGCAATCGTTTATAATAAGTCATCGAGTGTATCGTAAATACTTGAAATTCCAATCTGGGTATTGAGTTCGTGTCCTGTCGCTGACTTCGTGTCTTCCAACAAAAATGTCACAAAAGAAACAGCCTTGTTTAATTTGTGTGGGCAGTGCCAGCAGTTGCTTAAATTGCTGTATAAGCCGTTTAAAGTTTTATTAATGTTTATTTTACTTATAATAAATTGTACAGCTTGTAAACAGTTAAACGGTTAGGTACATCTATAAATTTAAGAAATTTTCTACTGAACTAGAAGAATGCATGTTTTTCAAAGAACTTCTTTTATTGAAATAATGTGTTTTCAATTGTAGCTGCTTTAAAGTGATGAAAATAGGGAAGAAACTTAAGTGACGGTATAAAACGGCTTGGCCAAAAGTAATTTTTAAAATATATAAATTTTTAAGGTTTTTAATGCAGTTTAATTTATAGGTCGATAGGTTTTGTACTATTGTACACTATTTTGTAACTACGAGTTCTTTCCCGGCAAAAATGACGGGCCCGGTTTTTAAAAAAAAAATTAATTAATTAAAAAAATTCAATTTAATCAGAAACCAGCGATGGTCAACATTTAGATTTTAAATTGTGCAAATAACAATTTTGAGTTTTCAGTATTTAAAAAATACCTTTAAGTAAAAACGAAAACCATAGAAGGTACGACGAAATAAGTTTAAACATTTTTTGTAAAACTGAAAATTTCAATATGAAAAAAAATAAAAAATTTTTTTTAGTTTCAATAAATCACAAAACAAAAATGCCTAAAAATATGGTATGGAATTTAAAAAAAAAATCAAGCGTTCCACATCCAAATAACAATTTTCCTCCTATAAAACACCTAAGAACATTCTCAACAACATATTAAAACACAACAGTTACGGATATAATCAATGTATAATAATCGTATTAGATAAAAAGGCGCACTTTTTTTGTTTGTATTAAACCCTACATCAGTAAAATTATATTCTGTTGAACATATTCTTATCATTACTTTATAAGAGCTTTATATCATTTTTTCAGACTTATATCAGTGTTTGTTGCTATAGAGGGCATTACAGAATATTTATATCATAAAAATGTTGAAGTTTTATAGCCATGTCAAATATGTCAAAATAAATGTTCGAAAAAAAAATGTTATTCGAAAAAAAATAATTTTGAAGTGTTCTCTTCCAGTTTTTTTTTTTTTTTGTTTTCATCTGACAAATTGAAATTGAGTTCCTTTTTTTTTCTAACATTTTTTTTGTTATAAAAATTTATTTATTGTGTTGGAAGCGGATTCGATCTTGGTACCTCCGTGTTGCCAGTACGACACATTAACTTCTCGCCCATTTTTCCATATTCAATACTTTGAAAACATTTTTAATTAAAAACGACTGCGCTGCCTATTGGTAGCTTCAATACCCTACAAGAAATGGATAACCGAAACTCCAATACATTCACATACATTTTTTTTGTTAACGATCACATCCTCATATTCATTTCAATGTCAAAATTTGTGAAATAAGGGAAAAAATTTAACATTGTGACAAATGCATACGAAAAAAAGAGAAGGTATTATAATTTAAACCAATGTCAAATTTTCATAGTCAAATTGTATTTAATAATTTATTTTCATTGTGCGGCTCACGTTTGGCATTTTTTGAATTAAAAATAAATAAGTAAATAAATAAATAATAATAAACATAATATGAAAAAAGATAAAATTAAAATAAACATAAAATACTTACAAAATATAAACAACTAGCAATACCCGGCGCGCGTTGCTACGCCTTAGGCCACGTGCATAGTAAACGCCGATTCAGACTGCCTGCCTGTGCCCGCAGAGTGTGTGAAAAAGCGAGAGAGATAGATATTTGTATCTCATTTGTTCACACAGATTTCAGCTTGCCTGTCTGTCTGAATCGGCGTTGAAAATGCACGCAGCCTTAGACAAACACATGTACTTCATCTGTGACTTCAGAACCTATTCGATCAAAAATGTAGCTTGTAGGGGAAGGTGCACCCACTTGACCAAAGCTCAGACCAGTTTTCTATTAGAAGGACATTACCAAATGGCAACTCCATTCGGAATTTCACTGATCAGCGATTTTTATTTCCAATGCTATTTGCTATTAAAAATTTGGCTTGTATGTGCGGATTCACACCCCGTTTTCCAATGCCCGTGCTATATTTCTTGTCGAAAGACATTTCCAAAAATTAAATTTATACTGAGTTTAAATATTATGAAACATTAAGTACCACAGATATTCGATATTAAACATTTAAACTATGTTGATGGTGTCACGACCCAATTTCCAATGCTTGCTGAATTTTTCCAGTGGATGGACACGACTAAATGTTATATTCCTTTTGAGTTTCACAAATTTGTGACTTATGTTTCTTAAATTATACTGAAAAGTTTGAATGCCTTAAAAGTGTCTCGCCCCTTCTGCAACGGCTTTAAAATTTTACCAGTAAAACAGCACGTGAAAATTGAGGTCAAATACAGAATTTTGGAGCTGTGCAACATGTAATTCTAAAGCTATTCGATATCGATGCCAAACTTCACAGGAGCGCTCTGCAGACTTTGCTAGAGTTTCCCTGAAAATTTCATAACAATTGGTTTAGCGGTTTTGAAGTCTACTTGTACATACAATCATTTTAATATACAAAGAAGATGTTAACAGCTTGTTTAAAATATGCTTAACTTACGCATCCTTTAAACACTAAAATATGCGTCAAACATACGTTTTCGATGCGTTTTACATGCGCTGCGTAGCTTATGCCAGGCTGTCTAATATAATGGAAAACCATTCAAAAGTTGAATTATAATATTAAGGTTAAACTAAAACTACTGGAGACCAATGCAAATGCATTATTTATAATGCTATTATAAAAAAACAGAGAAACCAACCAACTTGAGACCCTCCTCCTTTTTGAAATCGGTTAAAAATAAAAAATATGCTCCAATAACAATAACTCTTTTAATGTGCAACATTTATTAACACGCGAAATAAAAAACTTTGAGGCTTCTGTTTGGAACAAAATCGAAAATCCAACTAAATTAAAGAAGTTATATTGGTATTCCTCTACATTTATGGTCATCATTTTGTTACAACTTCATTTCATAGTACCAACCTATTTGATTTTAAAAAAGACGTTGGAAAATAAAAACAAAAATTATTTTCTGATGCGTCCAATATAAACCTATTGAAAAGTTTAAAGGAAATCTATTTTATAAGGTTGTATGCATGAACATAATTTCTGCGCAGATGAACACAAACAATGACATATCAATGCGACATTTCAGATCGTACTGAGATCCTCTGAGAAGCATTTGAGCATATGCAATGGAATATTTGTATACTGAAATAACTACAACAATAAAAAATTTCATCCCCCATTTCATGGTAAGATTTTAATATATTTATATTTCTCTCTGAGCAAGAAGTTGACTGCAAATAAAGTAGCTAGTGTTGCCATAAAAACAAATTTTAAATCTGAACTATTGTATAAAGCTTTCAATCCGTCGAGATTGTGTTATTGTCGATGAATAACATTTGCAATAAATAACAAAATAATAATTTGGTTATATATCAGGCATAAGAGGAAAAAGATTTTTTGACTGTAAATATGTATAAACAATTCAAGTCTGAAAACCATAACAAATACGATGTCAGATTGTTGGCAACACTGCTCAACAGACCAAACTGAGAGCAACTCCCGACACAACATGGCAGCCGTGCTCACAGCCAGAGCTTAAGCATTGGTTTTCTGCTGCTTGTTGTGCTGCTTGTACAGCATTAGCATGAATTAAAAGACATGAATTCTTAAATAATTAAAGAAAAAGTTTTGTAAAAAACGTAGTACCCTATTTTAATTTCGCTTATCATAGCAATTGAATAGTGAAAAAATTATAAAAATCGGTTCAGCGGTTATTGAGAACACGTCGCCGCAAATCCGTGAGTCTCCTTTTATATAATAGTATAGATAAAAAATATATAAGCACCAGCACTAGCTCTAGCACCAGCACTAGTACCAGCACCAGCATCAGCACTCAGCTTGCAAAAGCGCCAGCTCTAACACCAGCACTAGCACCAGCACTCAACTGCAACAGCGCCAGCGCCAGCACCAGCACTAGCTATAGTACCAACACTCAGCTTCAACAGCATCAGTACTTACACCAGCACTAGTACCAGCACCAGCATAGCTCTAACACCAGCACTAGCTCTAGCACTAGCACCAGCACTCAGATGCAAAAGCACCAGCTCTAACACCAGCACTAGCACCAGCACCAGCACTCAGCTGCAACAGCACCAGCGCTAATACCAGCACTAGTACCAACACCAGCACAAGCTCTAACACCAGCACTCAGCTGCAACAGCACCAGCGCTAACACCAGCACTAGTACCAACACTAGCAGTAGCTCTAACACCAGCACTCAGCTGCAACAGCATCGGCGCTAACACCAGCACTAGCTCTAGCATCAACACTCAGCTGCAACAGCATCAGCACTAATACCAGCATTAGCTGTAGCATCAGCACTCAGTTACAACAGCACCAGCACTAACACCAGCATTAGTATCAATACTAGTTCTAACACTAGCACCAGTGTACTGTATAAAATTTAAATAATAAATTTAAAACAATTGTTTTCATTTTCCAAAAGTATGCATTTGTTATTTTAAAAGAAGTACGTTAGATAAAAGCGATATTTACGTTTTATCTAACGGTTAACTATAACTTAGTTTTCGGTTAGATCTATCTGATGGGAGTTGGTTACCTATAACGTGTATTTAGGTTATCCTTATCTAGAGAGAGCGAGAAGGCTACATTCAGATGGTATTGGAAATCGATTTAAAAAACAACCTGTGAGAAAGGGATGCCAGTTCACACGTATACACTAGTTTCGATTACTTTCTTCCCGAGGCTCTTCCCAGCATAACCGAAACTTTGTATGAAGAGGTAAACGGAATTTCAGTTAAGATAAACCGTTTTTTATTAGTTAAATAACCGATAGTCTTCTTGTAGGGTATTTATATGTGACATTTATTCGAAATCTCAATAATGTCGTATTGAGGTGATGCTTCTTTTATTTTTTTTATAAGAAAAGGGCGAAAGTTTTGTTTAACTAATCAATCTTTATTAAGTATTTATAATTCATTATTTATTATCAGGTAATTTTTTTCATATTAAGTGAACTGTTATTTTTGAAATTTTTATTGTTTTATACGAGTAAGTAAAACATAATTTCCTGGTTCAAAAACATTTTTTATTAAACTTTAACATTAAAAAAATTATAAATTATTATTTTCGGCATGCCCGAATTTAAAGTACCCACTCTTGGTAGTAATATTTAAGCATTACCCAACAGAATCGAGCTTATAATTTTTTAGGTCTGTTTTTTACAATTTTTAACGTTTTTCTTTAAAATAAATCCTCATCTTACGTTTTCATATTACCAAATTATCTCTGTGGAATAAATAAACTTAGTAATTCCTTTTACCATTTTCAAGGTAGCACACAGCCAGCTCTTGCATAGATCCTACACGTGTCTACGTAATTATATCTCAAAGATCTCTAGAAAGTGTCAAGATTTATTTAAAGAAGGTGGCAGAAGTAGATTGACGTCTATCACATCCACACCGTAGTGCTATCTTCTTTTGCTACCTTCTTTAATATATCTTAAAAAGTGTTTTATTTTTAATATGAAAGACAAGCAACAGCAGCTCTTTCAGAGTGCATTTTTATGAAATAATTATAATTTTATGTGGATAGGTCACAAATTACGGTTGTAATCCTGTCGACCGACAGATTGAAAGTGCTAAATCTTGTCAGGAGGTGACTCTTATCAATAAATATAAAATTAAATATATGTGGGCTTATAAATACATGCAGAATTTAAAATTCCAAATGGTAAAAATCCCTACTTTTGTTATTTGTGTTTCATTACTTGTGATTGACATACATGTTTAAACTACAATTGACGGTGAACTCGCTTTTTATATTAGAAATTATATGAGAATTCGAAGTTTGTCAAATAGGTTGGGTGCTAATGTTTTCATCTTAAAACATGAAGGTCCATGGTTCAAATGCTGCGGGCGCTTAGAGAATTTTTTTTTTTGTAATAAAATATCAATAATATATAATTAATATAATAAAATATCAATTTTTTTATATATTCTGAATGACAAGCTCCGTTCGAAAAACAGAAAATTTGTGTCATGGCGATTTGTTTAGTTGGCAACACTTTTGGTATGAAGACCACATCAATAAAAAAATTAAAAATTTTTACCTGCCAATAAATCAATCGACCATGATATAATTACTCCAAGGTAGTATTGACGTTTCTGTTGGAAACGGACTTTTGTCAAAAAATATAACAAGAAACAGAGCGCTCACAATTCGTCATAGCATACAATTTATTTTCACTGGTTACATTCAGCGAACCCAACAGTTGCCAACTGCTAAGTCAAAACTTGATGCACATAAATATGAAGTTGCGCATTAAAATGCATTTAAAGATAGAACATTTTTAAATTGTCGGTAAAATTTCCATTTGTATTTGATACAAAGCTTGATATTTGATAAACTTGACAATTTTTCTGAAACTTCAATACCGATAATAGCGCTCCCCGATGTGTTGCTGTCACAAAAGTTGACACAGCTGAATGTGGCCAACGAATATAACAACGAACAGCTGTTTTTGACAGCTCAACATTTGTCAACACTACCTGGTAAAATTATTCTATCATGTCAATCGACATAAGATATTTTGATATATTTTGAAAATTAAACAGTTGACTGCTTGAAGGAATTTAATTTTTTTTTTTTTTTGTACTCATATCACATTTTGACAGAATCTATGACATTTTATCCTATCTCATACACAAACCAGCTAAAAAATAAGTACTTGGCAACGCTACTTTACTCAACTCAATAGGTAGTTGACTTTCTCTATGCTCAACTAGCTAGAGACTTTTTTGTTGTTTTTAACCGTCTTCAAAAAGGAGGAGGTTCTCAAGTTGGTTGGTTTCTTTGATTTTTTTTTTTTTTAAATGTATGTACATCGATTATTTTTTGTCATCAAATTCGATAAAGGGGGGTGTCAGTATAAGAAAAACACTGTATCTGAGTAAATATTGACACAAGGGTACTGACATTTACAGCAAAAATGCAAGTGTAGGTACAATTATAAAAAATTACGGTCAATTAAGTGGGCGTTATTCGACAAAGAGGTGTGGCAATATTTTGAAAAACTCTGTATCTCGAATAATATTGATACAAGAGTATTAACCCTAGAAGGACATGCTTATTTTTTATACATAAAGGTCATGCTTCGTCGAATCGACGACACCATTTTTTAAAAGGCCTATACCGATATCCTATACGGAAAAATCTTTAGAAATGAATTGTTTTCGATTATTCAGATTATTAAGAATAAGAGAAAAAAGCAAACAATTTAATGTATAAAAGTTTTTAATAAAAAAATAAATCTTTTCTGTTTGAGTTCATTTGGCTTTTTTTTAAAAAAGGTACATAAAACAAAATTATATATTAACTACTTTAAGCATATATTGATATAAAATTCATTTTTATCTTAAAAACAAAGTTTTAATATTTATTCAGATGAAGTTTTTAAATGGATGAGGTAATGCTATTGGCAATAGGCAGTCAGTTTTTTTCAGCCTCCACTGTACCAAAGCAAGCTCTGAAACAATCAAGTTCATCATTGGATTCGTTGTAGATTGATAAAATTTTTTCCAATTTCCTAATATTTATATGTTTTTGGTTGCAGATTTTGCGTTCTAGCAATAAAAATGGAATACTAATACAAAAACTACAAAAAAAGAACCCAAAATATCGAACTGAAAAAGTTACTCAAAAGACATGTTTCGACGACGATAATTCTTAAAAATCATACTTCTAAACTATTTTTTCGATTCTACGTCTACGCATACGTTCAAGCTAGACTTTGACTGGTGCTTTCGGAAAAATCAGAAGAAAACAAAATAAAACAAGGAAGAAAAACGATTTAATGTAATCATGCGTCGTCGATTCGACGAAGCATGTACTTCCAGGGTTAAAGCTTACTACAGAGGTAGGCACAAGTATACAAAATTAATTTCAATAAAGTGGGCGTTGTTTGATAAAGGGGTGTGGCAATATTTGAAACAGACTGTGTCTCGAATAATATTGACACTATAATACTGATATTTAGTACAGAGGTAGACACACTTATTACAAATTGGTGTCAATTAAGTTGGCGTCATTTAGGGATACTAGATACTAGCATTTAGGGATACTAGTGGCAATACTAGAAAACAGTATATCGAATACTATTGACACTAGGGTACTGAAATGAAGCACAGAGGTAGGAACAATTATTACAAATTAATAGCGGGGAAATGGGCGTTATTCGACTAAGCGATGTGGCAGTGTTTGAAAAAATTTTATAATATTGACACAAGGGTGATAAAATTCATTGTCAGAATGGGTAGAATTATTGAAAATTCTACAACGAGGCGTATCACTATTAGAAAAACACTATATCTCCGTCAATATTGACACTAGGGTATTGAAATCAAGAATAGGTATAGTTATAACAAAACACAATCAAGAAAGTAGATTAGATTCAACAAAGAGGCGTGTAACAATTAGAAAAACACTGCATTTCAGTTAATAATGAAACTTGGGTACTAACATTTGGTAGGTGGGTAGATAGAATAATTAAAAAGGTGGGAGAGATTACAAATAGCTTGAAGCACTTTAAAGAAACTACTGTATATTAGGCTAGGTCGATTTTTAAACCGATGTTGCCTGGGTGATTTTCGGTTCGGGCATGAAAAGTTATTAAACAAAACACCAAAAAAAGGGGAGTAGGGGTACACTTTACCCCATCGCACCCTCAATTTTGTAAATTTTTTATATAGGAATTTTTTTCAAAAACGTGCACAGGTAGGAAAAAACTAACGCTAGATATGAAAACCTCACACCCGATTCAACCAAAAAACGGGCTATCCAACAAACCTTCATAGTTTGTTGGAAACTTAATAATAAAGTTTCATATTTGAAATTTTCCTTACTAATTCTTGCAAATATATTAAAAACTTCAAAAGAGTAAAAAAATAAGAAACGTCAGAAAAAAACATTTTTAAAATAATTAGCTTAAATAATTGTGTTTACGTTTTTTACAAACTTTTTCTAAAATTGATCATATTCTCTAAAAAGGAAGATATAAAAACTTTTTAACAAAACAAAAAAACCTACTTCAAAATCACTACAAAGTAAAAAAAAATTTTAAATTCCTTTTCCTTTTAGTCGTGGTCAAATCTGGTAATTTATTAATGTAGATTATTATATTGGAAATTTTATTATTTTAATTTTACCTAATTTTTTTCCTTTTGATCATAAATATATTATTTTTTTTTTATAATAAAAGCTTCGCAGTCGGCTCTAATAAAATCAGTTTTTTTGTAAAGCATATTCAATGTCAATTTTTCAAGCTCACCCAAATATTAGATTGAGAATGTTTATGTGTGCAAATCTTTTAAAATTACTTTTAAACTAAAGTTTATAAAAAAAATTGAAATTAGGGCAAGGATGGTAAAAATATCATGATTTAATGACAAAGATTAGCGCCGATTACAAAGTTTTTATTATCATAAAAAATAATATATTTATGAAAAAACTAAAGCAAATAAGGAAAAATTAAAATAATAAGATCTCCAATACAATAATGTATATAAATAAATTTTCAGATTTGACCACGATTAAAAGGAAAAGTAAAGTTTAAAATTGTTTTTTTTACATGCAATAATAATTAAGTTCAGCTACTACAGCTTTTTCGCACATTCTCAGCATTAATCTATTTGAAGCCACAATCCAGATCTCATTGAAACATTTCAATGTCATGAATTTTAGCGGCTCAAAACAGGTTAATGTGGGAAAAATTTACCCACCAAAACCTTTATAGTGATTTTGAAGTAGGTTTTTTTTTTTTTTTGTTAAAAAGTTTTTATTGTAAAACAAAGCGAACAAACAAGAAAAGGAAGATCTTTTAAAAATAAAGCTACCAAATAACATTGAAAAAGGCAAGAGCAAAAAGTATTAGTATGTATTGTCTTATCATGTTGCAACAAAAAAAAAAATACTGAAAAATTACCTTCGTTCAGTTTTGCAAGCCTTTTACATTTTCCAAATAAATTTAAACTTTTCTAGTATTGCAAATACCAAGCTAAAACTTTGTGCAAACTTCAATGTCTAGTTAGTGTTCGAGATTGACTTGATACGTAAAACAAAACATGCCAATTTTTGAGCTCTCTAAGAAATACTCTTCTTATTACATTCTTGTTATATCTTTGCTGTAAATAAAATCAAATTTCCCCAAATTTCTGCTCAATAAATGCAAGTTCTTCTCTTAGTTACTCAAAGGATTTTGTTTTATTTTCGAACATCTCTCGAATGACAGTAAATTGATATAACGTTATTATGTCAAAAAGAAAAAAAAACTTTTGCCCAAGCAACTACAAAGAAATACTCAAAATCACTGAGTAACTTACTCAATGTGACATAAGTATCTGTAAGATTGGTTGACAAAATGCAGTTTGAACTAAAAACAAGAAATTTATTTGTGCATAGTTTGTGAAGTCTGAGTAGCTAAAGTTTGTCCACCAGAGTTCAAAACATTTTTTGTCTTTTAGGTTTAAAGCAAGTTTTGGTATAAAATATATATATATATATATATTAGCATCATATTACTTTTGCATTTAATTAATGTACATTTTTCTTTTAATTTACAGAATTTAAAAAATCAAATCATGACGACGAATGTGTGGGTAGAACAGGTAAGCTTAACAAAATATTATTGTTTAAGAATAAAAAAATTTAAAAAAATATTTTCCATGCAAAAGCTCATTAATTAAACATTAACTGCTAATAATCAAAAACAAACATCTTTTGTCAGCTTATCGGGTTTATAAGCTAGCTTAAAGCCATAATTTTAATTTTTTTTTTTTTTGTGTATTGCACTCTGCTTAGCATAAATCAAACCAAGTCTAAAATAATGCACTTTTGTACAATATTTAATATTGCTCATAAAGCAAAACAAGAAAAAAAAAATATAAATAAATAATATCTTCACACAAATCCACCACAACATGACGGCCTGGCATGTGAAGCAAGCTGTTTGGCTAGCCTATTTTTCGTTTTAACGGACAATTTATGCATGCATATAATACATAACATATATTAAGTGAAGTTTTATGCTTGTGTATGTGTGTGTGTTTCTCTGTGCGGTTGTGTGCGTCGTGTTGATATGTGCATTTGTGGAACTTGCATAAAGTTGGCCACATAGCGTGCGTGATGTTTGACATCGTGCATTTATTTAAATATGCTGCAAACACACACATGTACATTCGTATGTAAAGCAAATATTTCATCATGTATGCATATTTATAAAGTTATGTGTATGTATTAACTGCACTTAGTTGTGACAAACGGCGTTGCTTCATGGCTATAAAGTGTTGTATTTTTGTTTTTGTTTTTTTTTTTTTGGCACTCACTGATGGTTCAGTTTGTTTGTTTGTTTGTCAAGTTATGGTGAGTGTGTGCTATACCGATTTTACGTGCACATTGTTACCAATTATAAAGACTTGTCATACCAACATGAACGCCATGGACAGTCAGATGCAAACAAATTGCAGCTTTAAGAAATGGTATAAAATTCAATTAGATAAACTAGAATTCAACTGAGTATTTAAGAGCTAAAATAATGAGGAAAACCATAAAAAAGTCCACAAAAAAGGCAAATAATATTTTGAAAATAGCTAGAGAAACTGCTTAATACATTTTGAATGATCTCAGTCTAGAACAGTTTAAATTTTATAATTTTAACAAAAGTGGATATGAGAGCAGGCAATTAAACACAGCTTATTTGCTGAAATTGTGATTGTTGAAAGAACGGTGAATCTTTTTATCTTCAAAACAAACGAAAAAAATTTTTAATAATTTATCAAATTTTCACTATTTAAATAAATGTACTTTGTTTCTTTTTTTTTTGTTTAATTTAATTTATTGAGTATTCTCTCCAATCGAATACAATGAAGACAATTTATATTTAACAATTATAAGGTAGATAACTTTGTGTGAATTATGATTGTGTTATTCTAAGGAGCTAAGAATGAGTAAGCAATATGCTTTATTTTTCTTTTGATTGCAATACATACATGATTGTGTTTTGTTTTCTTTAAGTTGGTACTGCTTGCTCTCGGCATTAGTGAGTATCATTGAGACGTGTTTTCTCTGTTATACAAAAGTAAGCTTACAAACTAAACAAACAAATACTTAAAACTACCTTTAAATCTAAATTCAATTACCGTAGGTGTTGTGTTACGAGAGAACATGTACATTAGCCAGAATAGAATTTAATAATAAACAATATAATTGAATTTATTATGACAATATTTATTTATGATTTGATATTAAATTATTAAATATTTGAATATTTAATTTATTATGATTTGTACGCAATATAATTTTATATGTGTTTTTTGACATGATCCAGTTATGATTAACCTCTGTGGATGCCAGGTTTAAAACAAAAAAAAAAACAAATTGGCCATTTCAGCCCTTGAAAGGACTTTGACCGAGCTTCTTATGATCAATTGTGTCGTGTGTGTTATTAAATGTTTGCACACAATTAACCGAGAAAAAAGCCAAGAATATTTTTCCATACAAAATTGACACTTTTTCGCAAAAAGTCATTTTTTAAACTTCTATAACTTTCTTGTTAATTAAAATGGGCAAATAATATTTAAAAATTCAAAAGATAATACTTCAAATAAAATTAAAAAAAAGAGTTTTATCAAAATCAAAAAATTAATTTTTTCGTAATTTCCTTTTGAACTTTGCTAAATTTTTAATATTTTTCCATACAAAATTGACTATTTTTCGGAAGAAGTAATTTTTTTCAACTTCTATAACTTTCTTGTCAATAAAAATGAGCAAATAATATTTTAAAATTCAAAAGAGAATACTTCAAATAAAATTATAAAAAAGTTTTATCGAAATCAAAAAATCATTTTTTTGGTTATAGTGTATCAAAATTCGCAAATTTTTGAGCTTTTTAAAAAAAACAAACAAAACAAATTGGCAATTTCAGCCCTTGAAAGTACTTTGACCGAGCTTCTTATGATCAATTGTGTTGTGTGTGTTATTAAATGTTTGCATACAATTGTCCGAGAACTGAACCTACATGTTTTATGCTGACTCCGAACGGCTTAAGTTCATTTTTTCAAGAAGTTTTACATGGCATTATTTACTCTCTGAGGTTTGCCATTGTCTGCAAGAGGTGGTGACCGATTAGAAAAATTTTTGTTTATTGAAAAAACATTTCGTCAAGGCTGGGGATCGAACTCGGGCTCCAAGCGTGCTAAGCCACACGCTTAACCTGCATGCCGTGGTCACCACAAGTGTATAGATGCGCCGACTACAAAGCTTTTATTATCATAAAAAATAATTCATTTTTGATAAAAATAAAACAAATCAAGAAAAATTAAAATTATAAGATTTTCAATATAATAATGTATATAAATAAATTATCAGATTTTACCACGATTAATAGGCAAAGTAATTTAAAATTATTTTTTAGTTTGTAGTGATTTCGAAGTAGGTTTTTTTTTGTTAACCTTCCTATACTCGCGTCAAAAAATGTTACACGTATACTCACCCTGGTCTGTCAGACCGATATTTTCAGAGCTTTCTAAGCTTATACTTGTTAAAAAAAAAATTATTAAAACGAAATATATATTTAGGAACGTATGTTTTGAGTCATATAAACAAAAGTTTTACAGAAAAAAAAATGTTTATTTATGACTAATAGCTTTTCATTTCAGTCTTTGTAAAATATGGTTACTTAAAATACTAAAAGTCGGTCTCACAGACCGTATGCGCGAGTATAGGAAGGTTAAAAAGTTTTTATATCTTTCTTTTTTAGAGAATATGATAAATTTTAGAAAAAGTTTGTAAGCTACGTTAACACAATTATTTAAGCTCATAATTTTAAATGTTTTTTTCTGTTTTTTAATAAACAAAAATTTAAATAATTATATTAATTATATTTAATGTAACTCGCTTGCAATCAGATGATATTTTATTACATTTGATGGTATCTTGTCATCAGAACTACAACTATCATATCCAAAATCTAAATCTAAAATTGTCGCTAAAAAATTATTGTGATGTCAAATCTTAAATTTGACACTTGATGGCAATGTTGCATCTATTGAACATTAATTTGTGTATAGTTGCAAGTTGAAAAGCAATGAACAATTTTTCTTTGACCGCCTCCTAATTTACATGGAAATACTTTTAAGACATTTTTGAGTTCTAATTCGACAAAAAAATGTTTGAAGGAAAGAAAAACTTATTCTTTTACTAAATCTTGCCCTTTTGTATTATTGATGAACTTGTGAGTAGGAATTAGGTACACCGCAGATAAATTATTTTTTTAGTTAAGTACAGTAAGTTCTTATTTTTAGTTAAAATAAAAATTTTAAAAAATCTGAACGAAATATAATCCTAAGCACTCAAACCAACTCCTTCAATCTAAAAAAAATTATCTTTAAAATGAACTTACTGCAAAAAAATGTAGACAAACCAAGTCCTTCGCTCCTTTTTTTCCTTTTTTAAACGGAAATATAAATTTGCGCGTCGGAAATTTTCATTTTTTATATCACGTCTCAAAGATAGCAAGAGTGCAACATAAATTCAAGATGTCAGAGTTGATTGCATTAAATTTAATTTGCGCACAGGAATGTTCTGATCGTATGGCAATAAGTTGTTTCAAATTGCTATGTGATGCACTTAAGTGCAAAAAAAGCATTTAAGTACAGATAAAATGCTGTTTTTCTGAAATGCAGTGAAATGTTTTTTTTAAATGCTCTAACAATCGTTGAAATTATGGCTGAAATTTAAGCGAAAATGCTTAAAAGATTTTTTTAAGACACTAAAAAAAACTCTACGAAAATAAAAGCAAAATCTAAACTTTACATATTAATTAAAGCCAGTGATGGCAGAATTTTGGCAATATTTCATTAGTTAAGCTATTAAATTTATGCATTGCTCGTTGTGGTTGCATGCATACTCTTCTGTGGTTACGCATGCATAACGAAAGCGGTGGAAATTTAAATAGCGGTCAATGCCTGCCTGCACACACAATCATAAGCCTGAAACGAAGTAAAAAACATGAGGCAGAAGATAAAAACAAAATCAACAACTGAACATAAAATCAACAACTAAGATGCTCTTTAAGTGTTTGTATTAATTATTAATATTCCGTTATTATATATTCTAACAGCAAATATTAATTTTTTTTTTCTAAAAAATTTGAATAATAAATGAAACGCAACCACTGGCATCAGCCGTTAAGTACGCCATTGTCCGTTTTCAGTTTTTTTAAATTTTTTTTAAGCTGCCGCTCTTATTTTGTCCTTTCATGTCCATTAATAAACTCACATACATACACACACTCACACCAACACCGACTCACAATTGCCTGACATGCATTTTGCATTTAACGACATTCTTGCTAAGCGCTCGCCATGTAAATGCAAATAAATGCATTTATTAGGTTCAGTCCTTGCATAAAATAATGCTAAATCCATGTAAGCGTCATTACAAGGGTCAATAAATTTTGCAAATGAACAAAGAGGATGCGCAAAAAAATTACCCAGAATGACAGCAACAAGAGCATGAAAGTGCAGTTTGCTTAACATAAAGGCTAGAGCGAGTTAAAAAAAAAAAATATATTGAAATCGTCTAAAGCTCTTAAGCAAACGTCCTTTTCAAAAAAGCGGGTTTATTTTGGAGCTACTTGGAATGCATGGATACAGTATAAAAACAGCATATAAGGACATTTTGAGAAAATGTTTGAAAAATTCTTTTTTTCAAATTGTTTATATTAAATATAAAACGTTTGTTGAGAATATCGTTTATGAGAAAGCAACATTCAATTCCATTTTAGATAACCTTAACTTAAATTGATTGACAGAAAACATGCTCATAAAAGATATTTCGTAGCAGTATTCACTTGTAATTTCAACCTATACAATATGTATAACATTTCTTAGGCGCCTAAAAACTTTACCAAAAATCTTCGACTAAAATATTTTATTAAAAATTAATTTGTCTTCCTTTTTGTGACTTAAACATAAAATTCCCATTTCAATTTAGCTGCAAATATTCAAAATAAATTTAATATTATTTTCTATTTAAAAACCCATCCTCAGCAATTTCAACAATCAACAAGTACAATCGATAAAAGTTACTAAGAATTTTATATTAAATTCAAATGAAACCAATGGTACAATTTCAAAAAATATCATTTGTATATATTTAATTTAATCGACTTATATCAGAAACAAAAATATGTAAATAAAATAAAAATATTATTTTAACCAAACGCGCAATTTCTAGAGGCAAACCAACTTGTTATCGCTTCATGCTGCTGCCAATGCTGCATGTATATAAATTCACAAATAAATTAAAAACAAACAAAATGTACAACAAAAATAACAGAAAACATGCATTCATTACCAATGCGATTAAAATAATTATCACGACAAATGCAAGGACAAATTATTAAAAAAAAAACAACATAAAATGCCATTTTAAACCGTGCAGTTTAGCCTTAATTTAATGCATATTTGATGCACATGAAAGCTCAACATGCATGTTTGAGCAACAAACACATAAATGCAAAACAGAAATATACAGCATGTATACATATATTTATGGAATATAGCTTCATATAAAATAAAATGCAAAGTTCAACAACAATAAAAATATTAGCCATATTTTATTTAATAGCTGTTTTTTACTCTCTCTCTTCCTCGCAGGAATGGAGCGATTATAAATTGAAATGGAATCCAGATGATTATGGTGGCGTGGATACGCTGCATGTACCGTCGGAACATATTTGGCTGCCGGATATTGTGCTCTATAATAAGTAAGTTTTGTTGCAGACTAATGAAAATTTTAATCTATATCTATACTATTATATAAAAGGAGACTCACGGATTTGCGGCGACGTGTTCTCAATAACCGCTGAACCGATTTTTATAATTTTTTCACTATTCAATTGCTATGATAAGCGAAATTAAAATAGGGTACTACGTTTTTTACAAAACTTTTTCTTTAACTATTTAAGAATTCATGTCTTTTAATTCATGCTAATGCTGTACAAGCAGCACAACAAGCAGCAGAAAACCAATGCTTAAGCTCTGGCTGTGAGAGTAACTCAGCACGGCTGCCATGTTGTGTCGGGAGTTGCTCTCAGTTTGGTCTGTTGAGCAGTGTTGCCAACAATCTGACATCGTATTTGTTATGGTTTTCAGACTTGAATTGTTTATACATATTTACAGTCAAAAAATCTTTTTCCTCTTATGCCTGATATATAACCAAATTATTATTTTGTTATTTATTGCAAATGTTATTCATCGACAATAACACAATCTCGACGGATTGAAAGCTTTATACAATAGTTCAGATTTAAAATTTGTTTTTATGGCAACACTAGCTACTTTATTTGCAGTCAACTTCTTGCTCAGAGAGAAATATAAATATATTAAAATCTTACCATGAAATAGGGGATGAAATTTTTTATTGTTGTAGTTATTTCAGTATACAAATATTCCATTGCATATGCTCAAATGCTTCTCAGAGGATCTCAGTACGATCTGAAATGTCGCATTGATATGTCATTGTTTGTGTTCATCTGCGCAGAAATTATGTCCATGCATACAACCTTATAAAATAGATTTCCTTTAAACTTTTCAATAGGTTTATATTGGACGCATCAGAAAATAATTTTTGTTTTTATTTTCCAACGTCTTTTTTAAAATCAAATAGGTTGGTACTATGAAATGAAGTTGTAACAAAATGATGACCATAAATGTAGAGGAATACCAGTATAACTTCTTTAATTTAGTTGGATTTTCGATTTTGTTCCAAACAGAAGCCTCAAAGTTTTTTATTTCGCGTGTTAATAAATGTTGCACATTAAAAGAGTTATTGTGATTGGAGCATATTTTTTATTTTTAACCGATTTCAAAAAGGAGGAGGGTCTCAAGTTGGTTGGTTTCTCTGTTTTTTTATAATAGCATTATAAATACTGCATTTGCATTGGTCTCCAGTAGTTTTAGTTGAACCTTAATATTATAATTCAACTTTTGAATGGTTTTCCATTATATTAGACAGCCTGGCATAAGCTACGCAGCGCATGTAAAACGCATCGAAAACGTATGTTTGACGCATATTTTAGTGTTTAAAGGATGCGTAAGTTAAGCATATTTTAAACAAGCTGTTAACATCTTCTTTGTATATTAAAATGATTGTATGTACAAGTAGACTTCAAAACCGCTAAACCAATTGTTATGAAATTTTCAGGGAAACTCTAGCAAAGTCTGCAGAGCGCTCCTGTGAAGTTTGGCATCGATATCGAATAGCTTTAGAATTACATGTTGCACAGCTCCAAAATTCTGTATTTGACCTCAATTTTCACGTGCTGTTTTACTGGTAAAATTTTAAAGCCGTTGCAGAAGGGGCGTGACACTTTTAAGGCATTCAAACTTTTCAGTATAATTTAAGAAACATAAGTCACAAATTTGTGAAACTCGGAAGGAATATAACATTTAGTCGTGTCCATCCACTGGAAAAATTCAGCAAGCATTGGAAATTGGGTTGTGACACCATCAACATAGTTTAAATGTTTAATATCGAATAGCTGTGGTACTTAATAATATTTAAACTCAGTATAAATTTAATTTTTGGAAATGTCTTTCGACAAGAAATATAGCACGGGCATTGGAAAACGGGGTGTGAATCCGCCCATACAAGCCAAATTTTTAATAGCAAATAGCATTGGAAATAAAAATCGCTGATCAGTGAAATTCCGAATGGAGTTGCCATTTGGTAATGTCCTTCTAATAGAAAACTGGTCTGAGCTTTGGTCAAGTGGGTGCACCTTCCCCTACAAGCTACATTTTTGATCGAATAGGTTCTGAAGTCACAGATGAAGTACATGTGTTTGTCTAAGGCTGCGTGCATTTTCAACGCCGATTCAGACAGACAGGCAAGCTGAAATCTGTGTGAACAAATGAGATACAAATATCTATCTCTCTCGCTTTTTCACACACTCTGCGGACACAGGCAGGCAGTCTGAATCGGCGTTTACTATGCACGTGGCGTAGCAACGCGCGCCGGGTATTGCTAGTATTTATATATTTAAAGATATTCATTTGTTCGCATATCTATTTATTAATTTTTTTTTTATGAAAATTTACGAAAATTTAACCTCTAGTATTAAAATTTAACCTGAGTATTTAACTGAAAATACTCATTAACGCTTGATAGCATTACGCCTTCGCTTCTAAACTCAGGGATATCTTCCGGTCTGAGATCGAAACAAAACAAATTATTCAGAGGTTAGACAATTTTAGGGAAGTTTTTAGAAAGCTTAAATGCAAATGCTTATTCTGAAATGAGCTATGATCTCATGCCCGAATTTTCGTAGCAAAATAGAACAGATTTTATCAGGTATGACAATTGCTGACCGCTGTGTTGCTGAATCATTTGCTTTTGCGTTGACTTGAATCTGAAGCAAAAATTAAAGTTACTCATACGCAACGTTGCACACGCTTGCATTAAAAAATTTTGCTCATACGTAACAGTTTGCACTCTTGCAAGCGACTATATTAACAGTTAAAGCTGTTAACAGAACAATTCTGTAACATAATGTTAGCTAACAGCACACTAAATATTGCCTTTATTTATATTCACATACATTTAAGCCAGCAATAAGTAAGCCTAAAACTATGTAATCAGCAAGTAGTTAAGTTTCAAACACGCCGACCAGCAACAAATAAAAGCTTCAACCATGCAGCGTTTGCTCATGCAGCAAAGTTGCTTACCCGCATTTACATTGTGTTGAATACGCATATTCATTCATGTATTTTCTGCAGAACAAATGAACGCCAAAAAGAGGAATGCAGCTAGGGTTTTTTTTTTTGTTTTTTGCGTTGCGTTGCGGCTATAAATTAAACGTTTGACGTTTATTTTTCGCTCGTTTTACCACATATAGAAGCATTCTAATTGTGTGTGAGTGTTTGTGTGGTAGTGTCGATATGTGTTACAACTCACAATTTACCAAAATTTTCTAGCTATTTTCTTTTTGTTTTTTTTGTCTATACTTAATAAAATGTTGCTGGCTAAAGTTGTTGGCATTGTTTTGCTTTTATTGTCGTGCTGTTGTTGTCATGTTATGTTGTTGTAATAGTAGTGGAGTTAGTGTTGTTATGCTTTTTAGAATAAATTTGCAAAATGTGCACATACACACACCCACACACACACACACATAAAATGCAAGAATTGTTGCAACAATGGTGGTCACCACAGACGGATGTTGTAATACAGCGCATACCAATGAGCGCTGTTACTGATTTAACAATGGCTATATGGGTGTGTGTGTGTGTGTTTGACTATGATGTGCATCAGTGTGAGTGTGATTGCAGTTGTGGTTCCAAATACTTTGAAACATTCTCGTGCCGTATCTGCACGCATGTGGTTTAAATTTATGTGGCACTTTTGTGAGTCTGTGTGTATGAGTGTTTAGCTGCTTCTGTGTATCGCCAGCTTTGCTGCTTGTTCTTTCTATGGTATTTCCTGTCCTGTATAAATTTGTCATTTTTGTGCCTGCTGTTGTTGCTGTTACTTTGTGCTGCCAACGTAATTGTGACAAAAATATCTGTTTTACCGAAAAATACTTGTTGTTATTGTTAAAAGCGCGGCTCTGTTGCCTCTGTTATTTCATTTAATTCGTTACTTTTATTTTTTGCCTATCTTCTACATAACGCCATGCTGCAGCGTTTGTTTGAAAATAATTTTGAAATGTATTTGGGTAGTATTTTAAGTATTTTATTGAAATTATTTTAAGCGTTTGTATTGTGCCTTAACTCAACCCATAGCATTCCACTTTGAGCACGCAGCATTTTCGGCGATTTTTGGTCAGCCATTGTCATTGGCATGATTGCCGCGCTTGAACAAGTCGTAATTCATAGCGTGTGACAGAGTCACGCACTGTTTGCTTAACACTTTAGCCGCCTATCGTTCCAATTTTACAATTATTCTTGAGCCAATAAAATTTAAGCTAAAAAAAGTAGCCAAAAAATATAACATGCCATGCTATATGCCAACAGCTGTGTGCACTACAAAAGCGCCACATGAATGTATTTGTCTGTCTGCTTCAATGTATGTATATTTTCGCATTAAAAATGCCTTCGATTGTTGCTGCTGCTGCTGCTACTGCTGTATTGCATTTAATGCAATTACAAAAAAATCGAAACACCAAAAATTGCAGCATAAATATTATTGTAACAATAGTTTACTCAGTTGCAGAAAAAAAAGAGTGGTAAGAGTGAAAAATAACGAATTTCGATCGCTGTAGTCTGCCAAAAATATCTACAATTTATTCAGTATCTATAGAAATTTTTCGAGTAACTACGTGTGTGTGTGTGTGTGTGTTTATCAAAATACAAGCACAAAATCAAGCTATGTTTGTTGTATATTCTGTGCATTCTTTTATTGTTGTTGTTTTTGTTTCGTTTTTTCTTCGTTTCTGTACACTTGCCAAAGCATGCAGCATGTAAGTGTGGCCCTACATCGTATTGTGCCATAATTATTGATAAGCTAAATCAATATGTGGCTTTTTATAAGTATTGCATGCAACAATATTTGTCCTCTTTAATACCATAATAATTCATAATAATTTTGGAATTTGTTTTTATTTGTTTTTATGAATTACTGTTTTTGAAGCTACTTTTAAGTTTTATGCCATATATTGAGTTTTTATATATTTTGAATGTATGTTAGACCGGATCATTCTTATATGGATAAGAAAAATTCCAACCAGTCGCAGTCTCAAAAGTTAGAGGAACTCATTAAAATGGTTTCTGCATACTTTTTTTCAAAATCGGAGAAAAACCGCCGAAGCAATTTTGATTCTCCTGGAGGTCCTTTTTTGGTAAAAAAACATGTTTTTTGCTTATAACTTATTATTTTACACAGAACGCGTACCCACATCTTCTTAAATGTTAAATTTCTTACTCATATTAACATTTTGACATAAAGAAATTGTTAAAATTTTGTTTCATTATAACTTTTATTGACCACCAAAAATTGAATTTTTTGCTATTTTTAAAAAGGCATTTTTTTTGAAACCGCTGTAAAAGACACATTTTTTTATTTGATTTACGTGGAATTATTATTGTTGGAAAGATATTAAGTTCTTTTTTCGTTCTGTGTATCGCTTTAATCCAGTGATGCACAGCGTTGGCAGAGCTTCCAACACAAACGCAACATTTTTGTCTAAGTATGTGTGTACAAGACAAAAATTCAACATAACAATTTGCGCATAAGATGCTTACTCCGTGAAGATCAAACGCAAACTGATTCAATGCTATCGTCGAAGAAGTTCGGCAGCTTCGCACACACGACTTGTATGTGAAAGCCGAGGGCTCCCCGAAGCTCTTATGTGCACCTCTGCTTTAATCAAAGCTATGTGATTAAAAAAAAACAAATTATCGAAAACTGGACGATAAAGCAGTAAAGAAATGAAATTGAAGGGCTTATTGCACTCTAAAAAGTAAAGCGTATTTTAAAGACTGTCTTTAAATAAACTTGTGCCTGAATTTAAGCATGTTTTGAATTGTAGTATTCTAAATGCTTAAAAACCCAAAGAAACATATTTAAAGTCAGCTTTTGGAAGTTGATTTTAAGACAAGCCAGCTTAATTTAAACAAATTTATTGGTTTTTGTATTAAAAATGTCTACAATTCACCATATGAGTCTTAATTTAAGATAGCTTGCATTGCTATTCAGGCCAGTTTTTTTACGATAAGGGTTGAAATTCAGCGAAGGTAAGGCTGCATTTACCATTTAACTGCCTTTAAGTCAGACATCATTGAATGCTGTTTTACAGTATAAAAAGGCAAAAGTGATTTCAGCAAAAGCCGTCTTAATGCTGTTGCAGCTTATTTTAAGACAATTTTTCACCTAATATTAAGATTTACTTTTTAGAGTGTGCAAAAACATGATATGACACACTGCTTTAAAAGTTCATGTTTTATGTTCATAACATTCCTTGATGCATTATCAATATCCACTGAAAATATTTCTACCATTACGCGATAAATTTTGGCCGAATACGTAATGGTTCTTGAAAGCAATTTTATGATTTCAGTATGTTTTTTTGTATTTAAATGCACATTAAGGGTGGTTACATTTTAAGGGCCGATGTTGATTTTGAATAAAACACAAATAATGCAGAAAATTACTGTAATTTCTTTTTATTATGATAATATTGGTATTGTTCAAGTATGTATAAAGCAAACTATCGGCCAAATGGCTCCAAATTTTCGATGACGCTGAGGCATAATTGAGATTCTATGCCGCTAATGTGCCGAATTTTCTCATCCTTTAGCTCTTGAATTGGCTTATCGACACTTATACACCTTTTCTTTCAAATAACCTCAAAGAAAGAAGTGTGTCAAGTGGTACCGTCCTGTTGAAACCACATATTGTCCACATCCATATTTACCAATTCGGGCCTTAAAAAGTTCGTTATCATCTCACGATAGTGAAAAAACATTCACAGTAACTGCCTGAGGCCTCATTTTTGAATATATACGGCTCAATGATGTCGCCAGCCCATAAACCGCACCAAACAGTCACTCTTTGTGGGTGCATTGGTTTTTCGACAATCACTCTTGGATTATCATTCGCCCAAATGCGGCAATTCTGCTTATTGACGAATCCACTGAGGTGAAAATGTTCCTCATCACTGAAGATGATTTTCTTCAAAAATTGATCATCCACTGTTGCCATTTCTTGAATAACTTTAACGCGTGGCTCGATTATGTATCTTTCCATGGTTCAAATTGAGTTAGTCTGAAATTGAGAAATGCCAAATGAAATACAGAAAAAACTTGACGTTTAGGTGTGGTTCACATTCAACATCGGCCCTTAACAAAGCACAGAATAAATTTTATAATTTTTTTTACTTGAAAACATTTGTTTCTTATTCGGCTTCGGCTTCGGCCTTCGGCCGATTATTTCCATTTTGCCGAAGAATCGGCTTCGGTAAAAATTCACGTTCGGTCGGACACTAGTTATAATGAAACAAAATTTTAGCAATTTTTTTATGTCAAAATATTAGTATGAGTAAGAAATTCAACATTTAAGAAGATGTGGATGTGGGTATGCTAAGTCCAGCTAAATCGAAGAAATAAAGGGTGATTTTTTTGAGGTTATGATTTTCATGCATTAGTATTTGACAGATCACGTGGGATTTCAGACATGGTGTCAAAGAGAAAGATGCTCAGTATGCTTTGACATTTCATCATGAATAGACTTACTAACGAGCAACGCTTGCAAATCATTGAATTTTATTACCAAAATCAGTGTTCGGTTCGAAATGTGTTTCGCGCTTTACGTCCGATTTATGGTCTACATAATCGACCAAGTGAGCAAACAATTAATGCGATTGTGACCAAGTTTCGCACTCAGTTTACTTTATTGGACATTAAACCAACCACACGAATGCGTACAGTGCGTACAGAAGAGAATATTGCGTCTGTTTCTGAGAGTGTTGCTGAAGACCGTGAAATGTCGATTCGTCGCCGTTCGCAGCAATTGGGTTTGTGTTATTCGACCACATGGAAGGTTTTACGCAAAGATCTTGGTGTAAAACCGTATAAAATACAGCTCGTGCAAGAACTGAAGCCGAACGATCTGCCACAACGTCGAATTTTCAGTGAATGGGCCCTAGAAAAGTTGGCAGAAAATCCGCTTTTTTATCGACAAATTTTGTTCAGCGATGAGGCTCATTTCTGGTTGAATGGCTACGTAAATAAGCAAAATTGCCGCATTTTGAGTGAAGAGCAACCAGAAGCCGTTCAAGAACTGGCCATGCATCCCGAAAAATGCACTGTTTGGTGTGGTTTGTACGCTGGTGGAATCATTGGACCGTATTTTTTCAAAGATGCTGTTGGACGCAACGTTACGGTGAATGGCGATCGCTATCGTTCGATGCTAACAAACTTTTTGTTGCCAAAAATGGAAGAACTGAACTTGGTTGACATGTGGTTTCAACAAGATGGCGCTACATGCCACACAGCTCGCGATTCTATGGCCATTTTGAGGGAAAACTTCGGAGAACAATTAATCTCAAGAAATGGACCGGTAAGTTGGCCACCAAGATCATGCGATTTGACGCCTTTAGACTATTTTTTGTGGGGCTACGTCAAGTCTAAAGTCTACAGAAATAAGCCAGCAACTATTCCAGCTTTGGAAGACAACATTTCCGAAGAAATTCGGGCTATTCCGGCCGAAATGCTCGAAAAAGTTGCCCAAAATTGGACTTTCCGAATGGACCACCTAAGACGCAGCCGCGGTCAACATTTAAATGAAATTATCTTCAAAAAGTAAATGTCATGGACCAATCTAACGTTTCAAATAAAGAACCGATGAGATTTTGCAAATTTTATGCGTTTTTTTTAAAAAAAAAGTTATCAATCTCTTAAAAAATCACCCTTTACTCTATCTCCATAGTGCATCAATGGCAATATACCTACAGCGATATAGAGCTTGCTTAGTTGCTCAAGGTAACAGTCAGAAATAAAGCTGTGATTATGATGAAGTCCTTGCACCGGTCGTTTGTCAGTATACATTTAGAATTCTACTGTCTGTATAGCTGGAGAGCGAAAGATGCTGGTAAAACACATGTACATCAAGAGCGCATTACTTAATAAAAACCTTAAAGAAGAAATCTATATGAAGCAACCCCCTAGTTTTGTGAAAGGCGTGGTAAAACTTGAATGCAAGTTAAAGAAGAGTCTAAATGGCTTAAAACAAACAGCAAATGTGTGGAATAAAGCACTTAACGAACTCTTGATAACAAAGTAAAGCTGATCCTTGCTTGTAATCAAAATCATTAACGGGGAGGGAATCTATGTTTTAGTTTACGCTGACGACTTGGTAGTGGCTGCAAGTAGAAATGATAATATAAAAGATGTTGGAGCTTTTCTTAACTCGAGGATAGAAGTAAACAATCTCGCTCCTATCTGTCATTATCTGGGCATACAAGTTGTTCGAGAAGACAATAAAACATTAAAGTTGCGTCAGAAACAGTTTATTGAGAAGATTGCCGAAAATTTGGTCTTCATTATTAGGACAGATATTTCAGCAATCGTCGCTTTATTAGCATATCAGACATGTTCTTCTACTGAGGTGAACTGGAACGACTTAAAGCGAGTAGTTAAATACCTTAAAGGAAGTTCAGAGTAATATTTGCATTCAAATCATTTCAAAGTTTTTAAGAATACCCTTGTCGGTTTCGCAGATGCAAATTGGGCGGAAAGCTTCATCAACAGGAAGTGAAATTCAGGATATATTTTTATACTTAATGGTGGTGCAGTTAGCCAGGCCTGCAGAAAACAAACATGTGTTTCATTATCAACCACTAAAGCAGAATTTATAGCACTTTTAGAAGCAGCAAAAGAAACAGTCTGGATTCATAGCGTTCTTGCTGATTTGTATTGCCAACAAAAATTTCCAATGGTTTTGAATGAAGAAAATCAGAGTGATTTAAATTAAATAAAAGAGGAACGTCTTTTCGTTACAGTTCAAAGCATATTGACATAAAATTTAATTTTGTTTAAGACTAAGTTGATAAGGATATCAAAAAGAAAAAAATGCACATATTATTAGAATAGTTCATATAAAAAGTTCATGTTTTTTCTTCATGTTGCAAGAAACTGCATTCAAAAAATTCTTATTCGTATAGATGAATGTGTGTCGGTTAGAGTAGTGAACATATCTGTGTCGACAAGGAATAACAGCTAAACTCATTTTGAAAATTTTACAAGACCATTTTTCAGATGAAAATTGCTCCTTAATGTTAGAATACCCTGGCTTTTGTTGTTTAGATTTTATGGCCTCAAACATTTAATTTTCAAGGTACAACTATTAAATTTGAGTACTAGTGTTTTTTGTTGATAATAAAAGCAAAGAAATTAATAACCTCATTTTGTTCTAACTCAACTTTAGCGGTTACTCCTTGTCGACACAGATATGTCGTTTAAGTAATTATTCGTTATGCTTTTTCTAGACTTTTGGCTACAAAGAGACTATCAAACCTTTCGCTATATACCTCTTTTCCCCACCACTAAACCCTCTTTGCCTTCCCTCTGGTCTTCTCAGTACGGTTAAAATATCAGACATGAGTTACGTAGGAATACACCCACGCCATGGCTGCATTTATAATGGCAAGTGTTTTCTATGTCGAGACTGACAAAGACTGCCGTTTGTAATTTTTCTTGTATTTCTATATTTTTAAAATTTCAAAAACTTTTATGTAATTGAACTTATTTAAAACTCTTTCCAACTTTTTCGAAGAAAAAGTATGTTTAAGTTAATGACAAAAAAACACGACTGCCAATTTAAACTTAGACACACTCAAACAAACACACATACTACAGACAGCTGGACAAAAGCAGCTTAACGCTTGGCGCTTTAAGTGAACGCTTATAAATCTCGGTATTCCCGAAAGTCCTTCGCTTTGTTTTCTTTAATTAAATGAATGTTGTTGACAACTTGATTATCTGCTGGTCCTTTAATTCTATTATAGTACAGCTTGTTGTATATGTCAGCATAATGCGCTACGTTTTTAACTGCTGTCTCGCTCGCACACACAAGCGCGCAAGCTGACTTCCGCCTTCTTAACTTTTTTTTTTTTTGCATTTGTTTCATGTGCTTCTCTTGGCATGACCACAATCTAACTTTGTACATATGTATGTAGGTATGGTATATGTGTGTGCACGTCTGCTTTACAACTTGCTGGCATTAGGTTAGGTTTTCTGTTTCTTTTTTTTTTTTTTTTTTGTAAACGTTATTTTTTAATTTTATAGAAATAAATGCAGAAACAAAGCGTACAAATGAAATAAAGCTGGAAAAAGCAGAGCAAGAGAAGACAACAACAACAAAAGAGATAGGAATAAATTTCATTATATTCGTTAGATTTATAAAATGAATGAGATTTGTTGCGGTTAAAATTAAATCTGCGGCTTACGCTGCCCACATGTTGGCATGTGTATATGTGTTTAGCTGTATGTGTGTGTGTGCGTGTGTACTTGGTTTTGTGTTCGCAAGCAACTTCTTCTTAAGATATAGCATTTGATTACACATACAAACAAACACAGCGAAAGATATCAAGAGGCAAGCAAGAAACAAACACATAATTTTCAAGCATACTTTTTGGCGACACATTTCTGTAAACTTTAAATTTATATGCCATAAAATAATAAACAAAAATTGAGCAGTTTAAAGTTTTTCAGGGGAAAAATCATGTATTCTTGAGAGAGAGCTAAAAAATAATCCTGCCTTGTGAGAGCATTTTTTTTATTAGCTTTCTTTTTTGTTTAGCAGTCAAATGCCTGAAATGCTGCTTTGTTATTAAATCAAAGTTTTACCTTTTTGTATCTTTGGCTTGTTTTTATTGTGTTATTGTTTTTTTTTTTTTCTTGGCCTTTGTTTTGTTTTGTTGTGTTGTTAGAAAATTTCAGAAAATTTGAATATTTTTAATTTGACTTCAGCTTCGTGTATGTGCGTGAGTGTGTATGTGTGCATACTTTCGGCATACACTTTCATTGGCATCATTTTTAATCCTCTAAGGATTCGAATTGGCATAAGTTTAATTTAATTTCTTGCTCGGCAGAACATTTAAAACAACGCTGTTAACCAAATTTCAGCGCGATTTATATATATTCCGTAATTATTCAGTTTCAGAATTTAAACGCAAACCTCTTAACCGAACTTTTTAATTTTTAAGTCAATTTAAAGCAAATTTTTTTTTTATATATTTTTTATTTTGTCAAATTTTAAGAAAACATGCAATTTGTTTAGAGCTCAAAAACTTGAAAAGTTTTCAGTTTAAATCTAATCAAATTTTTCCAACAACTTAATCATTTTGGAAATGAAATGTTCAAAGTTAACGAAAGCTTTTTCTTCAAGTTAAATAAAATGTAATAAAAGTCACATTAAAGTCGAGCAAACAACTTAAATGTGAATGAAAAATTTTTGCAAAATTTTATTAAATAATAAAAAGCAGTCCAACAGTAAAAGTAGCAGCAGCATCAACAGCAACGAATAAGAGGCACAAAATTTATGTTAATTTAAACTAAAAGAGCCAAATCATTGCTTGGCTAGGCGGCGTAGTTTGAAGTCATTTTTCTGCCCACTAATTTTAATATATTGCTTCATTATTTGGTAACAACGGATTTGCAGCTAATGCCTGGCAGCGTGTGGCAGGAAGTAAGAGTAGCGCAAATCTTAAGCGTCGCAAATCCACCAATAATAAATAAACAAAAATAAAAAAAAAAATGAATAAAAACCAACATAAAAAATCACACAATAAAAGCTCAAATTTAAAGTATTCGGTATTCAAACTGACGCTGCTGCTGCTGCTGCTACTCGTTTGTCCGTTTGTTTAAGGCTTACTTCTCGCGCCTGCTATGCATGTCTTCTTTGCCCTACCCCACAACAACAGCAACAAAAAGCGGTTACAGTCAATGTGAACGTGTTCGTATCTATATGTACGTGTGTGTGTGTGTATGAGTTGGCAAATGAAATTTAAGCTTTTTTCAAGCAATAAATAACAAGTTTTTATGACGCTGCCCAACAACGCAGAGCTGCCAAAAATGCCGAACGGTTGTGGACAGCAGCGGAGGTTTGTGCTGAAGAGCAGCTTGCTGGCTGGCTCTTGCTATCAAGTGTTGTTGTTGTTGTTTTTGTTTTTGTTATTTTTATTGTTGTTATTGGTACAAAAACAGAGCAGCAGACACTGATATTCAAGTGTTGCCAACCAAGGGTGTTGGTTCTGAATTAATGCGCTTAAAATGGTGATGGCGGCGCTGCGGCAGCTAGCATAGCAATTTCTTTGCATGCGTATGTGTGTGTGTGTGTGTGGTTGTGCTTGAACGTTTCGGCTGGGCTTAAGCACTGGGTGTGGATTTCACTTTGTAGCGTTTTTTTGTATTCTCTCTCTCCTCTAAGTGCTTATTTGTGCTCTATCTCTATGGTTTTTTTAATGCTTTTTCTCTTCAAGTTAACCTTTTTTTTTTTTTTACTCTTAACTGTAAGCAGCAGTAACTGCACATTAAGGCGAAAGCCAATTATTAGTCAAGTAAATTATATGCTTTTAGTACTGGGCAGTTGCGCGGGCAACGCTTTGAAAATTGCGCATTTCCGAATATAAATTGTTGGCGAAACTTCATGAATCAAAACAAAACAAAAAAAAAATACAAAGTTGGTGATTTAAACAGATTCAGTTACTTAGTCCTTTCATGCGAGGTGTTAAAGTGGTAATGAAATTAAGTGTGAAAGAGGTGTGATTTTTTTTTTGCCTTTTTTTTTTGATTTGCATGAGTTTGTAACAATTATAGCTTGAAGTTAAATACGGTTTTGGTGGTTGAAACGCTATTACGTTTTTTGCGAATTGGCAGAAGTGACATGAGCTTGCAAAACTTTTCATGTATTTTTTACTCCAGATCTAAAAACTTAAAATTGAAAATAATCTCATGAAATTGAAAAATCTGCATAAAAAACTGTATAAATGATTTTTTTAAGAGTATTTTTACAATATATGACATATGTTTATGAAAAATTAAAATCAAATTTAGAAATCAGTAATAGTGAACACATCGATGGACATACATCATTTATCAAAAAATTAATATACTCACTTGTGCCCAATTTATGTCATTTTGGTATTGTTCATAAAAACAAAAAACATGCTCATTTGTATCCAATGTATGCCAGTTATGGATTGATAGTACAGAAAAAAGTAAATATGCCCAATCTAAGAAATTTTGGAATCGCCAATCAAAATATGTCAAATGTAAACAATAATTTAAAACAAATAAAAAACAATATACAAAAGAAATCAAAACAAAGAAAAAAAAAAACAAAACAAAAATTACAAATGACATGCAAAATAAATTATATTTTCATTGACCGAATAAGATACGTTTCATCCAATTCGGAAAGGATAATATAATTTATAAATTTGTTCTCTGCACTTTAATACACTTTTTTATTAACAGGAACAACGACCAATTGAGAATTACATTGTTTGGTTGTTCATACTTTTTATGTGCACAACAGTGATGATATGAGATCATTTTCGAGAGTACTTTTTTGTAAGGCTTTTTACTTTTTTATAATAGTACTTTTTTTTTGTTTAGGGTCCTTTTTATTAAGTAATGATATGTGTCTAAATACTTAATAAAGAAATACAGAAAAGACATTTTATCTCATAATTTATCAAAACAGTGGTTTTTGCATTATATGTTACAATACCCTCCATGAAACCAAAAAAACTGAAAGACGGTTTTAAATATAGTACTTTTTTACGATTATCATTACAATCTGCATTGAATAAATTTTAATTACATAACATTGTATGAAGTTAAAATTATGAAATGTATTGTATTTTCATGTAAAATTATGGAATTATGAGTTACGTCCTTTCTATATTAATAAAACCAATGTTTATACCCTAAACCTGAAAGGTCAGGGTATATTAACTTTGTGCAAACGTTTGTAACGCATAGAACGAAGCGAGTCCGGTATAGAAAAGTATATATATTCTTGATCAGCGTCACCACGTGAGTCGAGCTATCCATGTCCGTCCGCCCGTCCGTCCGTCCGTCTGTGTGTTGTCCGTATACACAGGATAAGAAGAAGGAGTTGAGATAATTGGATGAAACTTGGTACACATGGTCACATGGACCCAAGGATCTGCACTATTGAATATTTTTGGAATCCGCCCACAGACACGCCTACCTCCCATACAACGCGAAAATTGAAAACTGCATAACTCAGCTCATAATTAGCCTACAACAATAAAATTTGGTATGTATGTGTTTTATATCAACACAAAGATGTTTTTGAAAAATGGACGTCATCCGCTTACGGACACGCCCACCTCCCATACAACCCAAAAATTGAAAACGCAATAAATAAGCCTATGTTTGAAAAGTGGACATTATCCGCTCACGGACACGCCTACCTCCCATACAACGCGAAAATTGAAAACTGCATAACTCAGCTCATAATTAGCCTACAACAATAAAATTCGATATGTATGTGTTTTATACAAACACAAAGATGTTTTCGAAAAATGGACGTCATCCGCTCACGGACACGCCCACCTCCCATACAACCCAAAACTTGATAACGCAATAAATAAGCCTCTGTTTAACCTTCAGAGCTAAAATTTGGCACGTATGTTTTTTATGACAAGACAAAGATGGTTTTGAAAAATGGACGTCATCCGCCTACGGACACGCCTACCTCCCATACAACCCAAAAAGTTTAAAACTCAATAAATAAGGTTATGTTTGTCATAGAGAAATTAAATTTGGTACGCATGTATTTTATACCAACACTAAGGTGTGTTCAAAAATTGGAAGTAATCCGTTCATGAACACGCCCACCTCCCATAGCGAAAGCACAATAAAGGCATTAACTGTGAGCTACAGGAATAAAACTTGGTATGTGTAAATTTTTCATCAAAACTTAAATGCATATAAAATATAGGCTTCATCCGCCCACGGACACGCCCATTTACAATAAAAAAATTTTGTTTTTGAAAAGTGGGTTTAGGGTTTTTCATAGTCGGCCTAGACCGACTTTAAACTTTCTTTACTTGTTTTTTGTTTTTAATTTTATTATAATAATCACAAAAACGAACAAACAAAATAATAAGGCTTTCTTTCAATATGTACTAGTAAACCTGTTGCTCGAGCAATTCAATAAAAAAATATAACTACCGAGATAAATATTATTCAGTCAATATTCAAAATATTATTATTCAATTCAACAACATCGCTGTTTAACTTTTAAAGCTACAAAACATAACTAATTTAAATAAAAACGAATTATAAAATAGATTTTAGAAAAAAATTACTACTAAGATATAATTAAAAAATTAATTAAAAATACTTACAGAACACCTACAACAACACCAAACAACTCAAAACGCCAAACAACTAAAAAAAATTTTTTTTTTTAAAACCGTTGAAATTTGACTGAGTTGTTTGCTCGGAAAGTGGAACTTTTGATTTTGGAACTGCATTTTTCGGACAATTGACATTTGAGGAATGCATAAAAGATAATTTTGTTTAAAAATTTTTAGTTTTGAAAAAAATTTAAATTCGATCAATTTATAAGCTCTTCTCAAACAAAATTTCAAATCGATTATATAGCGGTGTTTTGCACAAAAATTTTATTTCTGTTTTTAAAGGTTGGGAACCCCCTGAAGTGAAATCACAATTTTTAAAAGTGGTTTGCACATCTACAGCCTAAACCTTATTTAATGACATCTGAATCGATACAATAGGTCCATTGGTCTGGGAGGAGTTGAAGTCACAAAACAAACCTTAGCCTATTAATTATATAGACATACACTAGGCTGGGTCGATTTGGAGGCAAAACAATCTGATGTTGCCTGGGCGATTTTCGGTTCGGGCATGAAAAGTTATTAAACAAAACACAAAAAAAAGGGGACTGGGGTACACTTTACCCCATCGCACCCTCAATTTTGTGAATTTTTTCCATAGGAATTTTTTTCAAAATTTTTTTTTTTAAAACGTGCACAGCTAGGGCAAAACTAACGCCAGATATGAAATCCTCACACCCGATTCAACCAAAAACCGGTCTAACATGTATACGTTGTCATACAAAAATTTACCGTAACAAATTCTTAAAGAAAAAATTTCAGTAAATTCAAAGTATATTCTTATCGTTGGTGCGTATGTAATTGTGACCATCACGGCTGAACTACTGCAGCTATCCACCTTATATTCGCACCATATCTTATATGGTATCATATATATAAGTATATGTTTATCATATAAATCGGTAATGAAACTGCATAAAGATTGTGCCTACTATGCCACCTAGGAGGATATTGTACTAGATTTTCCACAGCGAAGCATAGTACAGCTTTTATGAAAAAGTTGTGAAATATTCAGGCTTGTTTTACAGCTGTCATTTTTTGTATGGAGATTTGAGTGGAATTTCACGTGAAGCCGAACAGAGTACTATGCTTAAGAGGCAACACAGATTCCAACATTTTGGTATACTCAAAAGTTTTTTCCGAAGCTTAGAACATGCTGATTTTTTTCATTAAAATTTCAAAAGTAATCATTATTTTAGGTCCCTGAAAATAACAGTTATTTTTTTAAAATTGTTAAGGAAAAAATCATAATGTTCAAAGCACTAGAGAATTATCATGTATACCAAATTGATCCTAGTTTCATTTGCTGTGAAAAAATATTAAGATTTTTATTTTATTAAGTTTTATATTAAAAACCATAAAATAACTGTTATTTTTATGTTTTATTTTTTTCGCTCATAAACAACACTTGGTTTTTGAGTTTTATATGAGCTTATTTTTGAGTTTTATTTTTTCGCTCATGTTTTACACATTAATTTTTGTAGTTTTATTTTATTAACCAGAAAATAAAACTTATTTTTGAGTTATATTGTTTCCCTCTGGAATTTAACTTATTTGTTGAGTTTTATATTTTTACTCAGAAAATAAAACTTATATATGAGTATTATTTTTTCGCTCTGAAATAAAACATATTTTTGTGTTTTTTATTTTTACATATAAAATAAATCTTGTTTTTGGTCTTAACTTATGTGTCTTATTTTGCTTAAGCTCTCAAATAAAACTTCGTTTATGAGATTTATTTTTGTACTCAGAAAATAATGCTTATTTTTAGTTTTATTAAAATACAAAAATAGTGGGTTATAGATGATCCCAGTATGTCGAATAAGGGTTAGAAACAGCACAAAAAGCCCCATAGAAATGCCTCATATTTTAAATAATTTAAAATTTATAAAACAATTTTTCTCGTCTAATTTGTACTAAATACAGGACTGTGTGACGTTCGTTAAGTCTCGCGCCAAATTATTGTTGAATCATATCACATCCTGTTTTTAATCAAGCACACATCAACTTCTTGTGAAGAAAAACTAAATAAATTTCTTTAAACTTATTTAAAGAACTCAATTTTAGAGCGTCTCTGTGCTTAACCCAAATATTTTCACAACTTATAATAAATTGTTTTCTATAAAGCACACACACACACACAAACAAAACCCTTTTAAATTTTCTCATTAAATGGCAAAATACAGCTTCTGTTTGTCCTCCTTCAACTCTAAAACAGCGCTCATATCAGAAACGTCAAACTAATTGAATTTTCAACAAAAACTTGGTCTGATTTAAACAAATTTGAAGCTATTTTGGTGCTCATTTCAATTGCTAGAAATAATAATTTAACCAAGTACTGCATACATTACACGCTCATCAAGCATAACTGCCAAAACGATTGAGCTTTTTGAGCAGCATCAAACAATAACACGCTCAACTTGCACCGTCAGTGTAGAAGATGCTGTGCCATATTAACACCACCAACAGGGTTGCTCTTTCTGCCTGCAACTTCATGAGTGATTTTAATTTCTCGGATCATCATGAAAATTAATTGCTGGAATTAAGCACACACACAAAGACATACACTCACATTTGCTTAAGTGTTCGATGGCATTCTTCGCGAGTAGCACTTAAACTGCAAAGGATTGAGACACAGAGCTTCTCCTTTCTACACTTTAGATGGCAAAGCAAGAGTTTTCCCAGAGCATGCTGCATTTTAAAAACGAAAAAAAAATAAGCTATACAAACAGTTGCTGAAGGAACAGTTGGTAAAGCGAGGTTTGCTTACGCATTTGTGTAACGCTAGTGATGTGTATGGGTTTGTGTTTGAGTGCAAGTTTGATTGATTGTCAGTGTGATGGCCTGTTTAGGAAAAAATTTGTTCAAAATTTATACGCAAAATGAAAAATTGTTGTATCTTTTAGTCAGCTAAAAGATAAATTTTGTCTTTTGACTTGATATGCGTACCACATGAATGCTTTTCTGGCTATGCCATATGACAAAAATATATGCAATATCAGTAGATATTTTCAAATACTATACTATAATGATGAATTTTAAAATATACTCACTCGTTGTGGAACTGCTATCAGCAGCAAACAAGCAATACGCACGCAGCATTACAAAACAGCAGACATATTTCAACATCAGCTTTTGCTACTCATACAACTTGGCAAGAGAGCGAAGAAATAAGTGCGCATTTTAAATTGCACGTCCAAATGCCGCAAGTGAAGCGGAAATGCGCCATGATAGTTTTTTGCGAAAAAAAAACAAAAAACAAATAAAAACCCACAAACGCCAAAAGGAAGCTTTTTTTGCTTATTTCTTTTTGCTTCATGTTTTATTTGCTGCATTTGTGCTGACGTTGTCAATTATGCAATATGCAAGCAGCAAAGAAATGCGACTGCATTATGATGCAAAAGAACACCAGCTACAAAAACAATATCATTTCTTGGACATTATTGTAGCGCCATCTGTCTTCATTGCAGGCAGCATTCAATATGCTATTTATCATTTTATTTTTTTTAACTCTATTGTGCTGTGTACTGTATTAAATTAACTCCATTTCTTGTTTACTGACTAACTTTTTCTCTCTCTCTCTCTCTCTCTTTTCTTTCTTGCAGTGCTGATGGAAATTACGAAGTGACAATAATGACAAAAGCAATTTTACATCACACGGGCAAAGTTGTGTGGAAGCCACCCGCCATTTATAAGTCGTTCTGTGAAATTGATGTCGAGTATTTTCCATTCGACGAACAGACCTGCTTTATGAAGTTCGGTTCTTGGACTTACGATGGTTATATGGTGAGTAAAATATACTTTTTTTAAGGATAATGAAATAAATGTTTCTTAGAACTTTTAAATTGAGTTGAATTAAGTTGTGCTAAAGCTTCAAATATTTTTCAATACAAATTTGATATTTAGGAGCTATAAGGGTTGATTGCATCTAGATGAAACTGAATTCAGTGGATTTCTAAATAAAATCTTTTTTCATGTTCTGCTGAAAAAAAAGCTGAAGTTAACAACAAAGTTTCGTAAAAGAAACAATATCTTTGCAGACTTATGATTCCTTCTTCTTTTTGTGGTATTTTTTGATGAACATAAAATATCAATTATTAATATGTAATGTAAGGGTGTCGCTTATATAGGCATGTTTTTTTTTTTTTTTGTAAATTCGATATTTTTAAAAACTATTAAAAATGCAATCTTTAAATGAGCGAAGGAGGTCTGCGGATATCGTCTATTTACACCAACTCATAACCGGTGTATTCGATTGTCCGGAATTTCTTTCTCTTATTAACTTTAACTCTAACCGTAGAAGTAGTAGAAATGCTAACAACTTAATTTATCTACCATTTAGTAGAACAAATTACATGGCTACTGCTTCTTTAAACCGCATGAATGCCTCTGTCAACAACTGTACATTTTTTGATGTAAGTCTGTCGAAAGGTCAACTCAAAAGTAGATTGAAAAATATTGTGTAATCAGATCTGTATTTATGTATGCATGGTTAGTTGTTATGTCCTGTGTTGTCCCTGAGCCCAATCCATTCTGTGGTGGGTAAATTTTTCCCGCATTTACCTATTTTGAGCCACTTGAATTCATTGCGTTGGAACATTTCAATGATATCTGGATTGTGGCTTCAAATAGATTAATGCTGGGAATGTGCGAAAAAGCTGTAGTAGCTGAACTCTATTGTTATTGCATGATATGTATACCCTCTAATTTTTTTATAAATGCTAAAACGTACTCAAATATGAAATTTCATCTTTCTAGCAGGATTGTTACCCGTGCCGACTGAGCAACATAGTTCATTAAAAATTGTGGTTTGTCCTGATACTTCGATCTTATTTTGTTACTGCTCTTCTGCAAATGTAATAAATCTGTTGAAATCTTCAATTAATTTGACATTTACAACTTTCAAACAACTAATTCATCTTTTAGTTTCTAGAAAAACAGCATTATTAGTCCAAGAAGAGTTATCTTCCTCAAGAAAACTGCCGTCAATCCGCAGTCGAGATAGGAATTGGTTGCTCTTTTCCGATACGCCTTCAAAAAGCACAAATCTTGGTTAGGTGCGTTGGTCACCAGGTTTTACGTACAAAATGACGCTAAGTAAGTCAAGATCTTGTGGAGCATTTTTTTTCCTTCGAAATCAGTCTGAATTGTGACTGATGGAAACATAATTTTAAATAATAGATTCTGGGGGTCCCGAGTTCTAATTTTTTCTCTGTATCTCCTACCAAAAACACTATGCAGAGTTCAACAAATTCGTGGTAACCGTCTCTTATAAAAAGTTTGTCAATTTCTCCCTTTTAAAACATTAACAAAGAAAAACATTGCCTCGGCAACATGCTCTTTTACGAAATCAAGAGTTCAATATCACTGGAATTGATTTTTCCCAATTGTCTCTGAACTTTTTAAAAATCGGAATATCTGACCTTTTACCAATATGAAGCAAATTGGTAGTAGGCTTCGAAGGTTTCGAAGACAGTTTCAAGAACCAATTCATAAACATAATGACCACATGGGAGAAGCAACAATTCTCTGTTTAAAGTATGCTCTAAAACGGCACATGCCCCATTACGACGAGCAGTATTCGAAGCTGTTATGTCGCAGCACATAATTTGTACTGCCTTATGAATGCTTTTGTCAAAAAGAGCAGTTGAGACGGCCTTAGCTAGATGCAGAAGAACTCTGTAGTTTTGGCACTATAAAAAGCTGTTCTCTTTCGTCAAATGTTACAATAATTGGCAATGCTCTCCTTTTGAACTTCGTACATCCAATTCGGGTAATATTTTTCCATCCCAATGGACTATGACTACGTCATAAACATTGTTCTGAAAGTCAGTTTTTATTGCTTCTGCCCTGGATTTTTTCGACTGAGTATAAATTCGCTGAATCAAGGATTTATTAATGGGGAAATCATTGTTGCTCAAGCCAAAAGCTTTAAGGATAGCTGGAAGAATGTTAATGGAGTCTCATGCTTACCTGCCATCGATCTTAAACAGCGACAAGTTTAGGTATTATGAAGTTCTTTGTACCTCTGTTTGAACATTTTTCAGGGCAGAAAACGTTTAGCAAACTGAGTTTAAAATTAAAAATCAGTTCTTCGTCCAAATCTTCTAGACATTCCAAGTCGTTAGTAGTAAAAGTAGTTGCAACAGCTGATTTTCCTTTCCTATTCTTCCAAGCGTCTTTTCCTAGCTCTTTCTCTGCCAATTTTTTGTCAACACCTAGCATCCCGGTCTACCTGGCTCTCTCTGTTTCTTTAAAAATTCTATTTTCTGTTTGTCTTTCTCTATTTTCATTCTCTCTAAGGCATCAGCATGTGCGATATCATGCACTCTTTGACCACAAGATTTGTACTTTCACTAGCAGCCAGCTTTACTTTCACTGACAGAATATTATAAAATAAAAAAGGGAGAATGAGATGGTAATTTTGCACCATTAATTTGATACTTTTTTGAAAAAAGTACTAAGAATAGCAAAAAGAGTGCTAGTTCAGGAATCAAATGTTCGTCAGCATAATATACTTTCGTCACAGAGCCCATCAAACGAAAAAAGAGCGTGAAAAGTAACGTGACCAGAGATTATTGGACCGTCACCAATAGGTCACAGCGCTTAACCCGCGTAACTTGTATGGACAAGATTAAACCTCAAGTCGGCACGGGTTATCGCTTATACATCGGGCTTACATTTTTTTCTAGTCAATGTTGGGTCATTACGAAAGTTTTAAAAGGGTATGCATAAAAAAAATTGAACTTGAAATTTAAGGGACACTCTAATGTACATAAATCATAGGAATTTTTATTTATTTTCTTATAACGTGATTGAGGTCTCTTTGGTCATGTTCCCAGCTAAAGTATCAAACAATATTTCATGCGTGTAAAAACTTAACTCAAACCGAAGTATAGCTCATCAAACAGTCCGGTCATCCAATGGTATTTTCACAACCGTCAAAGAAATCTATCGCATTATATTGGACGATTGGAGAGCAAAAGTTTACCAAATTTCTAAAGCAATTTTTGGGTGCTTTAACAAAGTGGAATATTTTCTTTTAATAAGAATTGCTTTATGATATACAGTACGTTGCCAAATAAACGCAGTTTCCTAAAAATTTATTTTTTGTTTTTTGATTTTTTTTACATTTGAAAAAAATTGTTCACTTAGTCAACATGATAGAATAATTTTACCAGGTAGTATTGACAAATGTTGATTCTCTCAGCTACAAGTAAACGAACCCTTGTCAAAAACAGCTGTTCGTTGTTATATTCGTTGGCCACATTCAGCTGTGTCGACTGTTGTGACAGCAACACATCGGGCAGCGCTATTATCGGTATTGAAGTTTCAGAAAAATTGTCAAGTTTATGAAATATCAAGCTTTGTATGAAATACGAATGGAAATTTTACCGATAAATTAAAAATTTTCTATTTTTAAATGCATTTTAATGCGCAACTTCATATTTATGTGCATCAAGTTTTGACTTAGACAGTTGGCAACTGTTGGGTACGCTAAATGTGACCAGTGAAAATTAATTGTATGCAATGACGGACTGTGAGCGCTCTCTTTCTTGTTATATTTTTTGACAAAAGTCCGTTTCCAACAGAAACGTCAATACTACCTTGGAGTAATTATATCATGCTTAGTCAAGTGTTGACTTTCTTCTCTGTGGAAGTATTGTTTAACCCTTTCCACTCCAACATTGCTTACAAGCAACTTTGATTTCTTAGCACCGTTTAATTTGAAACAAACGGAACTAACTCATCAAAGAAGACATCGAATTGAATAATTGCTGTTTTTATAATAAAAAAATAACAACAAAGTAAGAATTTTGTAGCAATCACCATAACTACGACGAATTATTTAGAGTTAAGTTTTAACAGATTGAGCAAAAAGTGCAATTAGCGGAGAAAATATATATTAAAAAAATATATATTGAAATCATAAATTTAAAAAACAAGTACGCAGTTGTAGCCATAAAATGCGAAATAAAAATACAAAAATAAAATATTTTAAGAACCCATTCATTATTGCAAACTTATGTGCAACATTCAATATCTATTGACGCGATAACTCTAGAAGTCCGACTTCTTCAAAACTGCTTAATTTAGATCTTATTAACACAGGAGTTATGAAAACAAAATAACTCAGACAGCTACACAGTGCATTGATACCATAAAACTTGGCACAGAATTAGAAGGAGTGCTCCTATGATAATGAAATTTTGTGTTTTTAGTTAGTTTTAGCTAAATAAGAAAAATTGTAAAAATGGTTGAAATCAGTCAGTTACTAGGGGTACCTCCCATGGACCTATATTAATTTTTTACATCATTTTGTACTAACAATGTTACATAGAATGTACATACTAAAGTTGGCCGATCTTAACAAAATTTGGTCAAAATGCTAGACAATTAAAGAATTAGATATGCATTGAAAATTACAGAAATTGATAAGACCTAAGGGGTACCTCCCTTGGATCTATATTAAATTTTTACATCGTTTTGTATGGGAGAAACATACAAAATTTAGCTGATCTAAAAAAACTTTGGTCAAAAAGTTAAGCAATTAGAGAAATAGATGTGCACTGAAAATGGTACAAATTGCTATGACCTTAAGGGTATCTCCTTTGGGCCTATGTGAATTTTTTTATATGATTTTGAATGGGAGGTCTTTTTCTCATAAATATCCTCATTTGTGTTAATTAAAAAAACAATCCTTTTTTAGGCACATTTTATTTTATTAACAATAGAAAAATTGTATTGGTAACTTATATTTTATTAATAATATGTGTAATAAAAAAGTAAAAAATTAATGGGTTTAATTAATTAAACCTCCAAAAAAACATAAAACATAATGTGTGCATGTTTACAAAAAAAGAAAAACTTATATCGCTTATAACTTTCATCGCCACTGACTTCTTCATCAGAATCTCTGCAAACAATATAAGAATCTTCAACTAATATAATAAACTGCTCAATTTCTTCATCAATAATTACATTTGATTTTGATTTGATAGTTTTTTTGGATGCAAAAGATCAGATGCCAACAACAATATTTTCATTAAATTTTTATTTAACTTAATCCTCGAGCATTTACGTGTATTTCTTCAAGAACTCTTTGTGCCTTGCTCCAATGCCTCTTCAGACAATGTTCCGATTGGTAAAGAAAAAAGCCAAGAATATTTTTCCATACAAAATTGACAATTTTTTGCAAAAAGTCATTTTTTAAACTTTTATAACTTTCTTGTTAATTAACATGGGCAAATAATATTTAAAAATTCAAAAGATAATACTTCAAATAAAATTAAAAAAAAAAAGTTTTATCAAATAAAAAAATCAATTTTTTCGTAATTCCCTTTTGAACTTTGCTAAATTTTTAATATTTTTCCATACAAAATTGACTATTTTTCGGAAGAAGTAATTTTTTTCAACTTCAATAACTTTCTTTCAATAACTTCTTTATTTGTCAATAAAAATGAGCAAATAATATTTTAAAAGTCAAAAGAGAATACTTCAAATAAAATTAAAAAAAAAGTTTTATCGAAATCAAAAAATCATTTTTTTGGTTATAGTGTATCAAAACTCGCAAATTTTTGAGCTTTTTAAAAAAAAAAAACAAACAAAACAAATTGGCAACTTCAGCCCTTGAAAGTACTTTGACCGAGCTTCTTATGATCAATTGTGTTGTGTGTGTTATTAAATGTTTGCATACAATTGTCCGAGAACTGAACCTACATGTTTTATGCTGACTCCGAACGGCTTAAGTTCATTTTTCAAGAAGTTTTACATGGCATTATTTACTCTATGAGGTTTGCCATTACCGTCTGCAGAGAGGTGATGAAAGATCAGAAAACTTTTTTATTGAAAAAAAACTTTTGCTGCGACTGGGGATCGAACTCGGGCTCCGAACATGCTAAGCCACACACTTAACCTGCATGACACGGTCACCACCACACATGCACAGATCAGAAAAAAATCTATATGTATGGAAAAATACATCTAGAAGGATAATTGATCCTGATATTATCCCTACCGATATTTTTGGAGAAGGAAACACTTTATTCTGGGCTTGTTTTACCCAGAAATGATGTCGGAAAATTAATTAAGATTGAAGACAAGATGACGACTAATGTCTACAACAATATTATTAATGTCTTAATTACTGTAATGGCTAATGTCTACAATATATATTACAGGACATTTGCTTCTCTGAAAAACACAAGAAAAACACAAAGAATAGCTTTTTTACATTTTATTTTTGTTTAAACGCAATAAGAAGAAATTCTTGTGCTATGTTGTTGCCTTGAACGAAACATGAATTAATCACAGAGCAGCAGAATCCACATTATAGTCGAAACAGTGAACTTAGCCCAGGAATTGAAGCCAGAAATATCCTTAAAAGTGCAAAACGATCATCAGCATTTCATTAGAATGCAGAGCTATTTAATTTATTAAATGCAAAAAAAAAACAAAATTTTTCACAAGAACAGTGCACAGGTATGATGCATATCGAGCTAAACGCAGAAAAAAAACACCTATTTTTCCAACTATGTTGTAGATAAAAAATTAGAAAAATAATTTTGTAAATAAATTAGCGCCTTGGTTGTCGATGATAGACTACCAATCCAGAGGTTCCGAGCTCGAAACCCGATCTAGCCATGGCCCTACGCTTTTACCTTTCTTAAATTTTTTCCTCATTTCTAATTAAATGAAATTAAGAAATCATCAGACATTGGAAGAAGTATTTGACACCTGAAATCCTTGGTTCAAAGCTAAAACAAACAAACAAAAAAAAAGTTTTTCAGAAGAAATTTCTGAAATGTTCATAAGAGGTAAATTTAAAGAAAATATTTATTAAAATTAAATAAATATTTCTCTGTTTTTGGAAAAATTAACGTTCAATTTTATTAATTAATTAAAACGTTTGAAACTGTCGTAAAAAAATATTTTTATGTTAAAGAAATAAAATTAATGATGAGTCTTCATTGATGAGAAAATATTCCTCTTTTTGTAACCATTTTTAGAGAATTTTTGGGATCAGATTTAGAGAACAGCATTCTAAATACTATTTTTCTCTAAAGACGATGCATTTTGTATCATATTTCGAGAAACTTTTTTCTAAGCATACAATGAGATTGTGTTAAGAAATGAAATAAGTTTGATCAAATAAATAATTTCTGATTTAATTTTTAGGGAACTTGACACCTTATGGTCTCCTCTGCTATGCTCAATTTTATAGTCTGAACCAAAAATGTACACAAAAATTATGAATTTTTACATGATCCCCATGAATTGCATTCATGAATTTTGGTGCAATAACCACTTGCATGAGTCACATGAGCTATTCCTGTTATCAATGCACAAAATACACAAAAGAAAATAACATGATAACATGAATATTTCATAAGGCTAGTGTTTAAAGTTCATAAAGTGTGTGTAAAAGATACATGAACCATTAAAAAATTCAATAAGTGCCATGGAAAAATTCCTAATTGTTGTGAATAAAATTTATAAAATGCATACTTCAGGTAGTTTCATACCAAATTTGGGATTTTAAGAGTAAAAATTAACTAGGTTACTATCTTAAGAGTTTATATTTATGTACACTTGATCAGTGAAAGCAAAATTTATGTAGATTTTTTAATAACGGTAACAACATTTATATTTTCAATATAGTATCGTGTTGTTACTTTCGTCAAGTTATTTTATTGTTTTTTTTTTTTTATTATACAATGAGTCAGTTTAAATTTATATATTTTGTTATTCATATGCTTTAAATTAACAAATTTATTAATACCTTAAAGCCAAAAGAGACACCAACAAAAAACTTAAAAATTATACAACAAAATTTCACTACTGCACTATCTTGCATATCTTTTGCTATCGAAATGTATTGCAGCGCAATATCACCTATCATATGCACACACACATACACGCACACGCACAGGACAAAAGCGCGTTGGCATGCCGAAACTGTGACAGAATAATTTTCGAAGCATATAAAATATTAATCACTCGGATCTGCCAACAGTATAAAACGCAAAAAGATGCCTGTGAATACTTTTTATCGCATGCAATACAATTGTTGCATTTAATTTTTATTTTTTATTATGTTTTTTTTTTTTTCTTGTGTGTTTCTGTTGTTGACAGGAAATGCAGGCAGGCAGGGCTTCTCTTGTGGAAATTCCAAATTCCTTTCATATGCAGTAGAAGTGGACATATTGGATTTTAATAAAAAGTAGAGTGGGCGAAAAAATTTGCAAATTATTGCCATGTTCAATTTCAAGTGAAAAAGTAATATAACCAGTAGAAGAATGCTGTTTTCAGGTTTTTTTCATAAGTTATTTTTATTATTTAAGGTTTGGTGACTGACTGTAAAGCTATTTGACTGAACTTTAATATATTTAATTTTAATTTTACATTAATAACGGATAAAATATTAAATTATATTATATTTGAAAAATTATAAAAGCTTTCTTGGTTAATTAAAAGAACGTTGATGTCAGAACGAAAATCTTGAAAATTTATCATATTAAAGCCGAATAAAATCCTTGATAATAATCAAGTATTAATCAAGTGGACTGGATTGCATACAAAATATTTTTTAATACAATGTTAAGTGCCACCATATTGAGATAAATTATAAGAAAGTTTTTAATAAAAATAGTTTCACTTTGAAGAAATGTTTCTTTGAGCTCTGCTGAGAGATTGCTTGGATGAGCTCTGCAATCCAGTTTGGCGGTAAGATATTGGATAAAAGATTCCGGAAAGCGTTGCTCTGCATAGTTTTTATAACGTCATCAAATAAAGTTCAAAACAAATAACAGCAAATGACAAACAGTCAATTGAGTAGAATTTTTCAATTCTGCAAGTGGCTCATATAGCTTAATTGGCTCATTCGAGAAAGTTCACTCAAGTGGCTATACTGAAAAATTCTACTCAATTGACTCAACTCAATCATATGATCAAAAGACTCATTTCGCAGAGTTATATGAACTATTTCATTGTATATAAATAGCTCAATTGGCTCAATATATTTATGTGGCTCAATTGGATAAATAGCCACAGTTTATTAAATTGGCTTATTTGGCTAATATAACTTTTTTTCACATCTGAGTCATTCTGTATTACAATTTAACTATTATTATTTAAATCTTTTACTCATTTGACCCATTCCGCACAATGATATTATAAGGATCAATTTGACTCACATGACTCAATTCGTTAATTTGACGCAAATAACTTATATATTTTACTAAGGTTATTCGGCTCAACTCACATGTTTTGCTCATTTAAAACAACTTTAATTTTTGAAAACATGTGTGCTCATTTGTCTTATTTGACTTTAATGGTTCAATTGGCTGCTTTGTCGCTATCGACTCAACAGTTTAATTTGGCTGAAATGGTTTTATCTTATTAAGGTCTTTTTGCTAAGTTTTGTCAATTCTTTCATAAGTCTCAATTAGTGCATTTAAATCTACTGACTCATGAGGCTCAATTGGATTATTTTGCACAGGTTGTTCAATTGTTTCATTTAACTCAATATTATTATTTTTCTCATTTGAGTCATTCATTTTCAGTGACTTATGTCGCTCAGTTGGCTAATTTATCGCTATTGGACTCATTCGGCTCAATTGAATCATTAATCTCAGTTTATTTAACTATTTAATTAAACTCAATTTAAATATTTGCGTCAATTGGATCATTTGATTTAACTAAAATGGATTATTTGGGCCATTTAAGTCATTCAGTTCAAGTGACTTATATGACTTGATTGACTAATTTGTCTCTTATTTGTCTCAATTTGGCTCATTCGGCTCAACTGGTTGATTTGGCTCAGTTTACTTAACTGCTTAATTTTATACAAATTGATTATTGTCGCATTTGAGTCATTCAGTTCCAGTCTTATCAATCCCTTCCTTTGGCTCAATTAGTTCATTTGGATCTATTGACTTCTATGGCTCAAATCGATCAATTCACTGGGTTTACTCAAATGAATTATCTGTCTCATTTGATTCATTCAGTTCAAGTTTTATGAATTCCATCATTAGAGTCTGTTAGTTCACTTGGATCTATTGACTTCTATGGCTTAATTGGATCATTTGACTCTGTTACATCAACTGTTTTATTTAACTCAAATGGATTAGTTGTCTTATTTGAATCATTCAGTTCAAGTTTTATGAATTTTATCTTCAGACTCAATTGGTTCATTTTGAGCTTTTGATTTCTATGGCTCATTTGGATCATTTGGCTTGGTTAACTCAACTGTTTCATTTAACTCAAATGGATTATTTGTCTTATTTGAATCATTCAGTTCAAGTTTTATGAATTTTATCTTCAGACTCAATTGGTTCATTTTGAACTTTTGATTTCTATGGCTCATTTGGATCATTTGGCTTGGTTAACTCAACTGTTTTATTTAACTCAAATGGATTATTTGTCTCATTTGAGTCATTCAGTGCAAGTTTTTTTAATTTTATCTTTAGACTCAATTAGTTAATTTTGGTCTATTGATTTCTATGGCTCATTTGGATCATTTGACTTGGTTAACTCAACTGCTTCATTTAACTCAAATGGAGTATTTGTCTCATTTGAGTCATTCAGCTCAAGTTTTATGAATTTTGTCATTAGACTCAATTAGTTCAATTTGATCTATTGATTTCTATGGCCGAATTGGATCATTTGACTCGATTAGCACAACTGCTTCATTTAACTCAAATGGATTATTTGTCTCATTTGAGTCATTCAGCTCAAGTTTTATCAATGCCTTCATTAGGCTAAATTAGTTCACTTGGGTCTATTGACTTCTATGGCTCAATTGGACCATTTGACTCGATTAGCTCAACTTTTTCTTTGACTCAAATGGATTGTTTTTCTTTTTTGAGTCATTCAGTTCACGTGACTATATGGCTCAATTGACTAATTTGTCTCTGTTGACTCAAATTTTTCATGTGACTCAAATGGTAGTTTTTTTCTATATATTCAAATGGTTTGTTCAGTGCATTTGTATTATAACTTGACTGAGTTTATTCAGTTCTTTCAGTAGATTTAAATTTCTGATTTGTGTAAACTTACTAATAAACTTCATTGACGCATTTGACTCACTTAACTCAACTCTTTCTTCGGACTAAATTGCCTAGTTTAGCTTCTTCAGCTCAATTTACTCTATGACTTTTGGGTTCAATTGGCTTATATGGCTCAATTGGCTCATTTAGCTTAGTTTTCAAAAGTCTGTCGCTTAGGTCAAATGGCTCCAGTGAGTCATATAGCTCAATTGGCCTATTTCATTAAGCATTTTTAACTCTTTTATGTGATTCAAATGACTCATACGGCTGAAATGGTTCATTAGGCTCAGTAAACTCAACTGATTCACTAGGCACAAGTGACTCAACTAACTCTTTTGACTCAGTTTATTATTTCAGTTCTTGCAAAAGCCTCAAATGGTTCATTCGGCTCAATTGGCGCATTTGACTCAGTTTCTACAACTTCTTGATTCGACTCAAATGACCAATTTGACTCATTCGGCTCAATACACACATGTGGCTCATTCGGTTCAGTCGACTTATATGGCTCTTTGGGCTTATTGGATTCAATTTACTAACTCTTTCATTAAATTTAAATGACTCATTCGTCTCAATTGACTCCTATGCTTCAATTGAATAAATTTGCTAAGTTAATTCCACCGTTTAATTAGTCTCAAATGTCTCATTTGTCTTAATTAATATAATTTTCCTCCGAAACTTTTTTCTGTTCATCACATTTGCGGTAACAAGTCAAGCTTCTCTTAATGAACTTTGTTATTTTAAGATGCCTTTCAAAAATAGCAACAAAAGTTATTTTGAGTAACTGTATTTAGAAAGCATAAATTTTATTAAATTTTCGTCATCAACAATGCACTGATTTTATTCCCTTGGGTCTCACTAGCAACAGTAAAAGAACAAAGTTTCACGTCTGCTTCTGTTGTAGCAACTTATCGCTTGACAAACTCACACCATATGCTGCTGGAACTCTCTTACCCCCCTCTCCACCCTTTATCTTAATCCACGTTTACTGCAAATCGAACAAATCACTGCAAAAATAATCAAAAAAATGATTAACGAGTTTTTGAATTTGTTGCCAGCCATCAATAAAGTGCGACACCGAGAACGACGACGATGGCGATAGCGATGAACGTCATATTGGCACAAAATATACGCAGAACAATAACAACAACTAGGGCAATAAAACAAAGAACAACAACAACAATCATAAAAACTCTACAAAAGCGTTAAAAGCATGCAGCGTGTCGAACTTCAACTCACACGCTGCTTCACTCATATTTATATTTATTTAAGTGTGTATCTGTGCGTTGCAAAAGCTGTGATAAATCAAGGTTAAACATGCCGTTACAAGCGTGAGTGCGTATATATGTTTGTAAGTGTGCTCATGTATGTGTGTGTGTGTGTGTGTATGAGTGTAAAATACATGATATCAACACGCAGCAGGCTTAAAAACGACTAAAAGAAATCGACTAAACGAACTTTTGAATAACACCTTAAAGCAAGCAAGAAAGAGAGAACAGAACAAAAAAAATGGCTGCCATTACAACAAGTGACAAAGTGGGGGGCGGATATGGTAGCCTTAAGCTTTACATATCATAACGCGCGCAACAGTTGCTGCCAAACATTCTTAAAGCATGAAGTAAAAAAAGTAAAACAAACACAATTTCTGCAAAAAGCACAAAACAAAAATTTAGAAAAACTGTCACTTTATAACAAGTGCTCAAAATTGAAAGGACCTGCCCATTGTGAGTGTTCACAAGCTGCAAAGTGGATGGCATCAGCCAAACACAACAACAATAACAGGAAATATTTTCTAAACTCTGCTGTTGTTCTTGTCAACATTGAGCTGCTTCATTGATTACTGAGCTGCTGTTATTATTTGGCATAAACATTAACAGTCGTGCACACGAAAATATAAGAAAAAATGAGCCAAACTTTGGCCGATGGGCCAATCGAGCCTAATGAGCCACTAGTTGGCCTCCTTGGAGTGACTATTTGTGAGTTTAAATCACGGTTTTACGGTAAACGGTAGTTCAGCACAGCGGCATGCAGCTCACTCACACTCATACAAGACAATAGATAGATGGCTGTTGTTGCTGACAAAGCTTCTTTTTTTGTCAGTCAGGTTTTTTTATATTTTAGTTCTTCTTTTATTGTTTTTTTTTTTTTTTGTTACTTTTTTCAGGTCCAACACTTTTCACCGCCCCCATAAACGAAGCAGTAAATGAACATTAATAAGGATTTGGTTGTGGATTTGGAATTGGAATTGAAAGGCAAACGTAAAAATGAAAATGAAGTGAAACGTGTGCAAAATCATCTGTCAAAAGTGCTACTTCTGCTTATTTCCGTGTGTTGTGTGTGTGTATATGTGAGAGCAAAAATATTTCTATACTCTAGCTACTCTCAGAAAATATCAATTTGTCAAAGTTCATTGGTAGCATTTGTTGGGCTTCGTTTTTACAGGTTTCCTGTCAATTTTTTTTTTTTTTTTGTTTTGTTTTCTTTCAACCATCCAACCTACTTTCACTTTCTCAAATTGAAATTTAATCTTGTGTAGAAATGGGTACTATTGGCAATCATGTTGTTTGTCGATGACGTCGATAATCAAAGAGAACGAGTGCACAAATCATTATAATAGACAATTGATTGTATTTGTCAAAAAATTCGCTATTAGGGTGAATTGTGCTGTTATAGTTTTGTGACAGCAGCTGCCTGTTTGACAGCAATTTATTGAGCTCAAATAAAGTAAAAAATAACACTGTGGGAGTCAGTTACATTAATATTAGAGCTGAAAAATTGTTGTTAAACGATAGTCAGATATCAATAATATTAAATTTGAAATGAAAAACTTGACTCAAGAAACTCGAAACTTTGAAATTAAAAAAAAAAACAATTTAATTTTAAACTAAAAAATTCGTGAGACAAAAAGTTAATTTGAGTTAAATAAAACAGTTGAGTTAACTGAGTCAAATTATCCAATTGAGCCGAATGAGTCATATAAGCCAATTGAGTTATATAAGTCACTTGAACTGAATGCAGTTAAATAAAACAGTTGAGTGAACTGAGTCAAATGATACAATTGAGCCGAATAGTCAAATTGATACAAATGAGAGAAAAATTAGATAATTGAGCCATAAAAGTCACTTGAATGGAATGCTTAAAGCGAGAAAATAATCTGTTTGAGTTAAATGAAACAGTTGAGTACATTGAGACATAAAATCCAATTGAGCCGAATGAGTCAATAGATCCATGTGAGAGAGAAATGCGCCAATTGAGCCATATCAGACTCTTAAACTGAATGACTCAAATGAGGCATATAATCTATAAGTTAAGCAACTGAGTATACTAAGTCACAAATTACCAATTGAGCAATATAAGTCAATAGATCTAAGTGAACTAATTGAGTCTCATACAGGTATTAATAAAACTGAGCCTTATCATATAATCAAGACATTAGTCAAGTAGATAGAATGAGTGAGAGCATTGAGTAAGCTACGTTGAATGGACCAATTGAGCCATTTAAGTCTATTGTGAACCAATTGAAACGAAAAAACTATTTCAACAAAATTAAACATTTGAGTCAATAACGAAAAATGAGCCAGTTGAATCATAAAAGTCAAGTAAGACAGATATGCCAATTGAGCCATTTCAACCATTTCAGCCTTAACTAAGTCAATTGAGTTATCAAAATCCAAAATTCATATTAAAAATTTGAAATTCAAAATATGCAATTTTAATTTTTTAACTTGAAATTTGCTATTTTAAATATTAAAAATTAAAATTTTCAAGTTTCATATTTCAAAACTGTCAGTTACAATTTTCAATTTAAAATTTCAAATTTGATATACGAAACTTGAAATTTTATATAGAATTTAGAATTTAGAATTTAGAATTTAGAATTTAAAATTTAGAATTTAGAATTTAGAATTTAGAATTTAGAATTTAGAATTTAGAATTTAGAATTTAGAATTTAGAATTTAGAATTTAGAATTTAGAATTTAGAATTTAGAATTTAGAATTTAGAATTTAGAATTTAGAATTTAGAATTTAGAATTTAGAATTTAGAATTTAGAATTTAGAATTTAGAATTTAGAATTTAGAATTTAGAATTTAGAATTTAGAATTTAGAATTTAGAATTTAGAATTTAGAATTTAGAATTTAGAATTTAGAATTTAGAATTTAGAATTTAGAATTTAGAATTTAGAATTTAGAATTTAGAATTTAGAATTTAGAATTTAGAATTTAGAATTTAGAATTTAGAATTTAGAATTTAGAATTTAGAATTTAGAATTTAGAATTTAGAATTTAGAATTTAGAATTTAGAATTTAGAATTTAGAATTTAGAATTTAGAATTTAGAATTCAGAATTCAGAATTTAGAATTTAGAATTTAGAATTTAGAATTTAGAATTTAGAATTTAGAATTTAGAATTTAGAATTTAGAATTTAGAATTTAGAATTTAGAATTTAAAATTTAGAATTTAGAATTTTGAATTTAGAATTTAGAATTTAGAATTTAGAATTTAGAATTTAGAATTTAGAATTTAGAATTTAGAAATTAGAATTTAGAATTTAGAATTTAGAATTCAGAATTTAGAATTTAGAATTTAGAATTTAGAATTTAGAATTTAGAATTTAGAATTTAGAATTTAGAATTTAGAATTTAGAATTTAGAATTTAGAATTTAGAATTTAGAATTTAGAATTTAGAATTTAGAATTTAGAATTTAGAATTTAAAATTTAGAATTTAGAATTTAGATTTTAGAATTTAGAATTTAGAATTTAGAATTTAGAATTTGAAGGTTTTAATTTTGAAATTTGAAATTTGAGATTTGAAATTTGAAATTTGAAATTTGAAATTTGAAATTTGAAATTTAAAATTTGAAATTTGAAATTTGAAATTTGAAATTTGAAATTTGAAATTTGAAATTTGAAATTTGAATTGAATTTTGAATTCTTAATTTGAAATTCGAAATTTGATACTCGAATTTTTAATTTTTTTTTTTTAAATTTTTACCAATAGATTGATTTAGTTAAAACTTTTTGAGCCTATTAACAGCGTGGACTTGACTGTGCCAAATGAGTCATTGAGTCTTATGAAATAGTTGAGTGACATGGAACAAACTAGTTAATTGAGCCATATAATGCAATGATAAAAATATTGAATTTTATATAAAATTTTATATATTAATTTTTGAATTTAACCATTACTTTTGTTAACAAAAAACTAACTTTCATTCAACTCAATTTATAACTACTGAACGCACAGTTGTCTTAGTATTATTTCGCTTTTAATAGCAAAAACAATACGACTCAAATTTTAATAAAAACTTTTTCCTTCTTATTTTTCTCAATCCTCCTCTAGGTCGACTTACGCCATTTAAAGCAAACTGCCGACTCGGATAACATCGAGGTCGGCATCGATCTGCAAGATTACTATATATCAGTCGAATGGGACATAATGCGCGTGCCGGCGGTGCGTAACGAAAAGTTTTACAGTTGCTGCGAGGAGCCATACCTGGACATCGTATTTAATCTAACGTTAAGACGTAAAACACTTTTTTATACCGTTAATCTTATCATACCCTGCGTCGGCATCTCATTCCTGTCAGTGTTGGTCTTCTATTTGCCCAGTGATTCGGGTGAGAAGATCTCACTGTGTATCAGCATCCTGCTGTCGCTCACTGTGTTCTTCCTGCTACTGGCGGAAATTATTCCGCCCACATCGTTGACGGTGCCACTGCTGGGGAAATACTTATTGTTTACGATGATGCTGGTCACGTTATCGGTTGTTGTTACGATTGCAGTATTAAATGTTAATTTTAGGTAAGTCTCTCGCCTAAGTGGGTTTGTGGTTTTTATTTTTATTTGCCAAGAGCAGCTGTTTAAAGTTTACGATAACACTTGTTTTTATAAGTCTTTTAAAATGTTTCTTGTGGCATTGTTGTTGTAAACTTTTGTGAATTGAAACAAAAAAAAAATAAATAAAATGAAAATGTTTAAGTAATTTATTTCAAAAAGCAGCTCGTACTGCAAAATGATTATTTTGCAACAAATGTTTGTTTTTCTGTTTGCATTAACAAAGTTATGTAATTTAAAATGTTTTCTTTTTATTTATTTTTAAATAGATCGCCCGTGACGCACAAAATGGCGCCATGGGTGCAGCGTTTATTTATACAAATCCTACCAAAACTGCTGTGCATCGAACGACCGAAAAAAGACGATCCAAATGAGGATGATCAGCCGCCCGAAGTGCTGACGGATGTTTTTCATCTGCCGCCCGATGTGGATAAATATGTTAACTATGATACAAAGCGGTTTAGCGGGGACTATGGTATACCGGGTAAGTGTCAACATTTTCAAAAATTTTGATGTTATGATCTGTGTTTATGAAAATCTAGAGTGGAATTACTTTTAGGCAAAATATTCGATTTCTTGGTTCAAATAAAATTTAGATCATTTTGTACAAAATGTTGCATTTTTGTCTTTAAAAATTTTGAAATTAATTGTTTGTGATGTACTGACTTTATAAAAAAGGCTCTCTTTAGGGTTTCCTCCATTCATTTCAGCTCCAGTGCCTTGCCCCATTTAAGAACCTTTCATATACAATAAAATGTTGTTTTTGGATGGAGTTTTTCCCAATTTCTATAACTACGATGAAGTTTTTTTGAAAGCAGCTTTTGGAAAGCATGTCATCTCAAGACATGAAGGAGTCCCTTTCTTGCTTTAGGGTTATAATTAAGTAGAGGTGACGCTTTAAGGGATGGTTGATGTAAGCCCTAAGATAACATTGAGCGGCGCTGTTGGGTGAGCCCGATACAAAAAAAAAGCAAATTGGCCATTGCAGCCCTTGAAAGGAGTTTGACCGAGCTTCTTATGATCAATTGTGTTGTGTGTGTTATTAAATGTTTGCACATAATTGACTGAAAACTGGACCTACATGTTTTATGCCGACTCCGAACGGCTAAAGTTTATGGTCTTAAGAAGCTTTACATGGCATTACATATTTACTCTCTGAGGTTTGCCATTACCGTCTGCAGAGAGGTGATGACCGATCAGAAAACTTTTTTATTGAAAAAAACTTTTGCCGCGACTGGAGATCGAACTCGGGCTCCGAGCATGCTAAGCCACATTTAACCTGCATGCCATGGTCACCATAAATTCATGAACTCGATACAGCCTGCCAAATATATATCCGTGCAGATCTTTGAACTCGTTATAACCGCTTGATGATTGATCTCTGTATTGTTTTAGACCACAACACTACAGGCGCATGTGATAGAGTGTGTCTAACGAGCAACGTGTAGAGATTGTTCATCATCTTAGGGCGCGTTTATAGTAACGACTTGTTGCCTAGTCGAGCCGAGCCGAAAACGCGTCAAGCTGAAAGCAGCTGGTACTGCGTATAGTGCAAGCCTATTTCGACCGACTTGTTGCAGCTGATTTTTGACTGTTTTTGGCTTGTTTGTATAAATTCAAGTTTTTTTTTATTATTTTTTTTTTTAATAGAAGCATCAAAAAAGTCTGTGATTTTTTGTATGCTTTTGCTCACCTCAAACCAACGGACAACAAGTGAAGAGACAAAAATGTGAAAAAAGCTGCTGAAACGCACTTTCGGCCACTTTAAGTCACTTGTTGTTCCAACTTATTTCGACTTATTTGCAATGTTTTCTGTTGTTGCCTTGTTGCTGCTGTTTTTGTTTGTTTATTTTTATGCACGAAATCAAACGAATAATACAAGGAACACATGAAGAAATTTTTTAATCTTCGATTCTATGCTTCAGCTGAAACGCACTTGCAGCCACTTATTGACGAATTGCTTCACCAGCTGGTTTAGCTTATTTTGACTATTAGAAAGGGGAAAGGGAAGAAAGAGCGAACACAAGAATATTTGTTAATCTTCGATTCTTTGCTTCAGCTGAAACGCACTTGCAGCCGCTTATTGACGAATTGCTTCACCAGCTGATTTAGCTTTATTTCATTATTAGAAAGGGGAAAGGGAAGACTTTCTTTCTGCGTACTACAAAAGGAATGCAAGAATGCGTTCCCCTTATCGTGCATTGATTCTACACACTTGCTTTTGCACACAAGAAAAACAAAGCAAAGGTTTGATTAAACTTTGTTTGTTTTTTTTTTTTGTTTTGCAACAACGTTTTAGAAAGGAAAACGAAAACTACTGATCGCTATTCTTTATTTTCTCCACCCACTTGCCTTTAAACCCAAAAAAAAGGTAAAAAGCGCAACAGCGAAAACAAAAAAAAAATATATGTTTACATATTATTAGAGTTTTCTTTGTTGCTTTGTCTCTTTTCTGTTATGTGATGTAAATAACAAGCAAGCAGAGTGTAAAATGAAACAAAACCCATGAGAGCGAGCGAGAAAGCAACAATCAGCACGCTGGAAACCAGCACACAAGTCGCTTTAAGCTGCCTATTTGGCTGGCACTATACGCACTTTGAGCTTATTTCATATGATTTGTATGAGCAGCGCTTTTCAGCTTTCCTTCTCGGCTCGACTAGGCTCGGCAACAAGTCGTTACTATAAACGCGCCCTTAGGGCTTATTCCGCAGTTCTTACTGCAAATTTTTCTACAGGTCCACAAAGAAGCTGTTGATCTACTACTAATGCAGTCTATGTGGAGGTTCCAGTTTGCTGTCCAAGAGCACTTCAAGATATTTTGCTGATTTGTAAAAATCTATTTTCTCCCCGAAAGAGTTCCGGGCAAGTTAGACTTAACACATCTCTGCACCGTGTTCAGTGCTGCTTTTAGAACGTCAGCTACTGTACTGTCAAAGCTTACTCGTATGATGACTGCAACGTCATTGGTTTACCCAACCACATTTATTCAAATTTTTTTGAGTTTAGCTAGGAAACTATCTACAACTAGGAACCAAAGCAGACGTTATAGGACGTCTCCTTGAGGGCATCTGCTGGTTGTAGTTTCTTTGAGTGAATTATTGTCTTAGCAGCTTTGGATAACTTGTCCACTAAATGTCGTCATAATTCACCTGCTTATAGCTGGTGGCATATTAAGGTTGTTGCGAGTCCTTCTTACTAGAGTCATATTGACTCATATGACATATCATTGCTGAAAGCTCCTTCGATATCAAGAAAGGCGACAATACAAATTTCCTTGCAGTCGATAGATTTTTCATTTGTGCTTACAAGTTTATTAGCGCTGACTCTGTATATTTACCCGGTAGACAAGTTGTTACTTGCATAGGGCATCCATTGACAAGAATGACACATTAATCAAGAATTTTTTCCATACTTTTCAGTACTAAGGACAAAAAGCTGATATGTCTGAAAGATTTTGGACTATTTTCTGAGCTTCCACTGGCCTAAGGAAGGTATTTTACTTTCACTTTTCTCGAAGCTCCAAATATATTGACATAGATCAACTGCCCTACACATGAATTATTTTGATAAGCAGGGTATTAGATGTTGTGAATCACCAGCAGATTTGAAGGGTTTGAAGAAATTTATAGCCCAATTGACTGCTGATAAATTGCATATTAATTTAGAGCCTATCCAGTCTTCTCTACTTGACAGATTTATCTGTTTGAAGTGGTAAAAATGGTTTGAATAGGAGTATTTCTGAATGACGGAGTCCAGGAAGTGAGTATAAAGAAGGTATGCTAAGGTATTTTTTCTGGTTTTGTCTAGTCAGCATTCTTACGTAAAATGCTACCTCAGGATTGTTATCTGACAGTTGCTAAGTTCTTCTGCAGGTGACAACTCGAAGAAACATCCTTGATGGAGCCACAGAAATTCTGAAATAAATCCTACTAAGCCTTCTTGGTATGTCTATTAAAGTAAGTGAGATCTAGTCATTATTCCATTTCGCTCTTTTGAGCAGCTTTAATACCTCTTTTCCAAGGTGACTAAGGTGGTTATTCCACCGGGGTGCTTTTTTCTTGGACATCTTAAGTTTAAGACTACAGTTGTCCTCAAAAGCTTCAGTTATGAATGACCAGACATACTCTGCTCAGTATTCCAATTAATAACAACCTGTCGAAGCTTGTCTTTGTTATGCTTGGTTCTTACTTAGTCACTTTTGATTTGACATGAAAGTTTGAAATGTAAATTATAAATTTTTGGTAAGAATATGTGAAGAGAATGTGTTTGAAGAATATGTTTTCCTCATTGTCAAAAAGAAAAACTTGACAGCGTGTTGGCACATTTTTCATTAGACTGATGACAACTGACTACTGAAAATTACATAGGAAAAACCAGGCTTATGAGTTCCAGTCAATATCTTGTTTTATGCGATAGGAAATATTTTGTAAAACTAACTTTGACTTTATTTCAAACCTAATGAAGCTATGATCACAGCTCGTTGGTTCTTTTAAAACAACTCAGTCAGCTTTTATGTCATTATAAATGGATGTGGTTGAAGTGAGTTCTAGAACATCTCTTCTGCTTAAGATAATAAACATTGGTTTATTTCAAACGTTATATTCGTAAAGATTTTAACAAATTAGAAAGTCTTAAAGGCGTTCACCTCTCTGATTTGTATTTGTGCTGCCCCTCATTGTATGGTGGTCGTTGGCATCGCAGCTCAAGACAACCTCTGTCTACTGCTTGGCAGTGTATGTCATTAGTTCAGCTATGCAAGTCACGAAACAATTGAACTCGTCTCCCAAAAAGTAGCCTGAGGCTATAATGACTTCTGCTAAATCATTGATCTTAATCACGGTCGGGTAAAAAACAGAATTTTTATTGTTTTAAACAATACAGGTTCTGTGTTCAAAGTATGAATTTGAGTATAAAATTTTATGCATGGTTAAGAGCTAGGATATTGTCATTTGTGCTCGTCCACAGTTCCTGCACAAATACAATATTAGCTCCGTCTCAGCACATTGTTTGGACCGATTCTGCGGAAGCTGCTTTGTCGTGCTGAAGGTTGATTATAACAATCTGCACCAAATTGGTTATTCTGGGCATACTTACTGAAGAAGACCATTTTTTCAGTCATGGGAGAGTGTGTGAGGTTCTGACTGACTGCCCTTGTCGCAGATGGATCCATACTTTTGGCAAATTAATTTTCCTCTGCACTGGCAGTGCAGGTGGAATTGTTGTTTAAGCAGAATGGAGCTGTCTAGTCTGTACTGATTCCGCTAAGTTTGAAACTGAACCCTGATCATGTTATAAAATGGCAGATTGTTCAGCTTCTCAAGCAGTTTTACTGAGCTCACATCCATTGAGAGCGAAAGGGCCGTCAGAACTTACCAGTTCGAGGTTGGTAGAAAGTTATTTTCGACTTTGAAGAGACGCAGGCATACTGCAACTTGTTGCACTAGGAAGACACGACTTTGAGAGATCATCTCCCTCCAGCATGCGCAGCAGAACATCCGCCCATTGCACGGAGAGAAAAAATAGGTTAGAATCAAACTCAAAGTGTTTGTAATTGAAATCAGCTCAATAGAGCTCACAACCATCTCAAAACATCTTATTCACGTTCGCAGTTTATGCCAGAAATTTGGCTTGAAATTTATTTTAACACATGTTATCTTCGACTTGCTTGTAAAAAATTAATTTTGTTTTTGTTGTTTTTGCAAATTAGAAAAATAGCAACCAGTCGATGTAATTCTCAGTTGGTTGTTGTTCCTGTTAGAATTAAAGCATATTATAGTGCAGAGTATAAATTAAAAAATTATATTTTCCTCTCCGATTTGGATGAAATGTAATATATAAAAATCTCGTGTCACGGTGTTAGTGTTTGAACTCCTCCAAAACGGCTGGACTGATTTTAATTTTATTTGGTAGGTATGAGAATAGGTTGTAAAGAACTTTTTATCTTCCTACCCGCGAGGAGCGTGGCAGTTTTTTAAGAACATAAATTTTCGGTTATAATTGAGACGTGTTCTTCGTTTGGCAAATTTGAGCGATCTTTGCAAATGGGGGCATGGCACCGCCCACACAATCTATTTTTTTTGTATCGCAGGGTATAAGACAAGGGGTGTGTCCCCACAAAATAAAATTTTTTATATATAAAAGTTTTGAAAATAATGGTCACAGAATAATGAAACTCAGAGTGGATTTACTGATGGCCTTCTATTGGCTAACTGGAACAGACATTGGGCAAGGATGGCAGCAACGCGACGGGTACCAGCTAGTATAAGTATACAGATAGTATAAGTATAAGTTTAATTTGGACACTGAAAATGTAATTTTATTTTTATTTTCCTGCATATCATTTTAATTTATTTTTTTTATCTTTGTTGCTACAAGGGCATAATTCAGCGTTATAAACAATTCTAAAATTCCTCAGATTGGACACAAATAAACGTGTTTTGTGATTTTATAAACAATACCAAAATGACATAAATTGGGCACAAGAGAGCATATTAATTATTTCATAAATGACCCAAAAATCATGTACATTATCCACGAAAGGGCGTGTTATTTTTTCACAAACAATCACATTCGGATCAATCCCTAAGATTAGAATCAAAAATATATTGGCTAAGCTTAGTATCACTCCCAAAATTAATTAGTTTGGGATTGCTTTCAGCTCAAATTTCTCTCTGTGTGAGCAATGACTATAACTGTTTTTTTTTTCCAATCACCCAGTGGGCAATTGCAGGAGCTCGAATGCCTTTAAAAAGGCCTTCGTTTGGATTCGATATGCCTTACATACTCCTTGCACACTCCTTTTTATGTTTGTATGGAATGGCAAAATTTTTCAGTACTTCCGCCCTCGCTACCCGAAAAAGGCCTGCTAAAAGCACTTTTTTGGGAAGACATTATTAAAGAACTTTCTTAATGCCTGGTTATTGCACTTTGTTTATTATGCCTCAAACAAGTACTCTCGCACCAGGTGTTTTAGCAGGCCTTCGTTAAGATTTAATAGGCATTACGTACTCCTTGCACACTCCCTTGTATTTTATGTATGAAATGGCAAAATTTTCCAGTACTTCCCCACTCGCTACGCAAAAAAGGCCTGCACTTTTTTGAGAATGCATTATTTTAGTACTTTTTTCATAAATACTGCTAATTGCACTTTCCTCTAACATTATTAAATAAAAATCATAATATTCATTTAACAAATTTTATAAAATTTATAAGTTTATTTATGACAAATTTGAGATCATTTTTTTTATCAAGGAACATTTAACATTTGATCTTTAAAGTTAGATAGTTACTTAAAATTAATATTTAACAAAATTTTTTGGTTTGATTTTGATTTTGAAAAAGGACATTCTTCGATACCTTAAACAAAACATCGGAAAACCGGTTTCTATTTTCTAATTCAAATTTACAGTTGGGCGATAAAATCACCAGTAAGTATCATTTAGATCATTATGAAGTTCGTAACTTAACATTTTGGTTACAGATTTAGAAAAAGGGTGCAACAGCTGGAAACCACCCTTAGAGATCAAAACAAATTAATAATTTACGAACTAGCTTCTATAAAAGTGCATCTTCGAACACTTTCAGAAACTAAAACAACAACAGAAAATGTTGTAAACAAATTTCCACTACGAATATAATTATGATGGCCTTCGATGGCTTTAAAGTATCGAATACGCAAAATATGAAAGATTTTTTTATAAACAGCAAAGAATGAAATGAAAAGTGGTTATCAATATATCGATACCTTAAAGCACAAAAGTGCCAAGTCTTAGCTTTAAAGTATCGAGTAAACGAAATATGCAAGTTTTTTATATATACATAAACATAAACATAACATAAACATAAAAATTTTATAAGCGAATTTATTTCAAAGTTGAATTTTTTAACAAAAAGAACCGTTATTTTCTAAAAAATTTACGTTATTAAGTTATTTAAAATATATTTTTTTTGAAAAGCTTACAGTTAGACCTTTTGTTTGACATATAAAAAATATACATTTTTTATTTAATTTCACACCATATTACATAAAATTTAAATTTTTCAAGTGTTTTCTTTGTTAAAAAATCTGTTCACGAAATTTTCTATATCTTTGCCAATATCCAATGAATCTTAAAGATTGACACGCTATTTGAAAGGTAATGAAATGCCTTTTCAACGATATATAATACAAATATAATTTCAAAAATGTTTTTAATTTTATAAGCGTATATATATCAGATTTGAATTTTTTAACTAAAAGAACTGTTTTTTTTCTACAAAATTTTCGTTTTTAAGATACTAAAAATATATATTTTTTGAAAAGCTGAAAGTTTTACCTTTTTTTCGATAGATAAAAATATGTATATTTTTTTATTAACTGATCGACTAAAAATTACAAATTTTTTTCACTGACTCGAAAATCCCGTTAAGTCTTATAAATATTGTAGCTACAATGTTGCCTTAAAAACAATTGTTTATTGTAATGGCGATATTCGTAAATATGGAGTAAAAAGCAAAACATCTAGGGTAAATATGAGTGAAATAAGCAATTTTCCGTACAAGGGAAAATCATTGTATCATAAAAAACACCACAAAAAGTCAAATAAATTACATATATTATATACCAAATGAAAGACAAATTTTCAAGCTTTAATAATTTACTGTTTATAATTCATAGTAATAACGGTAATTTTTGAGAAAATAACGGTTTTATGTAAGAAAATATTTTTTTATTGCACAAAAATACCTATAAAATACAAAGTACTCAACAGATTTCATTAATTTAAAATTTTTCTAAAAGCCTTATATATTACCTATTAAATATTACCTTAATCTACTTAATATCGGTTATATATTAAGAATAATATAGCCGATTTTCTCCATAGACCTTATAGCAAAAAAAAAATTTTTAAAAATCGATAACTCGAAAACAAATCGATAACACAACATTTCCTTTGGCTATTCTTATTTTTATTGAGAGTACTCTTCGAATCCATCGTCAAATCGCGGCGCCCCAGAAATCGTAATCTCCCCTATAAATGTACAATATTTCATACAACTTATATACAAATTTTTAAAAATACATAAAAAAAAAAAAAAGAATACATGTTGCTGCAAATTGCCATTGATGCACTTAAGAAGCTGGACTTTTTTCTAGAGATTTGCGAACATTTTGGCTTGATGGAAGCCTTTCCTGTGCTGTTGCATAGCTTGCTGCTGAGTGTAGCGCACATTGAAGTAGATGAGAAATCCGCAACGCTGCTTGTGGATTTAATGAAGAGTTTAATCTTTTGCCGTCCCAGTCCTGGGTATTTCGTCATATTTCCTGTTGTTTATTAGAGTGTAGAAAAATGCCACAGACGCTGTCTTGGTTCTGCGTTAATAGTAAGAAAAATGTAAGCTCATTTAGGCAAAGATAAGCAATGTGGTCACTGACGGCTCTAGTGAGATGGATCGTGAAGTTACACGGGAGGCAAGCAGTATGTTTTTCCTTTTGCTATTTCATACTTTCCTTACTTCACACTATTTAGGTTACATTTGCTAGGACATACCCTAAAGGTGTGCTTTAACATCAATCAAATCAAATTTTGACTGCAATCAGACACGGCATGCGCAAACAAGGGCCTAGCAATTAAGTATGTCTACTTGCTACCACTGCGTACTCAAATCGTTTGAATTTATAGCCAACTTCGAAAAAGGTCAACCAAGGCGTGTATCCAAGCATAATGCACGTGGCGCCTGCGAGTATATACACATGTCTTGGTTGAGAAGTTGATAAAACAGTATGAATGCAATGATTTACTCGTTGATAACACTTGTGACACAGTGAAATAGTTTTACTTTTAATTGTTACAATAATTCATGCTTTTATACAATTTAAAAATAAAATTATCGCATGTTAAGACAACTGCCTTCTTGAGTGTGTCTCCAGCGTTCAGAGCTGCGCACCGTACAAAATTTTAAGTGCATGCGTTTGTTAAAATGAAGCAAAGTTTCATACTTGCTGATTCGTGGATTCCACGGAAATGTCAACAACAACGGGATAAAACAATAAGATTAAATATATCGCGAGATAGAAACACGCATTCGTCATTCAAAATATCCTGTATTAATAATAATACGCATAATTAAATATAATTTCTTTTAAATCCCCCTTCCCCTTCTGAAAGTTGTGTGAAAAAACATAAATATCCTGCGAAGAATGCATATTAAATGCTTATTAGAGTTCTGATTAAAAAAATTAAAGAAAAAACAACATTTTTGCTGATTTAAGCGCAATTAAATAAAGATAACTTTAACCTTCCTTTTAACTGGTAGGCCTTAAAAAAGCGCTCGTCGATGCAGTGATGTTGTTCGCTGTATTGCCTTTAAAAAAAGCAGTTTATGCATGCCTTCTTTTCAAGAGGCCTGACGAAATTGCCTATTGGGCAGTCGCGTGTTACAACATCAACACACGTTACAGTCATCCAATCAAGTATTTTGAACAAGCAGCCCAGAAATCTTATCTGTAGACCGCCAATGGGGAGGTTGCGCAGCTCTTTGACTATGGTAGTTTTCACTATCTTTTGTTCATACAGGGTAACATAACTATATGGTAAGTACAGCGGAACCACAGCTGCCTGGATTATACCTGCCACTTAAGCGAAAGAAAGTATTTCTGGTCTAAACTTTCTTTTCACTATGCCAACTGAGGAGTCGTCACTAGGCTTTTTTTTCTCATTCAAAAAGAGACAGATGCACCAGTTGACGGTATTGCCAGTATCTTCTCCAGTGCTTCTTTATAAGGCATATTTCCCGCTCTTAATCATATTTTTCTGCATTGTGCGCAGTTTTTTTCTTCTAGAAATGCTAAAGTTACCAAGATTCAGGAACTATCTCTGACTATGCAGGTTACGTCCGTGCGTGCTGAACCTGGTAAAGTGATGTATTCGTCAGTTACTGTCAGAGAGTTCAATCGAGAATTCGGGCCTTTCAATTGTCTCGGTTTTTTGGAGCCAGTAGCTAACAGACGGATAAATTAAAAATCTCCGTCAGATTTTTGGTTTGTTTGTTGTTTGCTGATGTCTATTTAAAAACCCACGAGCAGCTAAATAAGGCGTAGTCTACCACGCCACAGAAAAATTAAAAAAATCGAAAATATCATAATAGTAAATTGTTCGTTTTATGGTGCTATTCTTTTGGCTGCAACTGTACATGATTTATTTGTAGATTTTGAAACAAAAAAAAACAATGTGGAAAAATTGTTGTACCGTAGTTTTTAAGGAACAATTGAAGGTCTTATTGCAAAAACATGATATGCCACACTGCTTTAAAAGTTCATATCTTATGTTCATTACGTTCCTTAACCCTAGAACCATAACGTTATTTTAAACTACGTAAATACTAATGAATAATACATGTAAAATTTACGTACATTATGGTTCTAGGCTTAAAGAACATTATCAATATACACTGAAAATATTGCTCCCATTGCCCGATGAATTTCGGTCGCATACGTAATAGTTCTTGTAAACATTTTAATGATATCACAAAAATATATGTACATTTTTTAAAAACTTTAAGGTCGATTATTTCGAAATATTTTTTGTGTGGCATATCATGTTTTTACAATAAGCCCTTCAATTCAAATCCTCTCACGTTATTATAAAGCTGAAATAATTAATAATCAAAATTTTAAAAGTCAAAGTTTTTTATAAAATACTCAGTATGGTCTCAGTATTAAAACATTTTCTATCGGACCCACGGTCACGGCCACCACAATTTCTTTATAGCAACCCAGCGCCCCAGCGCTACTTCTTGGACATTATATTGTAATCTTAACATAGTCATTCAGGGTTATGAATCATAGCCACTATTCCCGAGCCATGCTCAGCGTCCTTAAAATATACCCATTATTGGGTATACTTTTAAACTTATTGCTAAAAAGCAAGACAATCCACCCAAGGAAACCAAATCAGATCTATTTCTGATTTTTTTTTTTTTTCTGTTAACTTTTTTATATGCATATTTTTTTAAAAACGTTTAAATTATTGGCTGCAAGAATTCTTTAACTGGCAAAACTACTGTAAATTTCACAATTGCTTAATAAAGCGTCAAATATACTTCACATTTCGAAGAAAAAACAAACACTTGATATGTCATAAAAGCAAATTGATACAAAAGAAATATAATGCAGGCTAAAAATCAAAGTAAACCATATAAAAATCAAAGCAAAACGGTATGACAGAAACGCTCTTGAAAATCCCCCCCAAACGAACATAAATCACTGCACTCAAGTCAGCGGCGGCGCACTCAAGTATTCGGTAATACGAGCCATGCTCAAATGAAGAATGACAAAAGTTCAGCAGTGTTGCCAACACAAAACGCTAAAACATTTGCTTTTCAACAAACTCAAGAGCTCGCGCGCGACAAGCGCGTCACCAAAAAAGTATATTCTTTGCCAACATTATTACTTTCCTTTTTGTCTTTATTTTTGAATTTTGTTACTTGTTAGTTTTGCCAGGATTTATTATTATGATTTAGTAATATATTTTTTTGTTTTTTTTTTTTTTTGTCCTTATTACATGTTTTTTGGTAAATCTAAAACTTGAAAACTATTCAAGAGGAAATCAAGATGAACTGCGCTTGTATGAATAGTTGGCTTAGAAAGAATTTAAGGCAAGCATGTTGACTAGTTTTTGCAAATTCTGGGCAAGAAAGAGTGTAAAAATATTATAAGTTGTAACAGCAGCAACAACGATGCTAAAACAATTGAAGTTAAAAGTTTGTTGACATAGAAAACTTTAGCGCCAGCAGATAGTTTTGGCATGTAACAGATAACTGGCAACTCGTTAGCAAGCAAGAAAGAACTATGGCGTGTTGTGCGAAGATGATATAGAAATGTTGAATAATGACAACGTATTAAGCAACTTTTTGCTGCTACTGCCAAAGTTTTTGCTATTTGCTAGCTGGTGCTGCTGCTGCTGCTCATTCATGTTTGAAATGCAAAACTATACAAATTAACAAGCATAATCTTAGGCGCTCATGAATCACATTTTATTTAATTCATTTATTTTTTTTTCTTGTTTTTGCGCTTCTTATTTGCGTATATCTTGCAGTACTCTTCTTACTAATAATTAATTTTTTGTGTTTTTACAGCATTCCAAAAACTTTGCATTCACTCACTCACTCCCCCCCCCCCCCCCCCCCCCCCCCATTTCTGCATCACAACCAAAACAGTCAAACAATTAAAACAAACGAAAATCTTCAAGTTGCTGCTAGTGCTAATTATGTGCTGCAGACAAGAAAAAGTAGTCGAAATTTGAGTTAAGCAGCAGCAGCAGCAGCATCTCAAGGATATGCGCGCGCTATAATATTTCCAATTATAAATATTTTTGTTGTCATGTTTGTAAAAAGTTTGTCTTTAAGCGTTAAAGAATTATTGTTTCTTAGATTAAACTAGATTTATTTGCTGGGTTCTTCGGTTGTGGCGCTGTAGGGAGAAACGTAATATTGTATTGCAAAAACAGCACCCCCATCAGAGCGCAAATGCTTTATTTAGCAATCTTGAATAAAATATTATATTTTTATTCTCCGAATATCACTATATGAATTTGTGCTTTTTTTCGAAATCTGATATTTTTTTTTTTATTATTTTGAAAAGGGTAAGCAAGCTTTTTGTCATCGGTTGTCAAGGCTGTTTTTGTAACAACCCTTAAACGATGGCATTGCATTATATTTAAGTGAATGAAAATCTCTTCGCTTTGATAAAAGCATGCTTATTAAAATGAAAATATCCAATTACAAATGCCATTTCGCACTTCAGATATTCATATCGGAACAGTTAAAGTCAGGCAAAGGCAAGTTAGATCATGGTAATTCTATTTTTGGAAACAACAACTGGAATTTGTTATGCAAGAATTTATTTTACTTTTTAATTTAAATTTTTATGAAAAAGTGTCCATTGTTTTGTATGTAGAGCTGATATAAAAGGAGTTTAAGATTATAATTTTGAAATAAACGTTTACCCTTTTTTGGAAACCATTCAATATTTTGCAAATAAAACCTTTTTGGACATTCATTAATTTATCAGTATTAAGTATACATTAGCTCTCAATTAATAGTTTAATTAACATGTTTTTAAAATTTTACTTTTAAAACAAATAACAGCTAAAACAAACACATAATAGAAAAAAAACTCGCGTTTAGCAACGTACACGTGGCAGAAGTGAAACTTCTTTAACAGTAAGAAATAAGAGAGATTTTCGTGTGAAATAGAGAGAGAAAGTATCTGAAAAGAAATTCAATCAATACGAAATGGAATAATAATCTGTTGATTCAATATTTGCATCCAGGGGCCGTATCGGCTATGGTTTTTGTCGAAAGTGTCACATATTAACTTTTATCTCTTTTTTTTCCGACAAAAATAAAAAATATTTTGAGCCTTATAGTTTTTTTGACAAAAATAACAGTTACTTTTGACTTTTATTTTATCGGTCGAAAATAACAGTTATTTTATGCCGTTTATTTTTTCGGTCAAAAATAGCAGGTAGTTTATATTTGTTCAAGTCATTTTACCGACTAAATAAATGTTGATACCAATTATTTTCATCTCATTGGTGAGACATTTTACACATGGTGTCATCAGTTCAATCTGTCAAGCGGCCTTTAAAAAAAAACACAAATTGCTTGATAATTTTGACCGAAAAAATTACATATAAAATAAAAGTCAAAAGAACCTTTATTTTTCCTCGAAAAATACAAGGCAAAAAATAATACTTAAATTTTAACTTTTAAAGAATCAGTCTTAAATTTAAAAGGAACTTAATATTCATGAGGCTGAGAACATTTGTAACATAATGGTATATTTGAAAAAGTCTTTCAACAATTTTTTTCATTTGAAAATTGTAAAATAACAGTTATTTTCGTTCCTTGTTTTAGTTCAGTTGGCGTTTTAGTTGCTTTCGAATGTCTTCTCAACATTGTCACTTTTTGAATGCTAGAATGCATTTGCATAGTACTCGTTGAAAGAGCCTCCGAAAGCAGAGACAAATCTTGTTGATTATTGTGTTTTGCTTCCTAATCATAATAATTGCTATGTTGAGTGAGGGCCTCGTAAAGCAGCGAACGTTGATTGTTGAGTGTATCAACTTGGTTGGCTATAAAATTTTGTTGAGATGATGGCTGAGTTCCAGAATACATTTTAACAAAGCATCAGTGTGTTTTTTGGGGATTGGTTCTTTGTAGATTCCCCAAAATATACTGATGTTTCGTAAAAATGCATTTTGGAACTCAGCCGATGTTACAATCACCTAACCTTCATCATTAGTTGCAGACCCAGCTGCGGCTGCATTCTTAAGAGCTCTAATTTGCTATTTATATTCACGAACGCGTTCTGCTCCTGTTTTAGCTATTTTTCTATTTTTTTCCCGTGCATACTTGTATGATGAAAATTAATGAAACGGTAATGTTAATAATGTAATGCTAATGTTAATGTAATGTTAATGTTAGTTATGTTATTTTCAGAATGTTACGCATTCAGTCTTAATTACATTTTGTTTGATTATTAACAAGTGCCTACATGGCATAATAGAATAGATGCCGACTTTTAAGCAACGATGTCCGGGGTTCAATTCTCGGCAGCGACAATAATTTTTTGAAAATTTTCATATGAATTGAAAACGTTAGCCTAGCGTCACGAATAACAGACCTTGAAATTTCACTCGCCGCCAAAGAAGTTTAACTTAAAAAAATACGCACAATTGATAATTTCTAAAATTTTCTCTTTATTGATATAAAATTAAAATTGATAATTTTTTGAAACTGCAGCTACTCAAATAATTTGAATTCACTGCAGTATGCAGCATTAACAGAAAACTTTAAATGTAGAAAATTTCATCATTCATGGCACAAAATATGTTATAAACATGTTGACTTTTTCAATAAAGTTGACAATCTGAACTTAAATAGTTGAAGACATAAATTTTCAAGATACTTAATTCGTCTCTTAGGTTAAAATACATCTTCAACTCAGCAATGAAAAAAAACTTTGCTGAAATCCTTGAAAAAAATTACTAAAAAATTTGAAAAATTCGTTTCCTCAAGTTCTAATAAGTTTTATTAACTTATGAAAATTGAAAATTTGACATAAATAGTTGAAAAATTAGAAATGAAAAATTAGTCCCATTAATTAAATAATATTAAAACTAAAAAAAATTGAAAAACTTGACTCAAATAAATGAAAAATTTAACTTAGACATTGAAAAAATAATCTTTTAGGTTTAAATTTTAAATATTTATTGATTTCAACAGTTGAAAGGTTTAACATTTGAAGTTTAAAGTTGAAAATATAACATTATGTAGGAAGCATTTTGGTTTCAACCAAAAAATTACACTGAGGTTGAACATTTACTCTTGAATTTTTAACCGTGTATAATATAACGTACCATACTTTTAATTTACTTTTAAATACATGTAAGTCTCGTTGGTCTTTATAAGTTATGATAGATTGATATATATGTATTTTTTATATATATATGGCGCCCCTATTTGCATTGCCTATTTGCATTGCTCGGCTCTAGGGCCGGCCCTAGAGAAATGCGTCATATATTTTTAAGGACAGTTAAAATTTCAAATTTTAGTTTTTCTCTATTTACAACAAAAATCATTTTTGACACATATATTGAGAAAAGATCAAATTTTGTGTTCTCTTTTTAAAAGGAAAATTTAAATATAAACAAAAAAGAGCTGGTAATATTTTTATACTTTTTATTCTTTACTTATACTTTTAATTTGTTTTATGTTAACTGATAAGACTTAAATACAAAAAAAGAATTAAATTAAATCTGTTAAAAAATGGCCGAGATATTGGCTTCCCAATTCAGAACATTCTATTTGAGGCGGTTTTTTCACTCTCTTGGCATATGGCTGAAATTTACGCTCAATACCTAACGACAACATTAAGAAAATTTATTAAAAATACTTTTGGTTAGAGCTTCACAGTGATTGATATCGCATTTGCAAGAAAATTTAACAAACTTTTAGAAATAATTTGAAAAATTGAAAAACCTTTAAAATTCGAATAATATATTAACTTAGGAAGTCAAAATTTTGATTGAAAAAAATTTTGACGACTGATGAACGCACAAAACTAAATTTTTTTGATTTGTTTAACTCAAAAGCTCTTTGCCAACCAAAGTTAATCTTGATCAAAAAACGGGTATTTTTTTTTTAAAATTTTGTTTCTCTCTTAGAAGGTTGGGGACTCCCTCCATAAGATATATCAATTATATTTACATTCTGCACATCTACATACGTTACAGTACCGACCTTTCAAATGATATAAGTTTCATTTAAATGTTTTTCTTTTTGGATAAAAAAATTTAGTAAAACGTGATTTTAGTTTCATCAGAAAAAATATAAGATTAGTAATTAAGGGGGGACATAACATTGGCCGTTTTTTGAAATAGTTTTTAATAATTTTGTATTTTAGTAAATATTCTTAAGATTCTAAGAAAAAAATTTCGTGGAAAATCCAACGTTCAAAAGTTACAGCCGGATTAGTGAGAGCGCATTTTTATTTTTCTTTGCATTTTTCTTTGTTCATCTCGAAAATCATGTTTTTCTTACTGGTTGCGGCACTAGAGAGTTCATTTTTTGACGAAATTTTTTTTTGTATTTTTTATACCCTAAACCTTAAAGGTGAGGGTATATTAACTTTGTGCAAATGTTTGTAACGCATAGAACGAAGCGAGTCCAGTATAGAAAAGTATATATATTCTTGATCAGCGTCACCACGTGAGTCGAGCTATCGTCCGTCCGACCGTCCGTCTGTGTATTGTCCGTAAACACAGGATAAGAAGAAGGAGTCGAGATAATTGGATGAAACTTGATACACATTGTCACATGGACCCAAGGATCTGCACTATTGAATATTTTTGGAATCCGCCCACGGACACGCCTACCTCCCAACGCAAACACAACGCAAAAATTTAAAACTGCATAACTCAGCTCATAATAAGTCTACAACAATAAAATTTGGTATGAGTGTGTTTTATATCAACACAAAGATGTCTTTGAAAAATAGACGTCAGCCGCTCACGGACACGCCCACCACCCATACAACCCAAAAATTGAAAACGCAATAAATAAGCCTCTGTTTAATCTACAGAGCTAAAATTTGGCACATATGTTTTTTGTAACAAAACAAAGATGGTTTTGAAAAATGGACATCATTCGCTTACGGACACGCCTACCTCCCATACAACGCGAAAATTGAAAATTGCATAACTCAGCTTATAATAAGCCTACAACAATAAAATTTGATATGTATGTGTTTAATACAAACACAAAGATGTCTTCGAAAAATGAACGTCATCCGCTCACGGACACGCCCACCTCCCATACAACCCAAAAATTGAAAACGCAATAAATAAGCGTCTGTTTAACCTACAGAGCTAAAATTTGGCACGTATGTTTTTTATAACAAAAGAAAGATGGTTTTGCAAAATGAACATCATCCGCCCACGCACACGTCTACCTCCCATACAACCCAAAAAGTTTTAAACTCAATAAGTAAGGTTATGTTTGTCATAGAGAAATTAAATTTGGTATGTATGTATTTTATACCAAAACTAAGGTGTGTTAAAAAATTGGGAGTAGTCCGTCCATGAACACGCCCACCTCCCATAGCGAAAGCACAATGAAGGCATTAACTGTGAGCTACAGGAATAAAACTTGGTATGTGTACATTTTTCATCAACATTTAAATGCATATAAAGTATAAGCTTCATGCACCCACGGACACGCCCATTTACAATAAAAATTTTTTTGTATTTGAAAAGTGGGTTTAGGGTATTTCATAGTCGGCCTAGACCGAGTTTAGACTTTCTTTATTTGTTTAAACTTGATTCGCTATCGTATGGCACGATGATATGACAATTAAAAACAGGTTTTAAATATTTTTTCGATTTTTTATGAATTTTTAAAGTCAATATTTTTTTCGAAAAAACACACTTTCAAATTTGGAACATCACCAAAACTTGAAAAAAGATTTAAAAAAAAACTCCTGTCATACGATAACCAATTCTGTTAAGATTTAAAAAAGTAATTTGTTTTTCTAGATCGTACAATTTTTACGACTCCCAGCGCTGCAACCACGAAGCCCCGTTTTTTTCTCTGTCTCCAGTTTGGAGCTCTACAAAACCATGTTGGAGTGAAAATATATTTTTTTTAATGTTTTTCTTGTAGTTTGTTCAATTTTCTACATTAAAAAAAAAAATTTAGAAAAATGTTTGTTTTTGACTGAGTTATAAATTTTTAAAAAAAGGTCTGTTTTCTCTGCCGCGAATGTTATGTCCCTCCTGAAAGAAAAGGTTTACAAATATTTTACAGATCTTACAGACCTTTAGATAATTAAAATAGTAGGTATTAAAAAAAATAATTTCAACATATTTTTCTTCAGATATGTAAACTTACATAGCTATTTGTGGCAAATGCATAAATTTGAATATGCTTTACAATTTATTTTATTTTTAAGCTATTTAACTTGAATCAATTTAGTACCAACTAATTTTTTTGCCTTTATATTATTATGCAAAAGCTCACTCGTAAAGAAAATCTATCATAAAATGTAGAAAAAAAGCTTAAAGCCGCTTAAAACTGTCCTTGGGCAACTTTTGGTAAATATGTTACTTATTGCATTTGCAACATTTTCAATGTTACCGCAAAATTGTATTGGCTTAAATTGCAATTTAACTGGCTACTGCAAAGAAAGAAGTTCTTTTGTTAAAATACTTTCTGAAGACAACCGACATAAAAGTACAGCAAAACAGAATGCTAAGAAAACTGCTGCAACAAGAAAAAATTAAGGAAAACTAAGAAAAAAATACAAAATATATAACAATAAAAATAGCAACAAGAAGAACGATAACAATATTGACAACAACAAAAAGAACAACAACAATAACAAAAAAAAAAAAAGTTCAATACCAACAACAATAATAACCACTGTGAACAGACATACAAATACACTCTGCTGTTGGTAATGGAGTTCTTTTTGCCAAAGACGTTGCAGTTTCTTTTGTGCAGCAAGCACAACAACAATACCAACAACAGCAACAGTGATATACAGCCAAATAGCGCAAAAGTATGCAACATCTACTTAACGACAAATTTTTACTGATACTTCTTTCTGTCTTTTTCTTCATATCTTTCAATTTCTATTTATGTCTTTCTCACTCTTTCACATTGTGTTTTTTTTTTTTTTTTGAGTTCAGCAAGTAATTGAAAACTTTTGTTTGCAGCAGTTGGTGGGGAAAACAAAAGCAACTAGTACAAGTTTGAAACTAAATTATTTCAAAATATAGATTACATTTTATTGTATGTGGCAACTTGAAGCCATATAACGTGGCAGCTACTTTGATAAAAATAAATTCTATGCAAAAAAAAAAAAAAAAAGAAAAATTTTCTTCTTAATAATTTGTTAAAAAGATCAGAAATGGGTCTTAACTTACTTCAAGTTATTAAGGATTTATAGCACACAAAGCTTTTATAAATATACTGTAGCCTAGCTGAGTGACAATCCTTTTATATGACATCTGTTGATCTTATCAATTTGATAATTTTTATATCCTAAAAGTATGCACCCTTTTTTATGGAAATGTTACGTCTTGATATATAAAGAAAATAATTCTTAATTTTGCTCACGAATTGTCATATGTTTAACCACGTGCTCTTTATTCTTTCTTAAACTTTTTGCAGCCCTTCCCTCGCATCGCTTTGACCTCGCCGCAGCGAGCGGTATCGGACCCTGTTTCAGTGAGCCGCCCCTGCCATCTGCACTGCCACTTCCCGGCGCCGATGATGATCTCTTCAGTCCATCGGGCAATGGAGACATTAGCCCCGGTTGCTGTCAGGCGGACCTGAGTCCTACCTTTGACAAGCCCTACATGCGCGAGATGGAGAAGACAATCGAGGGCTCACGCTTCATAGCGCAGCATGTAAAGAACAAGGATAAGTTCGAAAGTGTAAGTATAGCTGATATACTTGAAAAAAATGTGGTGGTCTGGAAGCAGACATCTTGCTAAAGCATAATTAAAAAGTCAACAAACTATTCAACAAAATTTTATGAATGAAATTGAAAAAAAAAAAAACATGAACTATATCCTGCTTTCCATGCCCAAAACACTAAAATTTGCTTTAAGTAGTGAAATATATGTATAATTCTAACAAGAAATTTTTGTAGAACATTTTCTAATAAGTAAGCTGCAAGGATTAACAGTATATTTTTCTTTTTTATTTTTGTCTTTATTATCAAAGAAAATTTTTAAATTTAATGTACTTTATACAATATTTCAAACATTTAGGACGTGCTACTTGTACCACAGACGGTTCGATTGGCTTATATGGATAAATTTTTTAAAAAATATAACATATTTTCTGCCTACTAAATTTACTCCACTTGACGATGCTGATACAATACCATCAGAAGCGCCAGCTCAGGATTGTTATGTATTCCACATGGAATTGTTATCCAATCGAGCTGCTTTCTTTACCGCATATTTTGATAGGATAAACTTAAAGAGTTTGGTTATGCTTTGTTTGTTTTCAATCAGCTTTGGCTCAATTATTATTTTTCAATTTTTTTATTTAACTGCTTTAAAGGTCACATTTTGGCATTTATTTTTGGCAGCTTAAATGCCACATTTGCCAAATTCTTTATATATATTACCAGCCGCGTGCAGCTTAATGTGCTTTGTACAAGGTGTTGCATGTTGCTCAACTCGTTAACCCGCATTAGTTGCATGCTTTATCCGTTGTTAGCCTTTGATGTGCACTTAAAGTGGTTTGCTGTGATGTGCTGCTGCAAAACAACAACAAAAGCAATCTCAGCATTATACAAAAACGCATTTTCGCAGTTTCCGAAATTGATGATTTTCTTTCATTTTTCACAGCAACTCTCAAACACTTACGAAAACACATACACACACAAACACACACCCACACACTTACAAATGGTTCATTGTACTTTATGCTGTTTGCTCTTCACAGTCAACATCACAATCATGCTCATCATGCAGCCATCCATCAATCCATCCATCCTTCCATTCATCCATCCATTCATCCAACAGCGTCATCTTTGTTGTTGACTGTGATTGTATGGAAGAATCAATCACTTGCCTGGCAGCCAACGTAACGAACTCTTGATTATCGTTACATATCATCGCTAAACATTTTCAATTTTCCGCCGTTACTTTGGCACGCTCGTTAGGGTTTCCTCCGCCATTTTAAAGTGATTTGTTTTGATTTCATTGCTCGTTTGGGCCAAAGTTGGCAATGCGACGATAAAAGAAAATAGCTACTTATTTTTCTTTCTTAAATCGAATAAGTAGCAAGTTAAAAGAATGATGCCCAAGCAGTGGCTCAAATAGCGAAACCATAACCATAACCATAACCATAACCATAACCATAACCATAACCATAACCATAACCATAACCATAACCATAACCATAACCATAACCATAACCATAACCATAACCATAACCATAACCATAACCATAACCATAACCATAACCATAACCATAACCATAACCATAACCATAACCATAACCATAACCATAACCATAACCATAACCATAACCATAACCATAACCATAACCATAACCATAACCATAACCATAACCATAACCATAACCATAACCATAACCATAACCATAACCATAACCATAACCATAACCATAACCATAACCATAACCATAACCATAACCATAACCATAACCATAACCATAACCATAACCATAACCATAACCATAACCATAACCATAACCATAACCATAACCATAACCATAACCATAACCATAACCATAACCATAACCATAACCATAACCATAACCATAACCATAACCATAACCATAACCATAACCATAACCATAACCATAACCATAACCATAACCATAACCATAACCATAACCATAACCATAACCATAACCATAACCATAACCATAACCATAACCATAACCATAACCATAACCATAACCATAACCATAACCATAACCATAACCATAACCATAACCATAACCATAACCATAACCATAACCATAACCATAACCATAACCATAACCATAACCATAACCATAACCATAACCATAACCATAACCATAACCATAACCATAACCATAACCATAACCATAACCATAACCATAACCATAACCATAACCATAACCATAACCATAACCATAACCATAACCATAACCATAACCATAACCATAACCATAACCATAACCATAACCATAACCATAACCATAACCATAACCATAACCATAACCATAACCATAACCATAACCATAACCATAACCATAACCATAACCATAACCATAACCATAACCATAACCATAACCATAACCATAACCATAACCATAACCATAACCATAACCATAACCATAACCATAACCATAACCATAACCATAACCATAACCATAACCATAACCATAACCATAACCATAACCATAACCATAACCATAACCATAACCATAACCATAACCATAACCATAACCATAACCATAACCATAACCATAACCATAACCATAACCATAACCATAACCATAACCATAACCATAACCATAACCATAACCATAACCATAACCATAACCATAACCATAACCATAACCATAACCATAACCACAACCATAACCATAACCATAACCATAACCATAACCATAACCATAACCATAACCATAACCATAACCATAACCATAACCATAACCATAACCATAACCATAACCATAACCATAACCATAACCATAACCATAACCATAACCATAACCATAACCATAACCATAACCATAACCAAAACCATAACCATAACCATAATCATAACCATAACCATAACCATAACCATAACCATAACCATAACCATAACCATAACCATAACCATAACCATAACCATAACCATAACCATAACCATAACCATAACCATAACCATAACCATAACCATAACCATAACCATAACCATAACCATAACCATAACCATAACCATAACCATAACCATAACCATAACCATAACCATAACCATAACCACAACCACAACCATCTCAATATTCTTAAATTTTATTTTCATGACACTTCACTTTTTTCTTTCAGGTCGAGGAAGACTGGAAATATGTGGCCATGGTGCTGGATCGTCTATTTCTGTGGATCTTTGCGATCGCTTGTGTGGTCGGCACCGCGCTGATTATCCTGCAGGCACCCAGCCTGTACGATCAATCGCAACCCATTGATATTCTCTATTCGAAAATCGCCAAAAAGAAGTTCGAACTTTTAAAGATGGGCAGCGAGAATACCTTATAGCGTCCACTTGGGTTCGCAGCTGGCTGGTGGAATTTAATTCAGAGCTGGTTGCGAACCCTGCTAGCAGCACGTGATGATGATCGAGGATAATACGATGCCAAGGCGTTGATAGTCGACGCAATGACTGAAGTGGTGGTAACAGAAACAGCCATAGCGGCGACGACGACAACAACGCCAAATTTGATGAAGATCGAGTTGCTGGAAACGAGTGAAAACGACTAAACATGAATTAGTTATACAAAACATAGTTAGAGACAGTGAAAAAAAAAACAAAAAGAGCCAATGGTAAGAAAGAGCATGAGTTAAAAAAAAACAGCAAACAAAGCGATAACAAGCACTTTCACTTACGCAACCATCCAGGTATGATCCAACATTAAGTCATAATTTAATGAATTAATAAGTTAAATAAAAATTTAACAATTTAAAATTAAAAGAAAAATAAAAACAAAACACTAACAAACTGTAGTTAAAATTATAAAAAAAAACCAACAATCATCAAACGCCATTATTTTCTACTGTGCAAGAAAAACAAAAAAAAAAACACACATAAAAAACCATAAATAATGAAATAAAAATTAAAAACCAAAACAAAAATTATAAAAACTAAATAAAACAACAACTAAATATTAGGCAAACAAAAGAAATAAAAAAGTTGAGGTATTAAACGTGCATCAAAATGAAATGAAAAATTTAAAAAATAAAATTTAAACTAGTTGATAAGAATATTTAAAGCATATAAAATTGTAACTAGTTTTTCTCAAAGAAAAATATTACTTATAATAAATAATAATTGAATGTTAGATGAAGACAAGATGTGAACAGAGAGCAAGCAAGACAACATGATGAAATGTCACAAGAATAAATACATGACATATGAAACGCATAACACACTGTCATACACGTCATTACACTGCAACAATTTATTTTATTTGTATTGTACATTAAAAACAAATATATAATATAAACTAAATTTTGTTTTTTTTTTTTTTGACTAAGATTTTTAAATTTTTTTCATTATTGCTTTCAGTCATTATTTAAAGTTTATATCAACGACTCGAAATTCCTATAAATATTCGTACGAAATCAGCTCTAGGTGACATTGAAATAATATGTTTTTATTTTTTCAATTCAGTTCTGTTTAGTTTTACATTTAACTAATCATTTAAAAGGATTATTATAGCTAACAAAAAAAGTTTTTTAACATTGATTATGGAAGCAACTGCTTGTATACATATTTTTTATTAAAATTTCAGTTTTTTTAACAAACTTAAAACGTTTTATCTTTCTATAGTCATTCTTTAAATGTAATTGAATAATTTATATTATCTAAAATATGATATGGTGGCTGTGGATGTGTGTGCCAAGTATGTGGCGAGCCGTGGCAGCCCAAGTTAAATTTTCACATCTTACAGAAAGGTTTTTTCTTATAAATATCAATTTTTTTTTATCGGCTGCTAAAAAACACGTAGATCCAATTATTATTTTTATTTCATAATAAGATTACGTAGAAATTAACAGAACTTTACGTATTTCTAAATTTATTGAACAGATTTTTTTCAAAAATTAAATTTTTTAGCAACTTTACTTCAACTCAAAAACTAATATTTTTCGTTTCAATTAAAAAAAATAATAATAAAAAGGTAGTAATGCATGGTAATCTGAAGTGACTTTTGGATAAATTGTGCTGTATTATGAATTTATTTTTTTAATAAAAAAATTTCAAATAATACTAATTCCAATTTCTTTTAAACACGTTTTCCAAACTTTTTTATGCAAATTTTTCACTTGTAATTGTGTTATCCTTAGCTATACTATACGTTCAAGTGCAAAAATTGAACATTGCTTTACGTCATATGAAGATTTTAAGGTCATTCATTCTTCAAAATAAATTAATACTTTTCTACACTCAGGGAAAAATGCTGTTATAGCAAACAAAGCATGGGTTGAAATAACAGATGTCACTGTTAAATACCATCCAACAAATGAAACTTTCAAATCAACAGCTAGTTGACTGTTGGTTTATAGAGCACGAAAACCATATAAAAATGTACTGAATGCAATTTTATCACTGTTTTGGAAGTTCATGGTTAGCCGATTGTGCTAACATGTGCGTCTAGTAATCGACTGTTCTGGGTTCAAATACCGGCAAGACCAACAAAGACATTTTTTTTTTAATAAAAAATAATATGTACAATTTTTTTCAAGATTTTAAGCTAACTTATTTTATGGGATATTTTTGTCCATACAGTTAATGAAAAAAAATTAGAATTTCTATTATTAAATAACAAATTTTGATATTTACACAGCTAGGGTACGAACCCACAACCTCCGCATGACAGTCTAGCACATATCCACTGAGATATTGATAACTATAAAATAAATATAGAAAAACTCAAGAAAAAAATATTTCAACAGATGATTTTAACAGCACAAAAATACTTTGAAAAGTTCATTCAACAAAGAAAACTGTTAACTAAAACGCAAATCATTCAACCTTAAAGTGTTTTGAAATAACAGCGGCCAACTGTTAATATTTACAGTTGATATTTTTCTGAGTTTATACAAATTTTCATAATGTTTGTTTTAAACCCATTTCATAACATGTTTTAAAGTGAAATTTATTAAAAATCATCTGAAAGAATTTAATTTTTTCTAAATGAAAATTGTTTTCTATTAAAAAATTATTATAAGTTAAAAAATAATAAAAGCTCCTTCCCTTTTCATTTGTTTAATTTCATTCAACCACCAAAAATTTTAAACATTCGATGATTTTTTAACCTACTTCAATAAGGAGGAGGTTCTCAAGTTGGTTGGTTTCTCTGTTTTTTTTTTTTTTTTTTTGATATTTAAACTGAATAATATAATTAATTCTTTTGAGTAGCTCATTTATACTTTTTCAATGAAATTTGTATATTAGTTATAGTGACCAACTCTTGATGACGCAAAATCTGTATATTTTTTCTCTCGAAAGTAGTTACAAATAGTTGAATGCATATTAATTGAGACAGAAAAACAATCAGAGTTATCGAAATGCATTGACATCGTGCTTACATCGACAGTACTCAGTTCTTTGAATGAATATTTGTCTTGAGACGAGACTATTCGCAAAAATGTCTGGCCGAGTTTTTCAAGAATTTGAAGAAGTCGGTGCAAGTCCATTCCATGTTTAATTTAACTTTCAAAATGGCACTAAGAGTGAAAAGAAAAAATTTAGATGACTCTTACTTTCAGATATTCTTTGCCTGCGCCGAAAAGCCAGGAAAACAAAGAATGAATTAAGATAATTGTTGCGAATTTGTCAAATGAAACATTTCGTCTCTGTATGTGCTTGAAAATTTCGGTCCATTGTTCGTGGGTCAGCGCATTGCAGAAACGTCACTCTCCCATTTTCTCAGTCGAACAGTAATTTTTCACATAAGCGAACTCACATCGAACGCTGCTTTTTCTATAACTATATGCATATATTTTTTTACAATCGACTGGCTGGGAAATTGCTAAAAACGACCCACGAGAAGCTTTCAAATACTTAAAAAGTTCGGTCCGTTGTCTAGTGAACTCTATTGCATTATCTGGAATATCGTAAAATCGAGAAATATTAGAAAACGAAAATTAATGAAGCAGTCGAAAAATTATTAAAAAAATTGTGTGGAGGAATCTTCAAACGTTTCCTTGTTGATTTCTTCACTACTAGTCGCGACTTCGTTTAACTCAGCTTCCATCTCCAAATATTTTTCGATTTTTCGGAGCAAAATTTGGCGCGCAGTGCTGACTGGTCCAAGCGGTGAGCCATATTGACCGCTGAAACATTGTCACCTTTAATTTTAAGAACTGCCTTGAAATATCGATCTTCTTACTTTACTTCTAGCATTTCTTGCCTGAAACATCCACAATTTTGATGAAGTAGATTAAAAAAATTGATCGAAAACGGCACAATTTTTTTCTTCCCGAAACAATCTCTCTTCCCACAGTTTGAGAACTGATCCAAAGAAGTGCCAAATAGCAGGTTTTTCCGCAGCCCAGAAGTGTTTAGTACTCGATTTCCGGTGTTTCGCAAAATTGAATGCTTCAACACGGACGGTGAGTATATAAAACAAACGAATAAATCGTGGCGACGATACATTCGATGTCAATGATGCACGGCGCGCCGCGGAGCATCATACGCCAGTCATTTCTTCTTTCCACTGCTTCAAGCAATATAATACATTGTTGCTGCCACCGCGTTGAGTGTTTCCAAAGTTTGTTGGACAGTTATCGTAGCAAAATCTTACTATTTTATCCCCAGTTCCATTCGTGTTGGGAGCTTCCATAATCATTTTTTATTGATTACTCGTTTTTCAATTACCAAACCCGTACAATTTCACACGCACTCTTTCAGTTGGGATGAAATAACGGACGACGACCGACATCTGATTGCAATGCTTTCTTGTGTTTTATCGTTGCGATATATTTTTCGATGTCCGATTTGCCGGCGTTATCGATACCGAAATCCGAAATGTATAATTTTGAACGGGTAATTTTGAAAAATCAGTATATATATCAGTATGATATTTCAATCAGTGTCTAGTTGGTAGTTGGTTACATCAGTGTAGTTGGTAACATCAGTTATGGCAATCCTTACTTTTCCTCTTATTTTTACCTATGACACATAGCTTTATTTTTGTTGACGCGCGTGTACGCTACACGGTGTACCGATGCCTGGTTTATATTTGTTTTGCTCAGTCTAAAATTTGTTTGTTAAATTTAAATAAATGTTCGTTTATAACCTTGAAAAACAAGCATTTACATTTCAACATCATAAATGTGCTGCTCAACTTAGCTACTTTAGAATCGAGCCATTGCCATATTTTAGCTTCAAAATTAAAATTTTTAATTTTTAATGTGTTCTCTTTCTCACAATTTCAAATAATTTAATAAATTTTAATATCCTTTCTTAATTATTGTTACACCGAAAGAACAACAGTAGTAAAATTAAAAAAAGCTTGTTTTTGTTCAAGCATTCTTCAAAATGTCGAAGCACTGTCAAAAATTACCTTTTTGTTAACTTTACTAAAGTACTTTTCTCCGTGTACGTAAGTGTTCATTTAAAAAAGCATAAAAATAAAAAAAATACATTTTTGTTTTTGGTGGGGAATTTTATGAAAAATCTGGGAATTTTGAGTACTTCTACGGGGAAAACCAAAATATATATAATATAATATAATATATTTATATTTGGGAAAAACCAAAATACCAAAATATAAATAAAATTATATATAATTATTAGGCTGTGTCGATTTGTATGGAGGAAAAAAATCTGATGTTGCCTGGGCGATTTTCGGTTCGGACATGAAAAGTTATTAAACAAAACACAAAAAAAAAGGGCACTGGGGGTACACTTTACCCCATCGCACCCTCAATTTTGTGAATTTTTTCTATAGGAATTTTTTAAAAGTTTTGTTTTTTAAAAAACGTGCACAGCTAGAGCAAAACTAACTAACCAGATATGAAATCCTCACACCCGATTCATCCAAAAAACGGTCTAACATGTATACGTTGTCATACAAAAATTTACCGTAACAAATTCCTAAAGAAAAAATTTCACTAAATTCAAAGTATGTTCTTATCGTTGGTGCGTATGTAATTGTGACCATCAGGGCTGAACGACTGCAGTTATCCACCTATATATTCGCACCATATCCCACCGACCCAGCCTAATAATTATATTATCTTAATATATAAAAGACAAGCGTCCTGCTCCGTGCTCTATATCGTAAAACATGTTAAGCCTGGACCAGAACCCGTTGTAAAATTATCCATTTGAAATATTTGTACTTACTATACCTTTTGCTCTATATCGTAAAACCTGTTCAGCCTGGACCAGAACCTGTTGTAAAATTATCTATTTGAAATCTTTGTACGAACTGTACTTTTTAAAACCTGTTCAGCCTGGAGCAGAACCTGTTGTAAAATTATCCATTTGAAATGTTTGTACTTACTAAACCTTTTGCTCTATATCGTAAAACCTGTTCAGCCTGGACCAGAACCTGTTGTAAAATTATCTATTTGAAATCTTTGTACGAACTGTACTTTTTAAAACCTGTTCAGCCTGGAGCAGAACCTGTTGTAAAATTATCCATTTGAAATGTTTGTACTTACTAAACCTTTTGCTCTATATCGTAAAACCTGTTCAGCCTGGACCAGAACCTGTTGTAAAATTATCTATTTGAAATCTTTGTACGAACTGTACTTTTTAAAACCTGTTCAGCCTGGACCAGAACCTGTTCTTAAATTATGTATTGGAAATCTTTGTACTTGAAGACTATCGACATTTTCCTCAACTACTATACATCAAACATCATGTCTTGCTATTACAGTGCTTCTTAATTAACAGAACTAGAACCTATTCGGTCTGCATAAACTGAACAGCAATTATTGCATTCAGTGACGTTGGTGTCAATTGGAATTGCTAGAATTAAATCACAATGTTCGGTCTTCTTATCCAAGTTTTAGCGATTGGCTACTCAAGTTAGAAAATGGAGGATGAAGATATCATAGAAATTCCCGATCATTTTGTTTGTAAAGGTTCGCTTATTAACCCTTTCAATGGCTTGCCTAGAATAATCATGGATAATTTTTTTAACTTATATTCCCATCATGAAAGCAATAAAAAGATTAAAAAACATCCCTCTGATTTTTACATGAGCTGCTTTGCTTTTGGCAGGCTGTCTAATATAATGGACAAAACCATGATAACGTTTTATTATAATATTTAAGTTTAACTAAAACAACCGGAGACAAATGCAAATGCGTTATTTATGCAATTGCTATTATAAAAAAAAATTATATTTTGCACACCAATCACAATAATCACTTCTTTTTTGCAAAATTTATTAACACGCGATATAAAAAAATTGAAGGCTTCTGTTGGGCATAAAATCTCCCTAAAATTATTTTAGTCATGTTGGCGCAACTTCATTTCATAGTACCAACCTATTTGATTTTAGAAAAGACGTTGGAAAATAAATAAAAAATTTTTCCGAAGTGTCCAATATAATGGACAAATCCATTAAATATATTTCTGGCGATACTTTGAGTCCGAATAACATCAACCGTTATTCCAAAATTGCTATCCTGTGCCCAAAAAATTCCGATGTGAACGAAGTCAACGGCAAGTTCTAAATATTTTAGTTGGTGACACAATGAGAGATCTGAGCACGGATTAAATTGAAGACAGTGATGATAACGATAAACAAAATTACCGTGCCGAGTTTTTGAATGAATTTTTTCCTTCAGGAATGCCACTGCATAAGTTAAACCTCGAAATTGGAAGTATTATAATACTTCTTCGAAATTTCAATACTAAAAGAGATATCTGTAACGGAAGGTGGTTAATTTTGAAAAACCTAAAAACTTAATTAATCATCGCACAGGTATTGACAGGCGTACTGGCGAACATGAAAAAGTTTTCATACCTACAATTGATTTGCCCCGACAAACACAGATTTGCCTTTCACTCTCCGGAGGCGACAATTTCCAGTTAAACCGACATTTTCAATGACCATAAATAAATTGCAAGGTTAAATATTGCAAAAAGTAGGAGTTTTTCTAAAAGAACTGGTATTTAGTCATGGGCAGTTTTAGCGGGCTGATGATGTAAAACTTAGCATTATAGATAGCAAAGAACAAGGTTAATTGGTTAAAAATTCTAAGAATTTTTTTACTAGAAATGTTGTATATAAAGAAGTTTTATCAAAATAATTTAATAAACATGTTTTCAAATAAAAACCTTTGTATATAAAGCCAATAAATTTTTGGCGCATTTTTTACTCTAAATGGTTCCTTCCCGTCGTAGGACGGGCTTTTACACTAGTATAATTATATTTGCCTGTTTACAGACATTTTATACTTTGTTTTGCCCTCGTTCACCGTCAAAGTCTCTTTGGCTTTGGATTCCTTTTTAAAAGTCTATCCGGCTGATTATATTGATATGAACAGAGTTCACAAAGAATACCTTCGAGATAAGAAGATCGCAGTATAGCAAGTGTTCTTGTCTACAACCTCGTTTAGTGTTAAAGTCTTGAAGGAGGTAATTTCGTACATTGACGGAGCTGAATGTATTGCTCAACGTCCATCATCCTGTAGAGTCTTATCAGCTTAACAAGTTTTCAGAACTTATTGTTGCATACAAGCGATCCCGAATCAGGCTATCGAACGCAGCTTTATAATCAACAAAGATTTGGTGGGTGTCTATTTGATTTGTCGTGGGTTTTTTTCAGGATTTGGCATAGTGTAAAATCCGAGTGGACTTCCCAGGTCGAAAGCAACACTGCCGAGAAACAATTTGTATCCGTGTTAAAGTGGTCAGACACAAAATATCAGAGTATCGCACTCAATTCCATTGTTAAATGCTACGAGTTGTAACAAAAAAAAAAAGTTAGTGAAAAAAACGAATATCAAATTTTTATTACACCGAATGCAAACGAGCTTTTGCGAACAAGACCTGAAAAAAAATGCATATTATTTACCGATAATAATATCGTAACTATCCTAAGTCTTAACTATCATGCACACATACCTAACAAGTACCTTAAAGTCACCTGAAATAGTATCGTAGTTAGTCTGTACTATGTTCTTTATGGGTTAAAAAATAAGCGACTATATTCGGACAGAATAAACCAAGGCGTGCTCGATTTGGTTTTCCTTCGTACACTGTGCCTTCCCAAGGTGTTCCAAAACTAACACTTCTTTCGGTGCAGAGGTCGGATATTCACCGACACCGGCACCGAACACATATCGGCTACTTAATTGACACAAAATATGAAATTGTTTTTTGGGACTGATAGGGTTCAATTCGTGTTTAAGTATGCGGCTTTAAGCATTCACACAATACGCTCGAAAGGACCTTACATGCGATGGAAATAAGACTAAACTTCGGCAGTTGGCGCAGATATACCGAGCTACTTTCTTTAATAAAGGAAAAAGCACACTGAATAGTTCGTTATGCTTCCGACTAGCCATATTTTGCTGGTGAATTGATTCTTGCTCCTTATCAATCTATGGCCGACGGTTTTAAGCAATTCTGCCAGGCCGCCAACACCTACTGCTTTATCGTTTTTGAGTCGCTAAATAGCAACTTTAACCTCGTCATGGCTAGTTGGTGGAATTTACACCTCATCATCGTCGATTGATGGTATCGCATTGCATGCTCCAAGGACCGAACTGTTGGGAAAACCACCCGCAAGCATACTGCAACAAATTTGCCTCTACAATCTTAGTGCACACTGCGTATCTGTTACCAAATAAACATTTTCATCTCTGCAAGTGCATGAAACTCTTGCATAAAAACTTGAAAAAAAATTATGCCGTCATTTTTTAATGTATTTTTTTTTCCAAAATATATTCAGATTTTAAAAAATATATTGACAAAAATATGTATGCAAAAATTCTAAACACTTTTATAAAAAAAGTAAGACAAATTGGAAAGTAAAACAACTTCTTACCTCAAAAAAAAACCTCAATTGTTGTGAATAACTAAAATAGTTTACAGAAATTTTGAAATTTTTAGAAATTTTCCGCTTATGATCTTTTCACTTTATAAACACTTCCGTCTGGCCCAGGCATGTGCTCCATCTTAATTATGGCCATCATGAACATCTAAATGCGGTACTTAATTATGTTATAATGTGGTTGATTGTTCGTCAACATGCAGTTGCCTGCATTAAAAAGCCATTTTATTTTACTATCATCACACTCATCACAGTACATGAAATGTTGGTCTCACTCACACACACCATTCAACACAGCTCATAAAAATGATATTCAACACAAGCCCAAAAAGAGAGAAAGAAAATACAAATTCACTTATACAAGCAGTTTTTGCATTAATATTTAAATTTGCTATATATATGAGTGCCACAATGTGTGTGTGTGTTGGTTTGCAAAAGAGCGAAAGCTAGGCTGTAGTTGTGTGCGTACCATAAACGTTTTTGTCAAGTGGCAGAAAAGTTTAATTAAAATTCTTAGTAAAAAAAAAAGGAAAAATTCTACATTTGAATGAAAATTAATTAAAATAGTTTTGTGTGTACGACAAGCGGCAGAAGTATATCATCAGACATGCACACACACACAAACACACACACACACATACACGCATAAACACACAATGAACCAGATGAGTAAAGTTTTGTTGCGGCAGACAGACAAGAGGCAAAGTAAGCAGGCAACCATGCAATAAATTAGGAAAAGCAGCAGCTCAAAAAGTGATTTAAGGGTTATTTAATATAGCTTCAAGCTGTAGCGAAAACATAGCTCAAATAACTATAGAATGTTATAATATCTACAAATTTATCAACTGACAATGTATAGATTTTAAAGACTTATTTTTGTTTGAATTTATTTTGAATTTTTTTTATTATTTTATTTAATTTAAGTCAAAGCAAAAACAAAAAAAAGAGCTGATATTTTTATTTTTTGATTTACAGATAAACATACACACTCTCTCATAAACACTTTGGCTAAAACTTCATTAAATGCTTGTGTGTGTTTTACCTCTTAAAGCAACATACAATTTAACAAAAAAAAAAAAAAAAACAAAAACAACCAAAACAACGCAAGCCAAATTTAAAACAAAAAATGCAATTTCATGTTAGTTCAACTAGAATTGCTATTTAAACTATAATATTAAAATTAAATTTAAAACTAATGCTAAGCGTGAAACGCGATGTTTCACAACAAGAAAAAGTTAACATTTTTAAATGTCCTCAAGATGGCAACAAAAAGTAGTTTTGCATTAAAAAACAAATATATAACATTAGCTATATAAAAAAATAAAAATAATTAAACAAAAATACAACTAAAATTTAGAATTAAAAAAAAAATCAAAACAATATATATAAAAAAAAATAAAGCATAAAATCAATGTTAAACGTCTGAATTTAAGCAAAAATTTATAAATACTAAAACTAAATGTTGAAAATTAATATTAGAAAAAAAAAACATTAAACGGCAAAACACACACATTTTCAATTTCACTACAAACAACACAAACACACACAGCAAGCGTAAAAATATGAAAAGTTAATAATAACAACAATAACAACAATAACTAACAAGCATCATGCGAATACTTAAAAGTAGTCAAGAAAAAACACACATTAAAAACGAACGTTATAAACGATAAAATTGAGCTTAAAATGAAAGTGTTGATATAAGTCAAATAGCCGTAAATAAACGTTAAAAGCAAAGTTAAGTTTGCAAATATATTTAAAAAAAAGTTTTATTTTATTTTCAACACACACAATTTTATAAAACCAAAAAAGAAGTCTGATAAAAAAATGTTATAATGAACTTATTTAAATAAGTTTTCTGAATTTTTACAAAATATGCCAGCCACATAATTGCAAAAACACACACACACACACACACACACACTCACAGACAAACCTTTGCTAACACCTGAAAGGCAAACTTCCATATAGCTAGCTGTAGCTAACCATAAAATTTAAAAGAACAAGCTTGCAAATGCCAATAAATTTGATTTAATTTTCATGTAAAATAAATATTTTTTATGTGTTTTTTTTTTTAATTCTGTAAATAGCTTTTATTTAGCACACATTCATACATTGCTTAAGTATAGTCTTCATATTTCATTCATTTTTTTATAATATCAAAAAAAAAAGCATTTATATAATGTGTGTGTAAAATGTTATACGTATCTTAATGTACAATACAATTGAATGAAATTTTAAAAAATTTAATGGCAGAAAATAAATTGGAAGTAAGATTTTTTTTAAGAAAAATTATGTTTTAAAAAAACAAACTTAATTCAATATTTTTCTTATTAAATTTTCAACAATTATTTTATTTCACATTTTTCAAAACATAACTGCTAAGGTTTTCAGTTGAAATGTGCTGCTAGAAGCAATGTTGCTAGACAAATGATAGCGCTTATTGCCTGCCATCGATTGAATTTTATCTCTTTTCTATTTAATTTAAAATGAAAATTCACCAATACCCAACTAAAATATGAACTTCGATAAGGCTAGGAAAGTTGAATATTCGACAGCTGCAGCTTGGTTTGCGCTTCTGTAAAGCTTGCTACTAGAAGCTGACTTGTTAACGAAGATAAAGCTGATATAATAGCTGTTATGAAGTATTTCAGAAGTTTATATCAGCAGTTTTATAAAGGCTTGTTTCAAAGTTTCCAATAAGCTTAAAAATGTTTGTTTACGGAAGCATAGGAAGTTTTAATTTCGAAAGAGCTTCCGTTAATAGAACAACCGAAATTACTGTCTCTTAGTCTGCAAAAGATTTCTATAAATCTTTAAAAGAAGCATTATCAAAATTACTGTCAGTTTTGTTTGAGTACCTCTTTAAAGCTTTCGAAATTATGTGAATCGAAATTGGAATTTCTCAGTCTGAAATAACAACGTAGTCATACTTCAAATATATTAAAAAAAATTAAAAGAAAAAAAAATTTTGCAAAAATGCACAATATTTGGATAAGACCACAAGCGTTATGCGATTGAGAAAATAAAAATGCAAACGGCCAATCTATTCATTATTGAATCGGGACTACAACAAACTAACTTTTGGTCTCTATACTATGATAATTTAATTATTTCTGAAACTGACAATAATGAAATGCCAACTTTGAAACTACTAAAAAACGTAAAATTTTGTATTGATAAATATGAAATTATTTGTTAAACTGTTGATTGGCAACGCAAAAAAGAGCGAAAACGTTAGGATTGTTTTGAAAATCGTAAGACCTATCAGAAATTGATTTTTTACGTGAGGCGGCAGCCTCGTTTATACTGAATAGAAACTTATAAGAGTCTTCTATTTCAGTTAGAGCTTGAATGAATGGTTATAACTTCGATTAAGTCTGTGGTGCCAAGCTGCACTATATTTCGTTTGTACTGAAATTGAATTTACTATTTCAATAACATACCTTATCGAAACTAAAGCCTCTCGCATGTATTATATAGAAGCTCTAATTTCTGCAAAAAATTTATTTATTTGAAAATTTGACAGTTGCATTTCGAAGCTTATATTTCCAATAAGTTTTGATAAGGTTTGTAGTGGAAACTGAAGACTTTTGTATCCACAGAAAAGACTCTCAGTTTCCATAAGCATGAAGTCATTCAGTTTTAACTGTTCGCATATAAAATAGAAATAGGTCGATAGTTAACCCTGCGACCTAGCATGCGGTAGGTTACGGGTTCGAGTCCCATGAGTGCATCCGAACAATTTCTTAAATTTCAATAAAATGCAAATTAAGTAAGGAAAATATATATAAAAAATTTAAATATCATACAAAAAACAGAAAAAGTAGGTATCTTTTACAATATTTCTTGCAAATTTTTTGTTGTTAATTTTGAAGCTTCGGTAAAGCTTACATCATTCTATTTGGAACAGTTTTACGCAGGTTACTGTCCGAAGTTTATTGGAAATACATAAAAGCTGTAAAAAGCTTAATAGAGAACCTAGTTAAAAAAATGTTTCTGAAGAAATTTCCCCTAACATACCACTGTTAAATTCAGATGAGTCCTCAGCCAGCGATGAAGAGTGTGATGAACAAGGTGGCGCAAAATTAATCATCCATTTTTGTTTTTAATATCTTTTTTAGTAAATAAGAAAATGAAATTGAGTGATGAAAGTCTTCATTTGAATGAACCATTACAATTTTTTGTGTTATGTGGAAAAGGTGATATTCTTCAAGGGACTACTCAAGGACTACTCAAGGGACTACTCAAGTGTCAAGTGACACATTTGTGCCCGTTTTATCGATTTTCAATGACTGTCCGTAGATTTCCGGTGATAACTGTTCGCATTCCTGTCGAATATTTTTCTTAAGGCTTGCGGTTGCCTGAGGCTTGTTGGCATAAACCCGCGACTTCAAGTAGCCTCAAAGAAAGGAGTCTGGGATGATTAAATCGATTGAACTTTCTGACCATGCCAAATCACCAAAACGCGAGATTACACGACCAGGTAACGCTTCCTTCACAATATTTATTGTGGCTCGTGCTGTATGTGCGGTTGCCGGTTCAACCGTCCTGTTAAAACCATATGTTTACCAAGTTCATCCCATTCTGGCACTTAGATGTAGTTTATCATGGCCCTGTAGCGTTCGCCAGTAACAGTGACTGTGCTGCCGATGGCGTCCTCAAAAAAAGAAGACCCAATCACTCCTCCCTCGTGAACACCGCACCACACAGTGGATTTGAGTGGATGTAATGGCTATTCTTGAATCACGCGCGGATTTTCAGTGCCTCAGAAACGAAGATTTTGTTTTTTGACGTAATCGCTTAACCCTTTGAGACCAAGGGGTACGGATTTTTACTTATTGTCGCGTTAATTATAATAAGTCCGGTAATTTATCCCTTAAATCTTGTTTTAAAAACTTCATAGAGTCTGGCAAAATCGGTAACCTGACAGCTAATCAGATGGATTTTTTATTTTTTGCGCGCAATCTGTGCTATTTATGATGCTCCAGTATTTTGCTAATAAATCTTATAAAGTGGCGAAAATCATTTCAAACGTAAATGCAAGTTGTGAATTTTGAAATGTTTTATTGCAAAAATATCGATCTCACTAAATGTGTCTAGTAGTCCTTAAAAAATTCAGAAAATTAAATGGAGTCGCACATGACCCCATCGGTTTCAACTAAAACTTTTTGAGATATTATTTCAAAACAACGAAAATGTGTGCCTTCTTTCCCTCTCTACAGTTTTGATATCATAAAATGCCAGAAAAAAAAATAAAATTTTCGTAAAGAGAAGGATATGATGGAAATATGCAAAATTTTAGAAGCTGACGGCAGTGAAGAAAAAGTAAAACCATTGAACGCAGAAGTTATGGATCCTGGCGCAGAAGTTGTGAATGTAGAATGCACGTTAACTGATTTTGATCAATCATCTACATCCTCCGCAGCATTAAACATTGCACCACTGACTGCCGTTGAGAATGTACTCGACGATTTTGTTCCTTTCAAATGGCGTTGGCATTCATTTTCGCCAAAAATATTCGATCGTACTCTAGAATTTCCGTATTCAAAAGTTCTGCTCTCTGATGAAAATTGCCACGGCACACCAATATCTCTTTTCGAAAATGTGACTCAGCTCGAAACGCTCTTACTTCTAATAAAGAAGCAAAGTGAACTTTTATGTTTCGCAAAAAGGAATGGTTTGTTTCTATAGCAATTGTGAGCTTTAAGCATTCCTCAGAATAACTTACATAGTGAGTTATCATGTACTGCCTTCTATCAGATATTATTGGTCTAGCGATCCTGATTTGTGTGTACTTTTTATAGCAAATACTATGACTCATTATCGATATCTTACTATACGATCAAATTAACATTTCGCAGACAATGCTATACAACCACCGAGAAATGATATCAGACACAATAGAGCATTTAAGCTGAGGCCATTGTTCGACCACTTCAATAAGGCTTACCAAGCTGCATTTTCACCATCACAACAGCAATCCATTGACGAAAATTAAATGAAGCAATACGTCAAAAGAAAGCCAATACAGTCGGGTTTCAAATGTTGGTGCCAGTGTGATGCTTAGACTGGCTATCTTTATCAAATTGATATGTATCTTGGCAAAAAAGCAACGCACACTGAAGGTACCTTGGGTGAATCAGTGATATTTTCACTTACGGCGGGCTTCGAAAAAACTGGTTGCGAATTTTATTTAGATAATTTTTTCAACTCTCTATTCTACAATATAAATTGTCTCAAAATGAAATTATGGCCTATGTAACTGTTCGCATTAATCGGAAAAGGAACCAAAAATCGTGGCTGTTTCACCCTATATCACAAAAAAATTGACGTTGCTGATAAAGAAAATTAATATTTAAATTTTGCTCTGTAAAGTGTGTGTACTAATTTCTTAAATTTGAAATAAAATTGAATTGAAAACATAGTTTGCTTGTTATTTCTTATTAAATTCGTAAGGCAAATTCGTAAAAAGCTTTACTTGAAATCGATGGGGACGTATATGACCCCACTAAAAAGGGGTAAAAAGGGGTTTTCCAAATTTTCCAGACCTAATTTTTTTTTTAATTTAACCATGCGAAAACCAAATCCGAAGTAATTTTTAAGATATCTTCAACGGTCTAGGCTTCGGTTTCAAGGGGTTAAATGGCAACGTCATTTCCAAAAATTATAACATTTTCCGATAGGGTGTTTAAAATACCATTGCTAAATTCAAAAGTGTCTTCAGCCAGCGACAAAGTGTGTGACGTACAAAATTTTTTAGCTACTGACTTAAAAGATATTGGTCTTTGGCCTGTAACTATTAAAGATGACACACGAATCCTACTTGTTAGCCATATGCATCAGCAGTTCAAAATCTAAACAGCGACTTTGGTGAAACTCTTCGTGATGGTGAATTTACAAAAGGTCGCAACAAAAAACTAACAAAATATTGGTTTTTTCGTACTCTACCAAATAAAGAAAAAACTTTGAGGACGTGGCTAATCTATTCTCCTTCAAAAAGAAAAGAAACAGTTCAGTCGAGTCTTGAATCAGGATTCATTAAGTGGTGGAAATATTAAATTTCTTCGCCTCTTGAACAATAGATAATTTTGACTAACGTAGTATTAGAATTAGGTTGATGATATGTATACTAGAATTTTTTTTATATAATTTAGAACAATAAAAGATTACATTCTAAAGATTTTCAATAAAGCTATTATGTGTACACACAGAAAAATCGCCACATAAAACCTAATAATGTAGAAGAAAGTTAAATAGATTTCTCTATGGTTTTACCCAAGCCGATGTTCTTTTTAAAGTAATTGGCTAGTTTTCTTAAATTAATTTAAGAAGGAAACTTATACAGCTAGCTACTAGGTTTTCTTCTTAATTTTTTTAAGGAGAAATCCCAAAAAGCAACTTGGTTTTCTTCTTGATTTTTTTGGGAAGGAATGTCAGGAAGCTACAACGTTTTCTAAATGATTTAATTTTCATCTCAATATTGAATAAATAAATAAGATATAACGAATAAGCGATACACGAAGTCTAGGACTTGAAAAAATTTCTTGAAAACATTAATTTTAGAAGAAATCTTATTGAATAAATTTAGAAGATTTATGCTGAAAAACAAGAAGATTTCTTCTTAAAAATACCTCTTCTCTTTCGTCTTTTGTGCCCTTGTTATTGAAAAGTCTTGAAAATATGGATTTTAGAAGAAATTAAGAGGATATTTAAAGATTTCTTCTTAAAAAATACCTCTCCTCTTTCGTGTTTCATGCCCTTTGTTCTAAATATGTTTTAAGAAGAAATCTTGCAGATTTTATGAGGTACTATTTTTCTCTGTGTATATTTGAAAACAATGCCTATAAAACCCTATATTAGTATCAAAGATATTTTTGTATATTGTATATGAGAGGGGCGGTCAATTGGGAATCCACCCCGGGCGGCTTAACCTCTTGGTACGCCACTACATACATCCCTTTTTCTCACATTCTTCATTACGATGGGAATTATTAAAAATGCTTTAAAAAAACTGTTAAACGTGAATCTGTAAAACGATGGTGCGTCAGAGAACAAGTGGTTAGCGTTATTACCGATGGACTAGAAGAAAACGTAGATTTATTAGAAAAATTAGCAGATGAAAATACTGCCACAAGTGGTACCAGAAATGAAGCTGGAAACGTATTGCAAAGTATACCGAGTTTAAATATCATTACTAAAGTCTATTTCTAGCAAGAGCTCTTTAAGAGAATTGATCGTGTGCAGTTCAGATAACAACGTCTTAAAATGAATTAAAGAGAAGCGTTCCATGATCTCAAATAATTGGCGACTGAACTTGAAGAAATTTGTAACGAAATTTGTGAAAAGGTTTTCGAAAAGGCTAAGAATCTTTGTAAAAATATGTGAAATCGTTACAACAATCCGTTACAACAATCCGCGCCGACAAATGCGCGGAAAATTTACTCGAGATATTGGCCTTTCCGCAGAAATCGAAAAAGCTCAGGTTATGAAAAACGTTCTTGATCGTCTGCAGCACGATCAATTAGTTCACAATTTATACGACTAAGGGATCTAAGTCAGGGATGAAAAAAGTTGGTACAATTGCACCTTTTTCCAACGTTTTTGACCTTAAAGGTACATTAGGTACAATCGCTTTATTTAAGGTACATTCCGCCTTTGATTGAATAAAATTTTCCACTAAGTAATCAATAACACTAGCGCCACTGTTGAAAAAATTTTTATGAGTACATTTTTTATTGAGTTTTTTTTTAAGTTTTTCTTGCTTTTTTTTAAATAAAGTCGTAAATATTTTAATATAACTTGTATACTAATTATTTGATTTTTACAATCAAGCCTATCAAAACTCCCAATAAAGTTTTTAATTTAAGTTTTTTTATAAAAACTGACAAAATGTTGGAAAACCAATGTTTTAAAATGGAGAATCAAATTAGATTTCAAAACGATATCAATCTTGAGAGTAAATGGAGATATCGCTGAGAAAATATTATGGCGTTTTCGTTACTTCCAAAAAATGTTGCCTTCTCGAGATGCAAAATTGGTTCAATGTTGCCCGCAACCCTGTATCAACACATAATAAACGAATGAAACGAATGTAATCCTTGCTTAACGCACGCATTTGATAATATTGTACTTTAAAGAACAGCTGGTATGCAGGGCAACCATCTATCCTGAGAAATTTTCGCAGGGCAGAAAATGTGCCTTTTTAGCACTTTGTTAGTGTGACATTTTCAGAAACGAACACAGAATTTACTCACCCGTTTGCACTTATTTAAGAATTGAACACAAAAAAAGGCAATGGCAATAAAAGGTAACATTTTTTAGTAGAAATGAAAACGCCATTAGATAACAAATGTACTAAAATGGAGAAATCTATTGGAGGTCAAGTAGAGAACATGTTAGCAAACTAATTTACTTTTTTCCTGAAGCATGCCTTGTTTCTCAGACTGAGATCAAATGGATATTTACGCTGGAGATTGGAGAAAAATACTCGAGAACTGTTTGACTTCCATTGCTTATTGGGTATGTTTTAAACACAAATTTTTTGTTTAAAATCTAAAAATCAATTTAACATCAATCAATGGTAAATATTTCTAGGTACATACGTGCCCAAAACGGTACATCTTTTTTGAGAAATTAGGCAGATATTGATATTTTCATTTTTCATCCTTGATCTTAATTCTAAATTTGGGATATTTACTGGACATTGAAAGAAAATTTATTAAGTAAGTTTAATCCGGATAACGATTTTGAAAAGAATTGTAAAAATTTGGATGGGTTTTAAAATACAGATTTAAATGGAACAGAACTTCATGTTGAAATATGTGACTGCAATATGCTTCTTCGCAGTAGAAAAACAAAAGAATTTAAGTACCATAAGAGCTTCTGACCTTTATAATCTCATATGGAGAAGATATTTTTCCAAATTTGAGAGTAGCACTTTAAATACTTATTACTATTTCAGTATCAATATATAAATTAGTGTAAAATTGAATCAAATATATAAAATACTGTACAATGTACTGTCTTCACTCAAATACATCTCCTGGCAGTATTTTTGCACAAATTTCTTTCGGCGATAGCTTATATTCTCTATTAAAAATAAAGTTTTAAGATCAAAAATTGTAAAATTAACTACTTTTTGAAGTTTTCGATTTTTTATGAATTTTTAAATTATGATATCACAAAAACTACTCATCCAAAGGAAAAATTTGTTGAAAATTAGAAGTTTTATTAGGCTTAGTTTGATAGGCGTGATTATTAGCATCGAACAAGTAGTGTACAAGATATTTTTAAATATATGCTACTATATATAAAAAAAGCGAAAAAAAAACTTTAAAAAACACGTAACCATAAAACTGTTTTTTCTAATTTTCGTGTTTAGATCAACCCAAGTCTATAAAAAATATAATGAGTTGTCGTGTAGAGCAATTTTTTCTGATTTTGTCGCATAGTGTATTTATGTAATTTAATAGGTGTATTATAATTATATCTACTAAATATTAAAAATTATATTTGATGTATAATAATTTTTTTCATTATATCATTGATGGCGCCAAAAAATTGTTTTGCCCCGGGCGCCAGTTATGCTCGCTACGCCACTGGTTCAGAGTGCTTAGTTGATGTTCTGGGTGCCGATGATTAGTGGCTTTTTCAGAAGTGATCACCTCTTCATTTGCACCCCTTGCATCTCCGGTGACATCTGAAATTCTCTACTCAGCTCAGTTCCCAACAAATCTTCATCCTTTTATGCATTTGGACTGATAGATGCTCTGAAGGAACTCGTGTTTGTACAGTCTGGGTTATATTAAGGGTTTACATTTCATAACTAGAGTTCTTTAATTACTGACTGACTTTATTTTATAACAACGTAGAAGTTTTATTACAGAACAAATCAATGGATCACATGATATTTTTTTTACTTATAAGCCGTTCGTTCACGTATTCAAGAATATTGAAATACACTGCTGTGAACAAATCTTGTCCAAAGTAACTATTTGTTAAATTTTAAGAGAAATGTTCTTATAAAATATTTGCAAGCCCTGTGACTGCGTGTTAAGGGGGAAATAGGTTTCGAATTTAATTTCGATCAAGTATGAATGTATATAATTTAAACGAAACGATGAAACGATGCGAAATGCTAGTTATTAATTTAATGTTGAAAGTATTTTCCGTCGCTGGTCACTACCTTTTTCCATATTTTTGATATGATGCAGATTCCGATGCGAAGAAGAACTTATGCTCTGAGACGTATGAAATTAAATGTGGCTAAGCCAGGACATGCTTCATCGATCGGAACAGATGGTAGCAGGACGAAGCAATGTCTAAGCTATAAGCCAGGTGGAGTAGGTTTTCCTAATTGAGTATTTCCAGTAAGATTTGAAAAGCTGAGCAACACGAAGCCGAGAATTTTCGTGCTGCAAAATAACTTCATCATGACTTTCGACATATCGCGAAAGCTTTTCTTTGAGACCGTGACTCAAACATATCAATTGTGTTCTATAGCGAGCTCTTGTGATTGATCCGTTAGGTTGGAGCAACATAGGACAGGTGAACACAGCTGGTACCAACAAATTTTATTTGGCACAATGTTTTATTAATGAATCCACTTTTCAACTCCAGCTTCTATAAGATGAAAAAATAACGTTTCTGTGAAAAACCTACGCCTTCTCCATATCTCTTGGTTTCAATTAATATGGCAACCAATTTTCTTGCTTTTGAAACACTTTAAGCGTTCAACATCCAAAATCAACTAGTTTTATACAATAATAATGCAGCACATTTCATTAAATATGTCAGCCTTTAATTTGAGCTTCAATTAAAATTAATTTCATTTTAATATATAGCTTTGTTCCATTTAATTTTACATAAATAATTTACGTTTACGTTTTTAGACAATCAACAGCATAAAAATTGAGAATAATTAATGACAACCAAGCAGAGAAACTCTTCTGTATAAATTAAAAGACAAAAACATATAAAAAATCTATAAAATATTATATGAACATATGTTTTTTTTTTATCATTATAGATAATAAATAATAACACAAATAGAAAAAATGAAAAAAAAAAAACTGGGAAAATCAACACGCTATAAATTAAATAATTATAATTAAAAGCAAAAAAAAAAAAGAAGCAACAAAAAATAAAAAAAATAAATAAATAAAAAACCAAAACAAAACCAAACAAAAAATGATTTCAAAACAATTTTTAACTTATGAAGTGAAAGTAAAAAAAAATGCTCTCATTGGTTGTGTTTTTAGACATATGTACATGCATGTATGTATGTGCGTATGTGTATATGTATTGTAAATATATTATATGCAAATTTATTTAAAATAAATTATATTTCGTCATAAATTTTGTTAATTAATTTTAATAACATTTTTAAACATAAGAGTACAATTTTTTTTAAAAAACTTTCGATTGTAAATTTTAATGGAATTTTTCCTACTGTTTTTTTTTTTTTTTTTGTTCTTCTGTTCTATGATGCTATTATTAATTTAGGTGTATGTAAATGTATGTTTGTATGTATGTATAAAATTTTTGCTTAAGGTGTAATTTTTTTATTGTTGTTGTTTTAAGGTATTTGTTTGCAATATTTTAGATAAGCATTAAAGCAGCTTCATTGTGTAAAAAGTAAAAGCAGAAGAAGAAGAAAAGAAATATATAGAAAATATAGCAGCGTAAATTAGTGAAAACTGCCAAGCGAAAAAAAAAAAAAAAAACAAAAACCAACAACAAAATGCGACTTAAAATTAAATATAAGAAAACATATTAAATAAAATAAAATGTAAAATAGCTAAATATTCTAAAGTTGTTTAGAAAATATTAAGAGTAATAAAAAAAAAAACAAACAAACATGTATGTATGTATAAGCAAAAATAAGCAAATGTAAAACCAACACAAACGAGTGTAGCATTAGAGCAGTGGACGTTGTTAAAAGGGGGTGTGAAGTTAACATTGCACTTAAAACAAAAAAATAATATTGAAATTATTAACAAAAATAAATAGGCCTAAGCATAAAAAAAAACAAACACATAAACTTAAAACATGCATTTGTAAATAAATATCACACGCATACACTGAATATAAAAACCAATACACTACCACACATGCGCATGCATTATCTATGCTATTTATAAAACATATATTTAATTCAAATTGAATAAAATTTAACAAAAATACATACAACAATTATGCAAAAACATGAAAATTCATGTTTACTTGCAACTGATTTAATTTTATTTATTTTAACAACATTAAAATCCAAACAGCATTTAATAAAATTTAAACATTCAACTATTAAACACAAAAATAAAAAACACATAAAACTAACACGCATAAAAACTATTAAATTATTAGCTATATTAAAAAACAAAAAAAAAAAACTCACTCACACATACATAAGCAAAACTAGGCTATTAGGTAGTTAAGCAGTATTTAATGTGCAACAAACATTTTGTTGCATGCATTACTTGAACTCAGCTGATTTTTGCGTTTTTTTATAATTTTGCCTCGTTTTGATTTAAACCGGAAAGAAACCAAACAAAACAGTCGAATTTGAAAAAGAGTTGGTTGGTGTGAACATAATTTTGGCCAAAATATTTATGAATAATATTTACAGATTAATTAATTTTTTTTTATCAATAACAATAAAAATATTAATTTTAATTGATTTTAAATTCAATCAATATTCAGTCTGTATTCAATCTAAAAGAAGCAAATATATTTGTTCAACTTATTCTATATAATAAAATAAGAGTTCGTAGGTATTATAAACCTCTATTCTGGTGGTTGAAGAAAAAAATTCATAAACGTGTGAAATGTCTTTTACAATGCAAACAACATCTCAATTGTAAAAGTAAAAAATATGCTTTTACTTTTCTTAATTGCTTACTATTTTTATTTTATCAAAACGTATTTTTTGAAAGAGGAATATTTTTTTATAAACATTAACCAATTTGAATGAAATCACCTTCCTCGTTGTCAAAATCCGATAAAAATCTTAAATGAATTTTACTACTCTTTCTGCTGTATCATTTACGACAAATAGATTCCGACAGAAGCTCCAGCCTATTTCGAAATCAAATGCCATCTCCCAAGTAGACGTATCGTTTTTTTATAAACTCTGCAGACAATCCGAACCGACTGAAAAATAATTTAGTTTTCTCTAAAACGAAGTGCCTCAGAGTATATTTTTGGAAACCTAATAAATTAATTTGGTTTCTTCCATAACTCAGCTGTACAGCGGATTCTTTCAAAGCTACTGCTTCATCAACTATAAACCACAAGGGATTGCACAATTTTTGAATAACACAAACTCAGATTGCAGAATCAATTTTTGCATATTCTAGCATACTTTTATTTTCATTCCGGTCTTTAAACGGAACTGATATTGCATTTGTAAACGAAACCAAGTTTTTGTATAGACTTTACCAAAATAAATGCAAATATCTTCTAAGCCATTCTTTTCAGTTTTGGTTTGTGAAAATTCATCTCTAAATAGAAATATATAGACAGTATATCGCCTTGAACGTACAACGGGCGTAACTTCTTGCACCTGTTGTTTTATGCTTAAAATGTCTATTTTCAAGAAACATTAGTTCTAGTTGAATGAGCTCTATCTTCGCAACAGTGTAATTTTGTTAATTGATTATTACAAAACTATAATATGTTATCACATTCATTTGAAGTTATTTTTAACAAAACAATTTTATCCCTAGTTCCACTTGTAAATGGTTGTTGGTTTAAGACCAATCAAAGTTTTGAAAATCGCTTACAAATATGGGCTTCTGTTCTATTTCCAAAATATGTATGATACCTACATGAAAGGTTTATGAAGTTGAATATAATTTTTTTTTAAAAGTACTGCTTCTCATGACATAATACTGGTATTTGAGCAAGTTGAGTCAAATGTCAAATTATATTCCTTTCACGTTATAAGCAATATTTCATTAAATAAGCCGTTGATAGACCATGTCTGCTATGTTAGCACCGGATGAGTATTTTTTTTTTTTTTTGCAGCACCAAGAAATTTGATTGTACCATTGTTTTAGCTTACTAGAACTGCAATTCGATTGACTTTAGTTCTTCCTTTTATATAGTATACTAGTGTTAAAGGCCGTCCTACGACGGGAAGGAACCATTTAGAGTACAAAATGCGACAAAAAATTAATTGGATTTATATACAAAGGTTTTTATTTGAAAACATGTTTATTAAATTATTTTTATAAAATTTCCTTATATACAACATTTTTAGTAAAAAAATTCTTAAAATTTTAACCAATTAACCTTGTCCCTTGCCATCTATAATGCTTAGTTTTACATCATCAGCCCGCTAAAACTGCCCATGACTAAATACCACTTCTTTTAGAAAAACTCCTACTCTTTGCAATATTTAACCTTGCAATTTATTTATGGTAATTGAAAATGTCAGTTTAACTGGAAATTGTCGCCTCCGGAGAGTGAAAGGCAAATCTGTGTTTGTCGGGACCAAATCAATTGTAGGTATGAAAACTATTTAATGTTCACCAGTACGCCTGTCAATACTTGTGCGATGATTAATTAAGTTTTTAGGTTTTTCAAAACTAACCACCTTCCATTAGAGATATCTCTTTTGGTGGTATTGAAATTTCGAAGAAGTATTATAATACTTCCAATTTTGAGGTTTAACTTATGCAGTGGCATTCCTAAAGGATAAAATTCATTCAAAAACTCGGCAGGGTAATTTTGTTTATCGTTATCATCACTGTCTTCAATTAAATCCGTGCTCTCACTGTGTCGCCAACTACAATATTAAGAACTTGCTCGTTGACTTCGTTCACATCGGAATTTTTTGGGCACAGAATAGCAATTTTGGAATAACGGTTGATGTTATTCGGACTCAAAGTATCGCCAGAAATCTATTTAACCCTTTCAATGGATTTGTCCATTATATTGGACACTTAAGAAAAAAATTTTTTTTGTTTTCCAACGTCTTTACTAAAATAAAATAGGTTGGTACTATGAAATGAAGTTGTGCTAACATAACAAAAATATTTTTAGGGAGATATATAACGTTTAACTTAGATTTTCGATTTTATGCCCAACAGAAGCCTTCAATTTTTTTATATCGCGTGTTAATAAATTTTGCAAAAAAGAAGTGATTATTGTGATTGGTGCGCAAAGTATAATATCTTTTTATAATAATAATTGCATAAATAACGCATTTGCATTTGTCTCCTGTTGTTTTAGTTGAACTAAAATATTATAATACAACGTTATCATGGTTTTGTCCATTATATTAGACAGCCTGCCAAAAGCAAAGCAGCTCATGTAAAAATCAGAGGGATGGTTTTTGATCTTTTTATTGCTTAAATGATGGGAATATAAGCTCAAAAAAATTGTCCACAATTATTCTAGGCAAGCCATTTAAAGGGTAAATAAGCGAAGCTTTACAAACAAAATGATCGGAAATTTCTATGATATCTTCATCTCCATTTCCTAACTTGAGTAGCCAATCGCTAAAACTTGGATGAGAAGACCGAACATTGTGATTTAATTCTAGCAATTCCCATTGACACCACACTGAATGTAATAATTGCTGTTCAGTTAATGCAGACCGAATAGGTTCTGGTTCTGTTAATTAAGAACCACTGTAACAGCAAGACATGATGTTTGATGTATAGTAGTTGAGGAAAATGACGATAGTCTTCAAGTACAAAGATTTCCAATACATAATTAAAGAATAGGTGCTGGTCCAGACTGAACAGGTTCTAAAAAGTATAGTAAGTACAAAGATATCAAATGGATAATTTTAGAATAGGTTCTGGTCCAGGATGAATAGGTTTTAAAAAGTACAGTATGTACAAAGATTTCAAATAGATAATTTTACAACAGGTTCTGGTACAGGCTGAACAGGTTTTACGATATAGAGCAAAAGGTTTAGTAAGCACAAACATTTCAAATGAATAATTTTACAACAGGTTCTGGTTCAGGCTGAACAGGTTTTAAAAAGTACAGTACGTACAAAGATTTCAAATAGATAATTTTACAACAGGTTCTGGTACAGGCTGAACAGGTTTTACGATATAGAGCAAAAGGTTTAGTAAGTACAAAAATTTCAAATGGATAATTTTACAACAGGTTCTGGTCCAGGCTAAACATGTTTTACCATATAGCGCACGGAGCAGGACTCTTGTCTTTTATATATTAAGATTGCATGAGCTTCCCGTCAAAATTAGAAATCAAAGATCCGTTCTTGCTAACTTGTTAACGAATTAATAACCTTTGAACTTAATACAGATTACGAAATACAACTTGGAAAAGAAAATATTACATATTACATTATAAAAAATATTACATTATCGATGTAATCGATAGTGCACAAAAATGATAAGTGAAAAATTTCAAATGTTCGGAAACTTTGATTTTGTTTTTAAATTTCAATACATTTCAGTACAAAATACTAATTTCAACTGTATACTGAGCAGCATACATTGGTACAAGATAGATATTATAATGATAATTTGTAAAATGCAGTAAAGCTATTTTGTCGAAAAGTTAATTATACTCACACCGATATACTATTATTTAATTCCCTCAAATGATTTTCCTGGTATATACGATGAATTGCAGTGCGGTTAATAGCATATTCCTAAGCACTTTGTCCTAATACTGCAAGAGTTGCTATGGTCATTACATCCAATACTTTCGCATTGTCTAAAGCTGCTACTTAGCGTGCTGTTATAAAATTTTTTCGTCTTCGTTTGATTGATTTTAAACTGGAGCCACCATTAAAAGGAATCACAACATGATCTTACTACGAAGAGACCTAACTATTTCATTTTCGATCTCATTTTGTGATTCTCAATATCGATCCAATCCATCTATTCGTGCTTTTGTACGTTGCTCACACTCGTATAAAACCATATCAATACCAGCCTTACTCCCATGATTAACTTTTTGTCGCTGTATTAGAATAAATTGTTTATCTTCCTCAATTTTTATTGTTTCAATGTCATCCCTAGAGGCAATATCAAATAAATCATCTAGATCTTTGACAAATTCTTCAGCAAGTTTTTTTTTTACCATTTCATCACTTATAGAGAATAGATTTTTAATAAAGGCGGTAAAGTTTTTTATAATGGTGCAAGAAATACTTCACTCCAACTGATCTTCACATCATCTACACTTCTTATATGAGGCCGAAAATGAAGTACAATTCACACATTTTCGCAATAAATTTAAGATCATATTTGAAACTTCTGAACCGAATTCAACGTCATGCGATGAAACCATTTCTTGTTCTTTCTCAACTCTCGTGGACATCGACGCAATGTTGGTTGCTTAAGCCTTCTGTAGAGGTACGTCTATGGAAAGTTTTAACGGGAAATTCATGACATGACGCCACCAGCTCGTGTGTTTTATAGGTCCACTCGGGCAGATTGGTTCTTTAGTCGCTCAGTAAAATTGTGGCATAATCTTACTGCGAGTGCCTTTTCCGACAGTTTTGAGCTGTACAAATTTAAAACCAATCTTCACCAGCACTACACTATATTCCCATCCTCCCACTAAGCTAACATCCTTCTCCCAACCAAACACAATGCTTTCGCATTTATAGGGGGTGTCATTTGTTCGCCTTGAAACTATTATTTCGGGAAATTTACCAGATTTACCAGAAATTTACCAGATGTCGATTATATAGGAGTTACATCATTTTTACAGAAACTATTTCTTGCTAAACTCGGGGAAAAAATGATATTATATCACACAAATCATGGGTTGAAATTACAGATTTCGCTGTTAAATATCATCCAAAAAATGAAACTTTCAAATCAACAGTCGCTTGACTGTTGGTCTATAGAACACGAAACCCATATAAAAACGCACTTATTGCAATTTTATCACTGTTTTGATAGTTAATTTATGGCCGAGTGTGCTCGGCTGTCCTAGGTTCAAATACCGACAAGGCCAACAAAGAATTTTTTTATTCGAAATATTTTTTTTATAAATAAAAAATTAAATGCACAATGCTTTTTCAAGCTTGATTCAATTCATTTTTTTTTTTTTTTTTTCTTCATAAGATTTACAATCTTATTTTAAAGGTTTTTTGGTCCATACATTTAATAAAACAAAATTCTAATTTCAATTATTGGATTAAAATTTTTGTCAGGTACACAGCTAGGATACGAACCCACGTCCTCCGCATGACATTCTAGCACACTGTCACTGATCTATTGGTAATGGTAAGATAAATACTGCAAAGCACATTTAAAAACTAGTTCTCAGAGAAGACAGACAACCAAGTTGTCTGGTTGTTTCATTTTTGACTCTAATCAAAAACATTTCAACAGATGATTTTAACAGCACAAAAATACTTTGAAACGTTCATTCAACAAAGAAAACTATTAACATAAACGTTAATCATTCCATCTAATTGAATGATTAGTAAACTGGTTACATTACAGTTGATATTTTTCTGAGTGTACAAGATAAATATGTCCTCCAATTTCTATTGCTCCAGTATGATTTAATGGAGAAATATACCAGATTACCTATTTCGGTCAATTTCAGTTAAACTTGGTATTTTCTATTTATTTCATGATTATACGACAACTTCTTCTAGTTTTGGCCACTCGCTATATGTGGGCGTTACACTGTGTTTCGCTTTGAACGAAGGCATATAAAGGATGATCCAATATAAGCAGCCAACTTTGTTTTCTAAATAACAAACATAAAAATCAATGTATTGATGCAAATCTTTATTTGAAATGATAGTCCGGTTCCTCCAACTCAATGTTGAAAAATTATTTCCTTAAAATGTTGCCCACGACTAGCTCTTAAATGGTCCATTTTGTGGGTTCAATTTGCCAAATGCCCAAAACCTGAGATTGGCGACAAATCGGCTGTTCACGTTTATCACGAACAGTCTCTGTTACTGCAGTAATATTCTCAAAATTATGGGCTCTAGCACTCTGGTTGAATGATGAATGTCCAATAGTGTAAAATTGGTTGGAAATTTTATGATAGTGTTGCGAATAGTATTACGAATGGGTCATAACGACCAAAATTATATCCAAGAACTCTTAAACATTCTATAACTGATAACCGAATTTGCTTGCAACTTTCCACAATTCATAAACGTTGTTCAAAAGTTAGTCTATTCATGATTGAGTTGTATTTAATTGTGAAGCCAAACGTCACATGGACAAGACATTTGACACATAACAGCGATCAAAACAACATGTTTTTTTTTTAACCCTAAAAGGGATCTCGTATTGGATCACTGTTTATATATCTTTGTCTAGAATTTCCAACAGTTATTTAACTTAACAGATGAATTAACAGATGATTAAAGTGATTTTTTTTTTTTCTTTAAGAAAATAATGGTTTTAGGCGGTTCCAGTGACACCTAAAGACTCCTCTTAATTCTAAACCATCCAGAGACCCACTCAAATACTCGCAAAAAATTTCAACAAAATTAGTTCAGTTTAGATATGTATGCAATTCTAAATTCATTAAAATGTTTCGAATACAATATCTTTCATATTTTCCCAACAGAAGTGTTTAACGATAGGCGAAATGTCACAAAAAAAAACATCAACTTCTTTCAAAGCAATAGACCATTTTTAAAAAAGTTGTTTTTAAATAAATACAAAATTTGGTTTGAGAAAAGTTTATCAATTAAACAAATTTTAATTTTTTTCACAACTTAAAATTTCCAATCAAAATTTATATTTTAAGTCCATATTTTTCAACTGTCAATTGAAACACATACAGTTTCATATACAAAAATTGAATTTTCCAAGCAAAAATTTCAGTCAAGCTGTGACGGTTGACGGTTTTCGAAAAGTTTGCTTAATTTTTTTTTTTTTTAAATCTGTTTGTACTGTATTGTATTGTACTTTATTATGAAGTGTGTATTTTTACCAAACTCCAAGAAAAAGTCAGAAACTCTCTCATTTTTTTATTCATAAAAATGTTTCTCAAAGATCATGTAGATCTTGATCAAGAAGTGAGTCGCCATAAGTTTTTCAATATCGATATTAAAATGGTATGCAACAAACGAGAGATGAAAATAGTTCAAAATATTGAATTGTTTTCTTAAACAAATTGATTTTTTTGCTAGGGTACAAAAATTTTAAATTAAATTCTTTGAAATATTGTTTTTTTTTCATTTTTTTATTTAAATAACCTCCAAAAATTAGTTCTTAAAAATTTTTGTTTAAATTTTTTGGCTTTTTCCTTGAAAATATGAAGATATGAATTATGAAAATATTTTTCTTTATTTTCTTTATAGCCTTAATCTTCTTATATCGTATTTTTTATTAAAAAGTATTAAAGTATAATTACGCTGGTATTAAAGTCAGCATAAGTTAACAGTTGTTTTCATGCATGCAACAGCATTCTGTTTTCAAAAGAAAATGCCAACAATTATTTTAGTTTTTATTAAAAATTTAAATACGAATGGAGTGACTTCTAATGGAGATACTTCATTTTTTTGTCCAATTTTTCTTACTGAAAACAAGTGGCACGTGGGCAAGACAATAAATGTATTAAACAATTATAATATATGTGCGAGAATGGGATAGACACATACTCACAGCTAAGAGCTAATTTTGACAGTTCAGCATGATTGTTAGTCGGCGCTTGTTTTTTTTTTTTCTTGTCAGCAGCTAATTGCATTGCAAAACTTTTTTAATTAATTTGTTAATTTTTAACCATTAACTTGACGAACAACGAATTGAGAGAAACGTCAATAAAAATCCATTAAAAATACAGTCCGTCCCACATTTTTTTCTCCAATTCGTACTTTATGCATATTCACTCATACCAATTCAATTTAAGCTTGCGCTATATTTCAACTCTTCTAAATTCATTTTCAATGCATAAAATTGGAAAAAACAATGAAGTATCATGCGGGCTTTAAACAAAATCAAAACTGATGGTCCTCACAAAAAGTTAGACTTTATCAATTTGTACCTCGGGTCATTACTCTAACTTGTATACCTCGGTTCATTACTCTTACTTGTATACCTCGGGTCATTACCCAATTCAGCAGCATTTTGTCCTCAGCAAACTCAGTAAAGAAACTTATTAATTTTTTGTCAATAATGGTACTTCCTTTCTGACAGTAGTTGTGCAGTGTGCGAGCCAACGAATCTCGGCATAGCCAGATTTGAGTCACCATCTCACATAGATAGCTTTATTAGATAGAAATAAATTTTTCTGATCGGCCAACACATCTCTGCATACAATGGCAAACCTAAGAAAGTAAACAATGTCATGTGAAGTTTCTTGAGACATGAATTTTAGCCGTTCAGAGTCGACTAAAGTTAGTTAGCCGATTTTATGTTTAGAGTCATTAAACATGTAGGTTCCATTCTCGGTCAATTATGAGCAAATGCACAATTGATGACAAGAAGCAAGTTTGTTTTTATTTATTTTTTTTTTCTTCTATTTTAAGTTGGCCACATCTGAATGTTACCACCAACCAATGAACAAATTCCACATAAACTTGCATTATAAACAACGAATAAAAAGTTTCAATTAAAGCATATTTTTTATTATTTCAACAAATTTCATTAACAACAGTTATTTCACATTTACAAAATATATTAACACAAAAATAAAACAATTAACTATAACATTAAGTCAAGTTAAATGAAAATTTAAAATGAATAAAATCCAAAAAAAAAAAAAAATACAAAAAAAAAATACAAAAATATAAAAAAAAAACCATGATTAAGAAAATATGCGGCATGACCCTGATTTAAAATCAAATGTCTTCCAATCAAAGGTCGTCTTTTCGTAGAGTCTGCGTATTGCTTACATTCGCCAAAAATGAAGATGCACGCAATGACACAGCAAACTAAGTTTACCCTATGATTTAATAATAACAACAACAAGAACAACAACAACAACAACTAAAATCAAAACAACAACATACAACCGAATCCAAACTGCATTTAGAGCACAACAAAGTTTTATTAAACAAAACTAAAAGAAAATAATAACATTTTTAATTGTTTGTAAACATTAATACACTAAGAAAACAACACACAGACACAAATACACACATACACACACACAGCCACACAAATTTCAATGCCCACTACGTTTTAGATACAAATATATATAACAAAATAAATCCTATATAAAAGCAACTCATGCCAAGTTTGTGTTCAAAATTTGCTTTTTAGCAAAATAACTACGAAATTCCCAAAAATTAAAAATATATTAAAGCAAAAGAAAAAAAAAACTACATATAAAACGATATAGTACGAAATTTCTATAGTTTTTTAAAAGGTACACTATTTCTACTACATTCCTGCAAAATTCCATACTAAACTGCAGCTGCCAGATCTATTCGTTTTTGCGCTATTTTAATTATTGCTGCAACTTTCAACAAGTCTCTAATACGCACACACACATACACACATACACTCAGAACTGACCAACACTTTAGCCAACACACACACCAAATTTAAGCCAAAATTATTAAGTAAAACAAAAATGTTTATATGTACCTGACAATAGAAGCAATTTGCATTGAGAAAAGCACTCAAAATATAGAAGTAAACAGCAATTTTAAACGCCTCACATTATGCTATGCTTTTTATTTCCTACTTTTTCTGTCACGCCAACAAACAAGCTTTTAAAAAAAAAACCACAACAAAAACTCTATCAACACTGCTTTTATACATATTTCCGCCAATTTCTAATCGTTTATGCGCGCATTTGTCCCATTGTATATAGTCAAAATCAAAATTCAACAACAACAACAACAACAACAAAACATATATAAATTAGTTTTAATTAAATTTTTAGCACCTAATTAAAATTAAAAACAATTTAAAATTTCATAAATATATTAAAAATGCAATTAATTAGTTTAAATGTAAGAAGAAAACAATATAGAAGCGACAAAACAGCGACACAGCAGACGAAGGCATAAAAACGGTTTCAATTTAAATTTTAAAAAAATGGCAGTAGAATAATTTTTAAAAATTAAACAAATACACAGCCAAAGAGCTACACTAGCATGCAAGCAAAAACTAAAAAACAAAAAAAAAAACTACAACAAACACAGCGTAGCTTATTGCAACAAAAATTCAGCAGCTCTTGAACTAAAAACTAAATTTTATCACTAACATCCACACTATTAAATTAAATACCACTACTTTTAGGGTTGTGACTGATGCGTTAAAAAGTACTTTTAGCAATACAAAAACAAAAAACAAGCAAACATTCTATACTATAAAAATCACAGAAAATTGCAGTTTTATTCATATTGTGTGTGTGTTTCTTCAATTTTCAAACAAGCAAACATGTTTGAGACTTTTTAAAATAACGCAAACATTTTAATACCTTTTCTATATTAATACATGTGCGTCTTATTTTTTGTATTCGTTGCTTATTTTACTTTATAAAATTTTAACTATCCTGGTAATAGATATAAAAATTTAACATTTTGGTAAGGATTATTAAGGAAATATCAATCAGTGTACATCTTATGTAAGAGAGAAAAGAGAAAAAACTAATCAAATTTTAGAATTAGTCATAAATTAAAATTTACTTTAATTATAACTGGATAACTGGAGAACATTTCTCACACTGAACATTATAAATAAATATTTACATTTTGAACCTTATTCTTTTAACTTCCAATTCTTTAAAAAATGTTATCTCAGATTCAAATTCATATGTTTATACAGCGTTCCTTTTATTAATCCAAAAGCTTTCTTCTTTGCTTTTTGAAAAAGTAGCTAGTGTTTTATGAGAACAATTTCTAAAATGGTTAAAAACTGGCCGGTAGATAGATATAGAATTATACTTCTATATCTATACTCTATACTATTATATAAAGAAGTAAAAGTTTGTTGGCATGTGGAGAGTAAAGTCACAAGCCACTGGATAGATTTCGATGAACATTTCACAAACAGAACCTTTAGCCTTCCTGGGTGGACATTGGCGTTATTGTTTTAAGATAAAAAGATATAAGTCAAATCAATTTCGTGAAAATAAATAATTGAATTTTGAAATCGAAAAACATCAACATTGAAGTTAGGTACAGTTTAAATCAGTTTAATATTGTAAAATTTTTAGTAAGTATATAAAAAGTTAGTCTCTCACACGACACGCTTTGGTCACTTTAAAAACAGTTACCTTAGAAATGGTGGCAATTTTTGGTTGCACTGAGTTGATAAGTTTCTCCTCCTCAATTCGGAAGGATTTTTTCTCCTCTTCGCATATTCATCTTCTGTAGAAGTCGTTATGGAGGATGTTTAATCTTCGAGTGTGGTTTCTGATTAGGCAGTGTCCTAGAACATTAATTTGATACCTTCTAAGAAAAATCAATTCTTTCGAGCATTTTTAGTTTAGGTTGCTAATGCGCCGTATAGCATGTGCTCCCGTATACGACCTATTGTGTAATTTTCATAGGGCTCCATATGCTTGGTCGAGACGATTAAGAAGAATTTGTCTACTTTGCAGTTTTCAAGAAAGTATCTTTTTCGGGTCCCATAAAGAAAGATATAGAGCTGCTCTGCCATCTTATTAATAAATCTATGCCAACTAAAAACTGTTTTATGTGTTATTTCAACATATTCTTAAGGCTTTCAAAGTGACTTCCGCTTGGAAAGCACTGCAATGGTTGGAGCGCATGAAGATCAGGTTAATGTTTACTGATTCAGTGATATGTGTAACGGCCTGAATGTTCACCTGTTAAAAGCAATCTTTGTGTAATATTTTATATTTTGTCTGGATATTTTTCAATGTGTTTATTAAGTTTTTATACCAATCATTTCAACCAATATACTTTTCCAATTCAAATGTCTTCAGTTTCTGTCAAGAAAGTATTTTAATTACTTCAAACAAATCACGAGGACAATAATTTATTGTGGTTGGTAAGAATTTGAGAAATTCAGATTTTGCAGATATTTTTACGGTCAATAATATGAACCCAGAGGCAGCTAGGAAAATATTTTGAATTTGGTATGTTCAATAGTTCCCGATGTATTGTCATAGTCTGAACTACATTTGAATTAACGAGGGACATGACCTTGGCGGTTTTTTTAAATCGACTTTTTTTATAATTTTGTATTTTAGTAAATATTTTTAAGATTTCAAAAAAAACAATTTCATTGAATTTTTGAAACAAAAACATTCAAAAATTCTTAAGGGTTCAAAAGTTACAGCCGGATTAGTGAGAGCTCATTTTTATTTTTCCTTGCATTTTTCTTTGTTCACAAACTTTGAACGCGTTTATCTCGTAACCATGGTTTTCGTACTGATTGCGGCACGAGCGGGTTCAGTTTTTGACGAAATTTTTTTTTTTTAAACTTGATTCGCTATCGTATGACACGAGATTTTTTTAAAAAATTTTTTTTTTCGATTTTTTATGAATTTTTAAAGTCAATATTTTTTTCGAAAAAACACACTTTCAAATTTGGAACATCACCAAAAATTGAAAAAAAATTTAAAAAAAAATAAGCTCCTGACATACGATAACCAATTTTGTTATGATTTAAAAAAGTTATTTTTTTCCAGATTGGACAATTTTTGCGACTCCGAGCTCTGCAACCACGAGGCCCCGTTTTTTTCTCTGCCACCAGTTTGGAGCTCTATAAATCCATGTTGGAGTGAAAAATATATTTTCTTGAATTTTTTTTATTGTTATTTGTTCAATTCTATACAATAATAAAAAAATTTTTGGGAACAATTTGGAAAAATGTTTGTTTTTGACTGAGTTATAAATTTTTAAAAAAAGGTCTGTTTTTTCTGCCACGAATGTTGTGTCCCTCCTTAAAATCATTACTTTAATGGTGAGTTGTGTTTTTATTTATCTTTTGTCTGTATGAATGGATATTTGTAATTAATGGGAAAAGAAAATTTATTAAAAATTGCAAAGTTATACAGCCCGGCCAAGACTGAGTATATCAGCTAGTATGTTATAAATAAGGCAGAATTTCAAGCTTACAGTATTTTACAATTTGAAAAGCTACAAAAATTTAACAAATGGCTTAATACTATCTAAGATATCGAACTATTATCACTCCCATTCAAAATTAACTATTTCAAAATTTAAGACTTTGTGGGTCAATCCACTTCTCTTTATTCCTATTGAAACGTACAAATTTTTTACACTTGGTTTATGTATGTTTTTTAACTTCAATAGCAACAAATTAAAGAACAACTTATTCAACCATTTGGCCATCATTTGCAACAGCAACTAATTAGTAGTCATCAGTCACAGAATGCAAGACATGTATGAGAAATTTGTCCCATAGCTGCAAAACTATTAAATAGCTGTTTTTTTACATTCTACTCGACGTTCTTACTCACTCCTGCTCTGTTGGATGCATATAGCAAGACAGTCGAATAGACAGCGCCATCTATTGGGTAAGAACATGAAACGAAATATACTGCAATTTTTTTTTTCCATAAGAGTTATATCTAATTAGTTCAGAAACCGAAAAAACGCAGCAAATCTTGTGTTGAGAGAGTCTTCACAAGTAATTTCAAAACATCGGGTCATACACTTTTGACTCCTTCATCACAAAACTTGAGATAATTGACCCCATCGTTAGTGGACTCCCACCAAACCATCACAGAAACCGTATGAAGATCTCTCTGTACTCTCGGAATGAATTCTGCTGCATGTCGTGATTGCATAGCATACATTATATCATTCTGTTTATTGAACGATTCCTATACGGTGAACATTTTTTCAACAGTAACAGAATTCGTCTGTGAGCATTACCCCCGTGCTTTAGAAGTAACGCTTTCGATTTTTCGCTTCCATTGTTCCTTACATGCTACCATGAGAAGGTGCTGCGTGTGTCTTTTGTATGCTCTGAGTACCAAGTCATATTTATGTATCCGAGAGACTCACATTCCAGGGAACCACATTCCATTCTTATAAACAACTCTTCTTATACAAAGAGCTGCCTCTTTCATATTTGTGTGATTGTGTGTTTGCTTGATTGTGAGAAAAGGAGAGAACAAACTACAGCTGAATTGTACATTAGATCTGTTGTGACGTAGACCACTATGCGCATTTCGCAATCTAGTTATTTTGTCATTCTTGATTTCGTACGAGTTGAACTCCATGAGTTATTAGAAAAATTAGAAATATACGTTTTATAAGTAAAATCTTTTTATTTTTCAACATAATTTCCTTTCAGCCCTAAACATCTTTTAATCGTTTGTGAAAATTTTTTAAGCCATCCAAAAAGTAGAACTTCGGAGGCTTCTCAAAATAGGTATTTGTTTCGGAGATGAACCTACTCGTTAGTTGTAAGCCGTTGTCTGTCAATTCACTCAATCTATTTTGAAAATAATAGGAGTATTCACACTGCCTTGGGTAGTTGGGTAGTTTGGCAAATGCCATGCATTTTGTTTTTGTAAAAGTGCCATTCTACCTAAGAACCCATCTACCAATCTCTATCTACTCTAGCTAGATTGGTAGATAGTCTAGGACCCCCTGACTTGTTTGGGTAGATTGATTGAGTACTTTTTTCATGGGTTGCCACCTTTTCCAAAAGTAGGCAATAATTGAATTGACAAAAAACTAAAACAAAGTAAACAAATTATAAGTAAATAAAATGGACAAATGTGTTAAAATAAGTAAATTTAAAATTTTTGAGATAAAAATTATTACATGCCGCAAAGTTCACGTTTAAAATTACTTCTATATAAAATAACTTTTTTACGCCCGTACAAATGCCTAAAATTTGCTCTCATAAAATGACATGAATAATATGGTGGCAACTCTTTTCTAGCTATCACTCATCTCTCATCAGCTGTTATTCTACAAAGTACTCAATTGCAGTTAAGGGTGCTCGCAGTAATCAAAAGTAGGTACTCAATCTACCCGTACCCAACTCACAAGTCAGTGTGAATACTCCTAATGAAAAAATCACTGATGGCCAAATCTGGTGCATACGATGGTTGTTGTTACAATTGGAACCTTAATGCCATAATTTTGGCCATCCCAACTGCTCAAGTGTGCAACCGTGCATTGTCTTGATGAAACAGAATCTTTGTTCGTTTCATTTAAAGATGTTTTTACTTGATTTCATTGCTAAATCAGTCCAATAACGGCATATAATACTGTACTGTATCATCCTGTTTCAAGTAGTCGGTGTAGATGATTTCGAGTGCATCCATTGCCATTACCTTTCTGGCCGAATTCACCGATTTTAGATGTCAAAAGAGAAAAAATTTAAAAACTTGTAAGCCAATTTTTGTGTACAATCAAAATCTTTCCTTTTTTGCATATCTTGGGTATGATTCTGAAGAAGAAAAAAAGTTATATGCAAAAACACTTGTTTTTTGGACAAAAACTGGGTTCAGGAGAACCAAAACCGTTACATGGAGATTTTTGTGATCCAAAAAAAAAAAGATTGTGCAGAAATAGTTCTTACAAGTTCTTTTGACTTTTCAGTGCTTGTCTGGCTATTTTTTTTTTCTTTCTAATTGTATAATAGAAGATTAAAATATAAGATATTACTTTCTGACAAAAAGTTCCATCATCTGGGAAGAATAGAAATCCCAAAAATATGCAATTATAATTTCAACACAGCGATTTCAAAAAAGCTGTGGGCAAATCGTGCCTACAATGACTAACAGTGAACACATATCTTTCTTCGATAAAAATTTCTTTATTTTCGATAATAGCAATTTTCTATTTTTCAAATAAAATTTTCTTCCATTAGAATAAATTTTCACATTTTCGAAGATATATTTCTTCACGTGGGAAATGAAAATATTTCAATGTCTCTTATAATGATAAGTAAGTATAAGTATTTTTCTCGCTCAAAATTTCTATAGCAAAAAATTTATTCAAAATGAGAAATTTTCCTATATTTTGATAAAAAATTCACTATGAGAAGTATTTTCTTCAATAAAAATAAATCTTTTCTCAAGAATAAAAATATATTTTTTCTTCTAAAAATAATATATTTTGATATATTTTTCTTTTTTATAGAAGCTTTTTATCATTTTTAGAGAATTTTAGGATCACATGCAGAGAAAAGCATTCTCTGGAGCAAAGTATATACCTATTTTTTCTAAATATTATGCCTTTTTTATCATATTCCGAGAAACTTTTTTCTGAGTGTATATTAAAGTAATATAAACATTATTTTTTTAACAATTAAAACAGCTTTTGAAAAGTTTTTTAAATCCTTCGTACGATGCTAATAGAACATTCCCAAAATTGGTCGAATATTTTAATAGCTAGCAATAGTTATTTTTTATGCAGGCATTACTGGGTTAATATATTTTTATTTGACAATTAAAGCTTTCCTTCTCTTTTTCTTTCTTTCTCCCTCTCTCTCTCTTTCTTAAGAAATACATCTATTATTATGTCAGCGATCTTTATATAATTATTTCCACAAACTAATTGAAGTCTAGATTTTTCTTTGAACATTGCTTTTAAAAAAGAAAGATTAGTTTTAGTCTGACAAAGCATATATAAATTCTTTTATTTCTTTTTGTTTTATAATATTTATAATAAAACCCTTTTTTTATTTTTAGGTTGTAAAAATCACAAATTTTGTTTCGTCACTCAAACGCTTGCATGAATTTTTAAAAATTTTTAATATTTTCAAATTCTTTACTCACATGTGCACATTTGGCATATATGAAGTACTAAAACGCTATTTAGCACAGCGTGCTTTTCTGTTACAAACTGTACCTATTTAATATAAATATGTGAAAAATCTTTTATAACAATCGGATTAAGAAAATTTTGAATACAACTACATAATTAAGACACGAATCAACAATAAACAAAAATTTCAATTTAAAATTAACAAAATCGAGTAGTTAAATTTGAACACAAGTTATAGTTAAAAAAACAACAACAACAAAAAAACCAAAACAACAATAACGGAAAATTTAAATAAAAATATATAAAAACATTTTTAAAATTACAACACTCACAATTTCTGATAAAATACTATCATAGAACAGCAGCTAATACACTTGCATAGACAACATATATTTAGTAATGTATAACAACAAAAACAACAACTACACTTACATAATATTAAACTATTTCCACATAAGAGCGATTAATTAATATAATTCAAAATTTTTGAAAATTGTAAATTTTTTATAAATGTCAATAAATAAATATAAACAAGTCAAACAAAAAAAAAAAAAAAAAAAAACAAACAAAACAACAAAAAACCAAAACATACATAGCATAGCCATAAATAAACATTTATATATTTATGTAGACATAAACATAAATGTATGTATAAATATTTTGTAAACATTAATATTAAATTAAGTTTCGTCTTAGATTAAAGTTAAATTTTAGTTTTTTTAACGGCACTTATAAGCAAACAATTAAGAAAAAAAAACAAACAAACAATTTGCAAAATTTTTTAAAAAAGCAAAGAAATCACTGGAAAACAACACCACAAAAGCAACAACTAAAAACTATTGCAATGTTGAGTGCGCTGTCAAGCTAACAGCTGTCATGTGTTGTCACAAAGAGTGAGAGAGTACACATAACAGTTAGCGAAATAGCCGTTAGTTTGAACAGCATAGAGCTGCCAACATTGCAATCTTATCTTTTTTGACAACAAGTTAAACTTATAGTTAAAATTATAAATTATGTAAAAAGTAAACTACTAGCTATTATAACGCCCTAGTTAATGTATTTGTAAAATTACACACACTCACACACACCTTTTTTAATGTAATTTTAAACAAACTAGTTACACTTAGCGAAAAAAAAATTTGCAAAAACATAACAAAAAACAAAAACAACAACAATAAATGACATATGTCACGCCAAGGAAGAGAAAGAAACATGCAAAAACATTTCAAAACCAAGCATTATATTACATACATACAACAACAACAACAAAAAACAACAAAAAAAAACCAAAAAATTATTACTTAATTAACAACAACAAACGAATTAAAACACTACACTTAAAAAAAAAAATTAAGTAATATCTTGACTTTTATTAGATATTAAAAAATTTACAGTAAAACAACAAAAAACCACAAAACGCATGTATTTATATTATAAACTATATAAATATACAACACGTTAAAAACATATATAAATAAGTTAAATAATAACTTAAATAAATTGACTCTCAACTCTCTAAACTGTACTACGTTACTATTAAGCACACACTCAAGCATACTAACACACACAAACACAACGCTGACACTCAAACACACACTCACACACATGCATTGTAAAAATGAATATTTAAAAAATTTACAAAAAAAAAAAATTGCAAAATTTTCACAAAAAAAAACAATTAAAACAAACCAAAACCAAATTCAAAATTGTATAAAATATAGACTTAATTAAATCAATAAAACAGTTATAATAATATTTAAAAAAATTTAAAAAAAAAAATTAAACAAAAAACATTATCTATTAAGTAACATTGCAAAAGGCATAAAAAAAATTTAAACTCAAGAACCTAAATAAAAAAAGTGTGAACAAATGAAAATGAAAACAGAAAAAAAATTATATAATAATTATATAAATAAATGTTACGCGTTATTAATAAAAAAATGGAAATAATTTGTTTTAAAAAAACACGTTGTCACAATTTGTTTTATTTCATAGAGTACAGAGTGGATTGGGGATCGACAGTGAGTAACAACTGTCAAAATTTTCTTAGAATTTAAAAAAATTATACATTATTTACAAGATACTCTTAAAATTCACTAATCTATATAATTAATAGGTTAAGGTTTTTTTTGTGACTTCAACTCCTCCCAGACCAATGGACCGATTTTATCGATTCAGATGTCATAAAATCGGGTTTAGGCTGTAGATGTGCAAACCACTTTTAAAAATTGTGATTTCGCTTCAGGGCGTTCCCAAGCTTTTGAAACAGAAATAAAATTTTTGTACAAAAATCCGCTATTTAATCGATTTGAAATTTGAGATAAGCTTATGAATTGATCGAACTTTAATTTTTTTCAAAACTAAAAATTTTTAACCAAAATTATCTTTTATGTATTCCTCAAATGTCAATCGTCCGAAAAATGCAGTTCCAAAATCAAAAATTCCACTTTCCGAGTGGAAAAATTTTTTTTTGGGTTTTCTGACGTTTTTTCATTGGAATATGCTACAAAGTGGTGTTGTAGGTGTTCTGTAAGTATTTTTAATTAATTTTTTAATTATATCTTATAGTAATTTTTTTTCTAAAATCTATTTTATAATTCGTTTTTATTTAAATTAGTTATGTTTTATAGCTTTAAAAGTTAAGCAGCGATGTTGTTGAATTGAATAATATTTTGAATAATAATATTTTGAATATTGAATGAATAATATTTACCTCGGTAGATATATTAGTGTAAGTCCGTCTTCGTATTTTGATAGTTACATTTAAAATTTTAGTGTCAGGTCATAAGTTTTAAGCATTCAGATGATGATCTTTTATATCATTATTGAACATTTAATTTTTATCGAATTGCTCGAATTCGGGCAACAGGTTTACTAGTCAAGCTATAACAGTCTGTATAAGAAAGTTATGAGTCATTGACTGGTTGTACCATGTGTCAATCTGAGACCACCATACAGAACGTAATTACCAAATTTCGGTCTTTCACTTTTTTGGATGCCAAGCCATCGAGAAGAATGAGAAAAGAGCGTACAGAAGAAAATGTTGCAATTTATCGATTCGTCGTCGTGCGCAAGAAGTTGGACTTTGTCCATCCACTTTATGAAAAATTTTGTGTAAGGATTAGGGTTTGGTGCCATACAAAATTCAATTGGTGCAACAATTAAAGCCACACGATCATCAAATGTGCCGTGAATTCATTAATTGGTCGCTTAATTAATTAGATGAAGATCCGCTTTTTTACCGCAAAATTCTCTTCAGTGATGAGGCGCATTTTTGGTTGAATGGATATGTAAACAAGCAAAATGACGTTATTTGGAGCAAAGATAACCCACACGCCGTTCAAGAATTACCAATGCATCCCGATAAATGTACTGTTTGGTGCGGTCTATGGGCTGGTGGCATCATCGGTCCTTATTTCTTTAAAAATAAGGAAAGACGACGCGTTACCGTGAATGGAAATCGATACAGAATCATGATCACTGAATTTTTGTTGCCAAATCTTCAAGATATGGATGTGAACGAAATGTGGTTTCAACAGGATGGTGCCACTTGTCATACTGCGGGCGAAACAATCGACTTATTGAAAGAACATTTCAACGACAACATTATTTCGAGAAATGCACCGGTGAATTGACCTCCGTATTCGTGTGATTTGAAGCCACTTGCTTATTTTTTGTGGGGATACGTGAAGTCTTTGGTTTATGTGGATAAACCAGCAACGATTGATACTCCCTCAAATGCTTTAAAAGGTGATTGAAAATTGTACCTCCAGAATGACCTTTGTGCAAAATAGACGTGTTGGCCATATGCCCGAAATTATATTTAAATGTTAAATGCCAAGAAATTATCTACCAAATAAAAATTCATAACTTGGCATGTGGCTCATTCCACAGAAATGAGGAACGAAAACATGAATTCTAAAATGCATGTATTTGAAGTAATTTTTGGTTTTCGAATTGAAGTGGAATCTTAAGTTAGTCCTGCTGCAAAAATATTTTTAAATTAAATGCTTTTTTATATTATTTTGACAATTTAACTAAACAAACTTCGAGTTGAAACAATTTTTTAAATATTTTGATTTAATTTAAACCTTGAAATCAGTCATCTTTTGATACAACTTTAAAAAAAATAAGGTCAGTAATATTAAAAAAGATGTTAATGTTGTGTTAGAATAGTTTGCAATAATGATTGGTTACTGAGTTTTCAAAGTACAAAATATTTAAACTGAGTGTTTTTTCTGTGTCACACCCGTCCCAAAAAAGGCTATAGTTTTCCTAAGAAGCAACATGGGCTTATGATAAGAATGAAACTTTCCAAAAGTATGGATGTTGATGTTTTACATAAATTTGTTAACTTTTTTCATTCAATAAATTATTTTTATTCTTCATTTCCGTTGCAAGAAGTTGGTCACACCCGGAACGGTTTTCAAAATTTTTTTCTAATAATGAAATTTTTGCAAGTATATGAATGAATTCTTTGATTAAAACAAGTTTTGTAAATTCATGTATAGCGAAATCAAATGTAAAGGTATTAATTTGATCAAAAATTAATGCGAACAATTTTTTGCAAAAAAATATTTTTTTTTTTAAATATATTAAAAACTTGAAATTATTTGTACAGGTGTTAATTTGATAAAAAATTCATGCAAAAAAATTTTTTGCAAAAAAATATTTTTTTTTTAAATTAATACATTAATTAAAAACATATTTTTTTTATTTAAGTGTCAAAAATATGTGAAAGTTATTATACCCATTAAGTTCTTATGTATAATTCCTATATCATTCGCACTCGTCACACCCGGGACAATGTTATGTCACACCCGTCCCATTTAAAAGTTTAAAAATAATGGTTATCGCCATTTTTTTCAAAATATTTTTCACTGGTATTCAACAGAAAATATATTAAGTTTGAATATATGCATGTCAAAAATGGTCTCATTGTGGAAGATGGACTGAATTTCAATGTTAAACTCAGAATTTTTAGTTTTTAAACTTGTGCTCGTCACACCCGTCCCAGGTGTTTAAGCGAATGTAACTATTAAACTAGTATAAATAATTGCATTATGTTTTAGCATTTTGAAACCTTGGGGCATCTTCTAAAATACCCTTTAGTAAATTGCTAAAATTTTAACCAGTTAATACCATTTTCAGCATGATAAAGTAGTCAAAACGTCACACTCGTCTGTATGGAATGAGCCATGTGTTTTTTTTAAATTTCAAATCAGCAAGCTCTTAAAAAAACATCCTTTATATCATTATGAAACATTTTTACAGATAAGATTTGAAAATTAAAGTTTTGAAGATGCATAACTGTTTATGCGGGACTTTGCCAAACAGTAGTGTTCGCTTTAAATTTCAGAGTTTTTTGAATGTTTTTCTTTTAATACAAGTTCAGACCATCTTCTATCTATGATGTTGAGATTTTTGTTTTGGTATGAAACCATTCCAACCATGTAGAAATAAGATTTTTTTATTTCGAACTAGCGGATGTAACCCGGTGTTACTCGGGGTTGTGCCTCGAGCACAGAAAAAGGGCGATTTTCAAAACTGCTCTCATTTTAACATCTTTTTAAATTATCAATTAAATTTTAAAATTTTTTAAATTATTGTTTTTTGGGGTTTGGAGGAGGGGGGCATCCTTCCGTCGAAAGTGTTTAGTCAAATTTACATAAAACTGAACTCGCCAGACATGATAAAAAAAAATTACATCTTCAACGTTTTAATCTGACGTCTGGTTTCTGAGGAAAATGGTCACAAACACTCAAAAAACAAACACATATATTTCTCTGGTGAAAAATTTCTCTATTTTCGATAATAGCAGTTTTCTCTTCAAAATTTTCTTCAATTAGAATAAATTTTCACATTTTCGAAAAAATATTTCTTAACTTCTAGGAAATGGAAATATTTCAACGTCTCTCTTAAAGTGATAAATATTTTTCTCGCACAAAAAATTCTCATTTATAGAAAAAAAATTTATTGAAAATGGAAAATGTTTCCTATGTTTTGATAAAAAAAATTCACTATGAGAAGTATTTTCTTCAATAAAAACAAATGTTTTCTCAAAAATAAAAAGTATTTTCCTCTAAAAACGGTATATTTTTATATATTTCTCTTTTTCATAAAAGCTTTTTATCATTTTTAGATAATTTTTAGGATCGAATTTAGAGAAAGGCATTCCCTGGAGCGAAGTCTAGATAGATTTTAGACTATAGACCATTTTTCTCTTAATATGATGCCTTTTTTATCATATTCCGGGAAACTTTTTTCTGAGTGCAGTTTGAAAAGTCATTTCGAGAAAATGCGTTTTAAGTATTTCTTAGCATATGCAATTTTATCTCAGAAAAATTCTAATTTTAAAAAATCCTATAAGCATCGATTCGATTTTTGGATTACTTTCGTTCAATTACGGTTTGTGTCGGTACTGTTAATTTTTTTCATCTTTATATAGCTTCTGCTCGTATTCGTTAAACTTTTTTTTTCATTCGTCTTTGGTTCTTGACTTCGTTCGCCTTCGAAATTCCTTGATTTTTGTCGAAAGAACTTTTAAAAGCATAGGATCTATTTCAGTAACAAATACAAATGCTTACCAAGTTTCATCAAAATTGGTTCATCCCTTTTGACGTGAATAAGCCAAATATAGTTGATTGAATAAAGCGCCCTCTCACGGAAGTTTTCTGAAATTTAAATAGCCTTAATTCTGTTGCAGGGTCAAGTTATTTCACGTACCAAATTTTAGTCAAATTGGTCAAGTCATTTAGGAGTTATTGAGTTTCAACAATGCACTAATTACAGCGCCCTCTTACGGAAGTCTTTGGAATTTTTTATAGCCTATGTTATTTTGGGCACAGTCCTTCATTCCAAATTTAATTGAATTCGTTCCAGGAGCTAAGGAGCTATTATATAGTGTCACACTCACATACTTCCGCCCACTCTTTTACCAATGCTTTATCTTGGGTTGTGTTGAACCTTCATACAAAATTTCATTGAAATCGGTCCAGGAGTTTAGGAGTTATTGAGTCTTAAAAACGCACTACTTAAAGCGCTCTCTTGCGGAAGTCTTTGGAATTTTGTATGCCCTATGTATTATGTTGGGAGCAGTTGAAGCGTCATGCCAAATTTCATTGAAATCCGTCCAGGCGTTTAGAAGTTTATATAGAGTGCGACGCCAAATACTTCCGCCCACTTTTTTACACCCCCTGTGTTCTTACTGTTTATCAAACGTACTCGGTGTACACATTTCAGCTCAATCGGATAAACGGTGTGCGAGCCTATACGGAACAGACAGACAGACCGACAGACAGAAAGACAGACACACAGAGGGACAAACATTTGTTTTTATATATATTAGATTATATTTTAATATGTATATTTATTATAATGAGCCAAATCGATTGTTTTCTTTCAAAATTTTTTTTTCCAAACGAATTTTTTATAAAAATAATCGTTACGAAATTACAGTTACATTTCTACGAAATTTTCAAATTTCAAAAATTTATCGTTATTTTATTCAAGTGCCCATTGAATTTCCAAGTTTATCCCGAACCTATCAACAAATTTACAAACGATCTTACTCTTAAATATATTATTAAAAATTGTTTTCTTCTTTAAAATTAGATAAACAAAAAAACTGTGTTGTCTTTATATAAAAACTACATAAATGAAAATGCAGACATTCGACGAATATAACCTCCTGGTTCGTACTGGGTTGGCTCTACTGAGTATTTACCGAGTGCCAATTCGAGTAGGGAAAAACTACACTCTGCGTACTCTACACTGCAGTCAAGTACCTCCCGTCGAGCACGTCTATAAATGTGATCATAGTGATGAATCACATTCGGTTCATGTGACTGAACAGATTGTTTAGGTAAGCTATAAGGATAAAAATACAAATTAATTTAACAACCTTTAACACCTCTTCAGCAAACTTACCTAAATATGGTCTTCACAATTTCCTCAATCATATTACCACGTTTCTGCTGAAAATGTTGTAAATATTTGCTACTCTCACAGAGAGCGCGTGCAATGCAGGCAGGACCATTGAAACCCATGCTTTAAAAGGAGATACGAATTTGAAAATCAGTAACATTGAACTTGACACAAACTCTGTTTGTTCGCTGACTTACTCATCTATTGCCAGCTCAATTTTCTCGTATAGATCCCGTCGCGAACGACGCTGTATGACAGGTTTTGAATTCGTTTTTAGATCATTTTTGAAGCCATGCGCATGCTGACGAGCCCATGTTTCGTTGGGTAAATCATATGCCACGCCCCAATTGAGTGCATAACTCAGATAGTTAACATTAGGATTGCCAATGACACCAATAGTCAGACAGAGAGCACCCTGTGAAGGAAGATGTGAATGTTTTAAATTTTTTTTTAGATGAATGTAAACTTACTTCATCTTGTCTAGAAAAGCACTGTTCTTTTTTTAACTATATAACTTACAGATAGTGATGAACCCTCTGGAAAAGCAACGTAGCGTTTTTGGCGCGATAGCCTCTTACTCTTGGCTGTCGATGCTGCAGTATCTGGTGGAGGATTCAAAGTGGCGTTAACAAGACCAGCAATTAGTGAAAGTAACCACAATAATTTATAAATTCGTTGGTACATGATGATCGTTCAAGCAAGTTTAACGTAAGACTAATAAACAATTTGATTTGGCACGAGCGGCATGTCACTTTTTTTCACTGCACGGCATTATTGACTTTTCGAATTAACATACCCAAAAGTTATTTTAATTCGTTTTAAAGCTGCTAAGTAATCACTTTAACAAGCCTTTGTATTTGAAATTGGAGCAATTCATTTGTTTGCTCTTAATTTTATTTTGTAACAACTGTGGGTGAGAAATTAGTTTTATTAACCTCACGCACAATTAAGAAAACGTTACTTTAGCTCACCACAGTTTAATTCACCACACTTATACAAGCTGTTTAATGCTATTGATGACATAAAATGTGGATAATATAAACACACATGTTTCCATAAGAAACGAATAAGAGATCGACAAATAAATAAATAAAAGAAAATTATTTATTAAATTAAATTTAAATTTGAAAAAACTTTATAAACATTGAGTGGGAGTTCAGAAGACATGAAATAAAGCATAGAGATAGAAAATAGTCGGAAAATAATAAAATTACGTACAAATATTAAAATATTTATTAATGCTGGTGAACCCTCTTAGAACGTGAATGCCAGATTTTTTAAACCACATACAAAGTTGAATATATAATAAAAAATCCTGTAAACTCTGACATACAAAAAGGTTTAGTAGGTTTTTTCTATTTATAGTTCCTAGATAATCCAAACAAAATTAAATACGTCAAAACATGTATTTTTTGAAGCACTTGCTAAATACAAAACTTTCTTCACTATGCTCTGTATTTGGCCTTTGTTCTTTAGTTTTAAACGAAGCATTTTCACTTCTCTGTGAATATCGAAATTCTGTTAAATTACGCGGCACAACAAAATCGACCTTTCAAAAAAGATCAAGAGGTTTGATAGCCAATCTTACCCTATGGCGAAAGCCCTTAAGTGACCGGTCCTGTGATGGTTCTTATCTACCAATAGTTTTTAAATGTATTTTGCTATATTTTTCTTATCGTTACCAATAGCTCAGTGGAAGTGCGCTAGACTGTCACGCGGTGGAAGTGGGTTCGTATCCTGGCTATGCAAGTATCAACAATTTAAATTTAATAATTTAAATTCTAAATGCGTTTCATTAACTGCTTAGTCCAAAATAATCTTCAACATAAGTTTGCTTAACATCTAGAAAAAAATTATTTTGGTGGTTTTGCCGGGGATTGAACCCAGATCAGTCGAGTACTAAACGTGAACGCTAGCAAGCTCGGCTAAACATGAATTTCCAAAACATTGATTCCATTTCATTAACAACGTGCGTATAAGTGTATCGTTTCATATGTTGATGTCAGAATTAATACCTATCACTATCACTGTGGAACCTATCACGTGATAGGTTTTGAACCGGTTCTTTTCTTCGTAGGGTACCTACTTCAAAGATGATAAAGATGGCGTTAAAACATATGTAAAAATTAAATACATTTTTGTATAACAAAGTTTTTCAAGGAATGGGCAACTATATGGAAAACCGAGCTTAGTATTGGTTTCATGAAATATGTGCTTCTTCGAATCGCTGTTCTATCATTTACCTCTTCAGTGCCTTTCCAAGCACAGGAAGAATACTAATGCCCCGGTAGGACCGTGGGTTGCACTTCAGCCTATGAGATGACTTCAGGAACACCATCACCCTCACCTATTTCCATACGTCATAAGCACCTGCCATACACGGCTTCCAGGTATTGCGGAATGGCCTACCAAATGTTTTTACACATCTCTCTAGTCACACCATCAATACACGGAGATTTTTTCCCCCTGCACTCAGAAAAAAGTGTCTCGGAATATGATCAAAAAGGCATCATATTTAGAGAAAAATAATATGGACTTTGCTCCAGAGAATGCTATTCTCTAATTGCGATACTAAAAATTCTCTAAAAATGATAAAAAGCTTCCATGAAATAGAAAAATATATCGTTTTTAGAGAAAAATACTTTTTTTTTTGAGAAAATATTTGTTGTTATTGAAGAAAATACTTCTCATAGTGAATTTTTTATCAAAATATAAGACACATTTTTCATTTTCAATAAAATTTCTCTATAAATGAGAAATTTTTTGTGCGAGAAAAATACTTATCATTATTAGAGACATTGAAATATTTCCATTTCTTAGAAGTAAAGAAATATTTCTTCGAAAATGTGAAAATTTATTCTAATTGAAGAAAATTTTATTTGAAAGAGAGAAAATTGCTATTATCAAAAATAGAGAAATTTTTTACCGGAGCAAGGCATGTGTTTTTTTCTCAGTATGAGTTGCATGCCATAATCTTTCTCATCCACCTACAAAGCCGGGGGATGAACCGACCCGCTTAAAAGAGGGAAAACCTCACCATATATTCTTAGAAAAAAATGAGTTGAACAGAGCATGAACACAATCACAAGCTAGCATCAATAAAAGAACCTTGGCTACTACATATTTTATAAGCCTTGCCTTGTAAACTTCTCTATTCGCTTGGACAAAATCCCTCAAATCTTGTTCTTTTATACATTCAGAAAAAATATGGTCTTTATCAAACAAATCATGGATAGAAATAACAGATTTCAGAGTTGAATGCCATTCAACAAATGAAACTTTCAAATCAACAGTTGGTGACTGTTGGTCTATAGAACACTAAATCCGTATAAAAACGTACTTAAAACAAAAAAAAAAAAAAAATAAAACAAATTGGCCATTTCAGCCCTTGAAAGGACTTTGACCGAGCTTCTTATGATCAATTGTGTTGTGTGTGTTACTAAATGTTTGCACACAATTGACCGAGAAATGGACCTACCTGTTTTATGCCGACTCCGAACGGCTAAGGTTCATGTTCTCAAGAAGCTTTACATGGCATTGTTTTACTCTCTGAGGTTTGCCATTGTCTGCAGAGAGGTGGTGACCGATCAGAAAAATTTTTTATTGAAAAAACTTTTTCGCCGCGGCTGGGGATCGAACCCGGGCTCCGAGCATGCTAAGTCACACACTTTACCTGCATGCCACGGTCACCACGAAAAACGTACTTGACGTACATAAAAACGTACATAAAAACGTACTTATTGAAATTTAATCACTGTTTAGGAAGATCATGTTTAGCCGAGTGTGCTGAAATGTGCGTCTAGTACTCGACTGTCCTAGGTTCAAAAAATACCAGCAAGACCAACAATGATTTTTTTTTTTTTGACGTAGAACTACGTCTTACAGCGCGGTTTGTATGGGGTTGTTTTAACAGATTTTTTCAAGGCCATGAAACTTTTTTGACAAATACTTTAGGGTATACCTACTGCCTTTAATACTCATCGTTCAAAGATAATATATATACTAAAATATCAGATATATAATGCGCTGATTGAATATCTATTTTTGTATTTTAGATTTTAGGATACTTAAGTCACAAAATAGTAAACTATAAGAAGAAAAATGCATGTGTTTATATAAGAAAATCAATCATCAGCTGCTTATGCTGTGCCTGCTGCTTTCATTGTTTTTGTTTCGTTGTTTTTGCTTGTGTTGGTTTTGTTTGGTACGAACTTGGTTCCACGGTATTGGTAGCATTGGTTCACTACTCCACGTTAAGAGGGTGATCCGATTAGATTTACCTCTTATGGAAATAATGACGTGCATCATATTTCGCTTTGTGCTATAACCCAATAGATGACACTATATTCTTGGCTGACATGATGTATGTATCTAACGATCGTTGGTTATTGCCTCTAGTAGAAAGTAGCAGAACTTAATATGTGAAATGAACAATCTATATTTAATTTAAGAAATGAAACAGGTTTCGTTTTGGATAAATTGTTGATTTTGTTTTCAATGCAAATTAATTTGGATGATCAACCATATACATCCCACTACTCATTTTAGTTTAGCTCGCAAACTATACATCGGACAGAGACGAAAGTGGCACCATTCGAAAGGCCATTTGCTCAGCTTGAGATATAGCCAGCACCCGATTACTTTAAAAATCACTTTATATAATATATTGTTGAAGTAAAATTGAGTGTAGCTCGCAAACTATACATCAGATAGAGACGACAAAGACACCAATGAAAAGCACATTCGCTTAGCACATTCGAACTCAACTTGTCAAACTTAACAAAATGATTGAAAGAATTTGACATTTTGCTTGTTTCTTTTACTTGCTCTATTTATCATGCTTACTTTGAACTTTTTCTGTGTTCTGATCTCGATTAGAAGTCCATCACTTGAGTGTTATTAATTTTGCAAATTAGAATAAACAATCGGACTAAAGAGACAAAACAGAAAAGGTTACTATTTAAACGGATTTTACGTCTACAATTACGATACTATCGAAAATGTTTCTTTTTTATTTAAAATGTTGTTTTATTTAAATCAGGAAACGCGCTAGTTTTGAAAACGTTTAAACCAGATTTTAAATTTTTATTTTCATTTTAAAAACGGACATTTTAAAACGAGCTTCTTAAACGTTCATTTGATTTTCTAAAATAAACATATTAAAATGAGCTATTAAAACGTTCGTTTCATATTTTAAAATGAACATTTTAGAAGAATTGCAAGCATTTGCCTTTGAATTGTGATTCGTACCTATGACTTATTCTTGCTGCCCTTGTATTTGAACATGGCTTATATGAATTTTTATAACTAACCTCATAAAGTAGTTCAAGTTTCTCTAGCATTTTTTTTCACTTATCGCATGAACTGCTCTTGTACTCCTCGTATTTATACATGAATTTTATTCACAAAAATTTCGAATAATTCATGTTAACCTTGTATTTTTTCATGACATTTACGATAATTTATATTAGTTCATGTGCCTTGTACATATGAATTTTCACCACTTGGTTTATGAAATATTCACGTTCTCGTTCAAAAAAAGGTTTATGAAATATTCACGTTCTCGTTTTTTTTTTTTTTTTTTTTGTGTATCTTGTACATTGATATCATGAGTAGTTCATGTGACTTATGTAATTGGTAACTGAACCATGACAAATTCATAATTATTGTGTACTGTTTTATTTTAGTGTAAAACTAAAAATGAACCTTTTCACCAGTTTTTAAAAGACACCCTTTTTTAATCCTGTATATCGAAAAAGCTCTCAAAGGAAATATCAATAATTCATAGTGACCCGCTCTTATGGTCATATAAAAAAATCCACATTAACCCATTAATGGCGGTGATGATGGACTGGTCATACTGGACGATCTGGATAAATCCAGAAGAGCCAGCAGCCATTTGGGGCCGGTTGCTTCATAACACATAAGAAAATATCCTCTAATAGCATAGAGGAGATAATTATAATTATTTCACTGAGAAAACTACATTATCAAAGTCAAAAAGTTTGATTAGATTTCCAACCATCATGAGATGGTGTCAAAAAGTAGGTTTGGTTTTGGTGATACACTCTATTCTACATACGTATATGTATATGTGCGAAAAATATGTTTTTTGTTGTTTCCTTTGCTAGAGGGCCGGTCAAGTCATTATTCTTCAGATTACAGTTTAGGTCCCAATCGGTCACTGGCCATGGCCATGCATGCTAAGTGTGTAACGTGCGAAAGAACAGCATACGGTAGCTCGAGTTTTATCCTCACATTTGGCAGGAAATTTTTTTTAAATACACGTCTCTCCAGATAATGTCTAGTCTAAGAGAGTAAATAAAGTCATGTAAATCTTCTTGACAACATAACCATTAGCCATTCAGAATCGGCATGAAACATGAAAATCCAATTCCCGATCAGTCGAGTGCAAACATTTAATAACACACACAACACAATTGATTATAAGAAGCTCGGTCAAAGTCCTTTCAAGGGCTAAAATGGTCCACTTGTTTTTTTTTGTTTGTTTTAATGGGAGTTGGGCGTGTTCTTGGATGGTTGACGCCAATTTTTCTAGCACGCCTCCGTAAAATACATACATAAATATCAAGTTTCTGTTCTGTAGCTTAAAAAAAAAGCTTTTTTATAGAGTTTTAAATTTTGGGGTTGTATACGAGTGGATGACTTTTGGGTAGGCGTGTTCGTGAGTGGATGACGCCCATTTTAGAAGCTTATTTATATAGTTTTAAATTTTGGAGTTATATGCGTGGTGGGCGTGTTCGCTAGTGGATGACGCTCATTTTAAGAACATGGCTTAGTTTTGATATAAAATGAATTAATACTTAATTTTATTTATTAAGCTTCGACAGAAGCCTCTTTATATAGTTTACAATTTTGGGGTTAATGGGAGGTGGGCGTGTTAGTATGTGGATGATGCCTATAGAATATAGTTTTGACATAGAATACACAAATACCGAGTTTAAGTTTTTTAGCTCAAATATTACCCTCTTTATAGAGTTTTCATTATTGGGTTTGTATAGAAGGTAGGCGTGGTTTTTATCCGATTTAGCCCATTTTCGAACTTGATCTTTGTTTTTTAGAAAAAAGCTCAAATATCGAATTTCAGTACGATTGCTTCAAAATTACGACTGTTATTGAGTCCACAGATAGACAGACGGACTGTTTAACATGATTTAAAAATAAATAAAAAACAAAATAAATTTTAAATATTAGTAGAAAAAATTTCATTTCGACCTCCATTTTGTTATACCAAAAATATATTTCGACTCTACCAACCGTATTTATGGTTATTTAAGGAACAGAGGTTTCTGTTGTTTGTTTTCTTTTTTTTTATCGAACTCATAACATTTCGAAACTTCAACATTTTTTGTGGAAAATCTGTCCTGTGAACGTTAATGGGTAAAATTCTATATTTGGCGTGCAAATTGTTTGGCTTCCTGACTACGGCCCTGTATTGAGTATCTTCATGCATGATTATTTTTCACATTTCTTAGATTTTCTCACGCATAAGATAGAAAAGAACATGCAAACAAATAATTAAAGTTTTGCTTTTAATTAAAATCAACTGCAAAATCTACACTTGTGCGCAATGTTATATACACACATACCCAACGCGCAATCAAAAGTCATACCACTATTTTTTAATAACCCAGCAAACCAAACCGAAACGAAACAAACATTTTTAAGTGATAGTTTAGTTTTCAAACGAACTTATATATTGATTCATTTATTTATTGTTTGAAGATTTCGTCACTTCATATGATTTGATAGAAAAGATCACCTATGAATAAAATATGATTTCACTTTAAATGCTTAATAAATGCAAGCATTTGATAGACTGATGGTTAGACCAATTATCATTCGAGTGGGAGATTCAGGTTCATATCAGAAGAAGATTTTCTTTACGTAAAAAAAAAAAAAATAAATTGGCCATTTCAGCCCTTGAAAGGACTTTGGCCGAGCTTCTTATGATCAATTGTGTTGTGTGTGTTATTAAATGTTTGCACACAATTGACCGAGAACTGGACCTACATGTTTTATGCCGACTCCGAACGGCTAAAGTTCATGTTCTCAAGAAGCTTTACATGGCATTATTTAATCTCTGAGGTTTGCCATTGTCTGCAGAGACAATGTGACCGATCAGAAAAATTTTTTATGGAAAAAACTTTTCGCCGCGGCTGGGGATCGAACCCGGGCTCCGAGCATGCAAAGCCACACATTTAACCTGCATGCCACGGTCACCACTTTATTTTTCTTTTTTCTTTATTTACTGTCTTACATTTTTTTTATATGGGACGTTCTTTACCAAACGGAACAAGGCAGTGGCAAAATTCATTTTGATGGATGTTATTGATCTTGGGCGTAAAATGTTAAAAACCACTAAATTAACCATTTGGTATTGATTTTCAAAGTGTTGTGCTGCTCCATCATACAAATTAAAAAATAACTAGTAAGGTATATCTTCGACTTGGCCGAAGTTAAAATACCCCCACGGCCGATTCTTAAGGGTGGAAGAATATTAAATGGGAGAGCTTTTTGTATGAGATTTTGAGAGATATTATTATTTTTATGTGTCTAAAAAACATACATATCGAATTGTTTTCCTGCAGCTTAAATATAAGCCTTTTTATAAAGTTTTAAATTTTGAGGTTGTATGGGAGGTAGGCGTGTTAGATTTTGTATGACGCCCATTTTTCTAGCATATCTCAGTTTCGACATAGAATACACAAATACCGAGTTTCTGTCTTGTAGCTTTAATATTAGCCTCTTTCTAGATTTTTCAATTTTGGGGTTGTATGGGAGGTGGGCGTGTTAGTAAGTGGATGACGCCCATTTTTCTAACATACCTCAGTTTTGACATTGAATACTCAAACACCGAGTTTCCGTCTTGTAACTTTAATATTAGCCTCTTTATAGATTTTTCAATTTTGGGGTTGTATGGGAGGTGGGCGTGTTAATGGGTGGATGACGCTCAATTTTCTAACACACCTCAGTTTTGACATTAATTACTTAAAAACCGAGTTTCCATCTTGTAACTTTAATATTAGCCTCTTTATAGATTGTTAAATTTTGGGGTTGTATGGGAGGTGGGCGTGTTAGTGGGTGGATGGCGCCCTTTTTTCTAACACACCTAAGTTTTGACATTAAATACTCAAATACCGAGTTTCCGTCTTGTAACTTTAATATTAGCCTCTTTATAGATTTTTCAATTTTAGGGTTGTATGGGAGGTGGGCGTGTTAGTAAGTGGATGACGCCCATTTTTCTAAAACATCTCAGTTTTGATATAGAATACACATATACCAAATTTCAGTATTGTAGCTTAAATATTAGCTTCTTTGTAGAGTTTTCAATTTTTGAGTTGTATGGGAGGTAGGCGTGGTTTTCATCCGATTTAGCCCATTCTCGAACTTGATCTTAGTTTTTTTAAAAAAAGCTTAAATATTGAATTTCATTACGATAGCTTCAAAACTGCGGCTGTAATCGTGTCGACAGACAGACGGACAGACGGACAGACGGACAGACGGACAGACGGACAGACGGACAGACGGACAGACAGACGGACATGGCTAAATCAACTCAGGTGGTGATGCTGAGCAAGAATATATATACTTTTCCATACCTACCACGCCTCCTTTTGGGCGTTACACACGTCGTGACAAAATTAATATACCCCTTACGCAGTACGCGTGGGGGTATAAAAAGATAAACAAATTTTTCTGTTTAATATTTTTTCTAATATTTTTTTTTAATTTTAATATTTCTATTTTTTTTAATTTTTTCATTTTTCGCGCAACAACCTTAAAATTTATACCAAATGTTTAATGTAGTGTATCAGAGAGAAGATATTTCTATTAAGGCTGAGTGGATTTTATTAAATTTTGAGGTTAACTGTGGCCGCCATTTTGGATTTTTAATAGCTTTTATATGGAATGAGTGATTGAAAATCATGATTTGAGGACAATATAACCAGATTTAGTGTCAAAAACGCTAATGAAAGTCTTGATTGTGATTATTTTTCGACGATTTTGAGGATTCAGCCGCCATATTTTTAGGTCCGTCAATTACTAACAATTTGCATGCATAACCAATCGATTCGGCCGTTAAGTTTTTTTTTTCTTTGCTTTAATTTTTTTATGAAAAATTGCATGACATCGACATTTTGATTTCGACATTTGACCAATTTTTTATTGAAAAATTGAACGACTTCGTCATTTTATTTTTCTGTGTTTTCTGGCCGCCACATTGAGCCACAATTTCACAATTTTCCAAAAGGCCACACTCGCCCATAAAGAGGAATCCTTAACGAACATTTTAAGCAACCGATCACTGAAATCCATCAACATAAATTTTGGCCACAGCCTTGTTCTGTTTGTCAGAGAACGTCCTATATTTATATTTGCTATTCGCAGGATTCGAACCCACGCCTATAACTAACATTGAATTGGAAGACTGTAACTTAATCCGCTGCACCATCTAGCAGGTTAGGTAAAAGTAAGGTATATAACACAAAGCAAAAATAAATCAATGCAAAAATGTTGAACTTTTGCCGGTTTACGATAAGACCACAGTTGCATTTTGCTATCTTGAAATCTTTGCGTATATTTTATAGCTTTGTGGTTTGTTGGGCATTCATGCTTTAGCTTGCTATTGTCTGCTCTTGCTTAAGCTATTTCGCCACACGTTGAGCTCTGCTCGGATATTTTATTTTTCTTTACTCAATTTTATTTTATAATGATTTTCAGACAAAATTTTCACGTGTTGCCAATGAAATTCAAACTTTATGCATATTCATCACGGCAAAATATCATGACAACAAATGCAAAGTTTGTTTGTTCTAAGTATAACATGGAGCAAACACGGTACAAGGCACGCAAAGGACACACACATACACTCACTCACATACACTGTAAGTTTGCATGCATATTAGTATCTCCTTCAAAGGCATAAAGTTGAAGATTTGCGTTTAGTTTTGTACACAGCGACACCTGCGCATAATTATTTGCAGAAGCTATGCAGAAAATTTAATTTGCTCGTTAGATTTATGCAAATGTTTGTGAATAAGTTGATGTGTGTGTGTGTTTGTGTGAGTGTGTGAGCGCATTCATGTGTATTTCAGTATATGTGCTGAGCTAAAATTCAGCTTATGTTAAATTGTATAGTAAAATCAATCATGTTAATACATTCAATTTGAAGATGTGGTAATATTTATTATTAGCTCCACTTTAAGTCAGCTTTTTGAAACTAGCAGAGCGGATTTAATCGAAAATTTCGTGGTCGTGGCTGTTATGGTTTGACCATTGCCTTAAATTCTTGAGGTAACTTTGTGCTTTGGCATTCAAAGCTGCTTCAGAAATCAGCTACATATATATTAACACATGACTGAGTAAAAAATTATGTACTTTATAATAAATGCTTAAGCCAAGCACATTTACTTTAGCATACTTTCCGGCTTTGTCACACAGTCTACAGCAGTAATATTTGAAAAAAGTTCAAACTCAAAAAAAAATGTTGCATACTTTTAATAGCCAACAAAAAATGCAATTATTGGCTAAATGCTACAAAATCTACATATATATAAAAATAATATTTCAATGCTTTTAAGACCATGCTGACAAATGACAACTAAATGCATGTTGCTTTTAAATTTTTTCCGCACCTACGCGCATGCAATAAAAATAGCGCTAAAAACAATGTAAAGTGTTGTTAACTAAAGCGTTGCCGTGTGCAAATTTCGCGCATGAATGCAATTATAAAACTGTTCGGTTATTTTTTATGCTTTGTTTTTTGGTTGTTGCATATTTTTATTGTTTTTTTTTTTTTATTATTTCCAAAATATAAGCAAAGAATGCTCTATGAAATGTAATTATTTTGAAAACGTGCAAACGTGTGGAGTTTATGTGGCGTCAATGTAAAATACGTAAATTTATTTCGGCAGTTTTGCAGTTTGTCATCTCGCTCACGCTCTCCACCCTTCCCTCTGTATAGCTCGTTTTGTTACATAAAGTTGCCGTGAATTGCCTGAGTGAAATGTTTCAGAAAACTCAGACGACAGTGTGGCCCATAAAGCGTCGCACACTCTTCGACACCCGCTCGCTGCATTGCTCTCTGCATTTTTATATCCTGTTGCAGACGTGGCGTGGAAAACCTGCAATATTTACAGAAATAAAAATTTTCATATTTTTCACGGCTGAATATTAAATGATTGTCTTTTGTTGTCTCTTGCCATAAATTAACTCATACACTTACTTTATTAAAATTCGCAGAACATCGTGAAACAGTGATTGTCCAGCTGGCAGCAACAGATGCTGAGCCTCGCATAGCGTACGCATCGCACAGTGTCGTCCATTGTAGCCATGACTGTAGAAGACACAAATTAACAAAACTTAAAACAATAAATAATAATAAAAAAAAGTACTTTTAAAAAACTTCAAGGAACGTTAGCTCTTAATTCTACATTAATATTTATATTGGGATTTTAAAGTGATGGATTGTTTGGACATAATATTAAAGTTCTTAATAAAATATTGAAATTTAACATATATTTTTTAAAGTTATAAATTTGTATGCATTGGTTTTGAAATTTTGTAAATCTTCAACAGTTCAAATGACTGCGGCACTATATTTTGAATATCAAAAGATGCAAAAGTGAATACAAATATATTTTACCGTCCCAGGACTTCGTTTTTATTAAAATAAATTTTAACTTTATATTAACTTTTTTCAATACAAAGGTTCATACTAAAACCTAAATCAATTTGGGATTTAAGTTTTCGTTGGTTAGGGGCGCAATTGCCAAACAAATTAAATTCAAATTTTAATGACTGCAAGAAAGGGTACAAAAAGAAAAATATAAAAACTTTTTTTATTTTCTATTAAGTTTTATATATGACTAGCTTATAATACCCGACGCAGTTCGATTCTTGCGATGCTCTTTATGTGTTGCTTATTGTTGCTTATGAGATATGATACGTTAAAATAGTTTGCATTTTTAGCATATTTTTATTTAAAAGTTTCTGGCAAAATTAACTTTTTTTGGTTAATAATTTTAAAACTTTGATTTTCATTAATGTTTATTCTGTTCAAATATTAACTTTTACCTTATTTTCTTACACAAATACTTGAAATCGCATTAAAAAACATTGAAGCGTTAGATGAAAATTCATATTTGTTGTGAAGTCTCATTAAACTTAAAAAAAAATTCATTGACATAATTAAAACTTTTTGTAAAAATCGACAACTGCGCTACCTATTGGTTCGAAAACTATCTTTCAAGCTCAAACCACCCTCATACATTCACAGTTTCTTTTAAATCGTATGTGTGATTTCGGATATTAGCGAAAACCAACATAGTGACATGTGATTTTTATATATAATCATAAAATATGCAAAGAAAGCCTAAAGTCGGTCTAGCCTGACTATGAAATACCCTATGAAATATGAACTATAAAATACCCTAACATTTAAATATATTTTAAAAAACTAAAACAAATAGACGTGACTTCCTATAAAAATGCACGCATTATTTGTACCTTTAGAAGTAATACAGGTTTAACTAATGTGGTTTGTGTGGTATGTGGGCGTGTTGGTGCGCAGATAATGTCCATTTTTTTTGCACACCGCAGTTTTGATATTAAATGTTCGCACACGAAGTTTCATCCATCAAATATGAACATTTAATAGTGTTTTTAATATTGTGGGTTGTATGGGAGGTGGACCTGTTCATGAGCGGATGACGCTCATTTTTGAAAACACATCTTACTTTTGATACAATAATCTCACATACCAATAACCTCTTTAGAGAGTTTTAACCATAGTAGGTTATATGGGAGGTGGGCGTGTTGGTGGGAAAATGACGCCCAGTTTTTGTGCACACCTTAGTTTAAAAATGTTATAAAATGTTTCTATGCGAAAATTCATCTCTCAAAGTCAAATATGAACCTTTTAATATTGTGGGTTGTATGGGATGTGGGCATGTTTATGGGCGGATCACGCCCATTTTAGACTTGATTATACCGGATTCGCTTCGTTTTACACCTATAACCTCAACCAACGTTTGCACAAAGATAACATACCCTTGACCTTACAGGTTAAGTGTATAAAAAACCCTCTGAATTATAACAAAATGCTCCCAATTTTTCACGCAATTATTCTAAAATTTTGTGCTTTTCTATGTTCAAAAATTCAAAACAATTTGGCCATTTCAGCCCTTGAAAGGACATTATTAGAGCTTCTAATGAGCTATTCTGCTGTGCGTTTTATTAAATTTTGTATACAATCAAAAACTGGATGTACTTGTTTTATACCGACTGCGAACGGCTAAACAGCATGTTTTCAAGAAGCTTTTCATGGATTTTATAATTCTTTGTGGTATGTCATTACCTGCAGAGGGGGAACCAATTCACTTCTACGCCAAAGCCACACACTGTTTGTGCCTCAAAAGCCACGTTTTTATATTTAACCGTTTATACCCATATGTTTGACAATTTTTTGCATCGCCAAACATTCTAAGGTCCTCATCCAATTCAGATTCATTCAACAACATAAATATGTAAGGTAAATAATTTGCCTTGCAAGAATTTTCAAAGATATGTTATTGCAATTTGATAGTTGCATACCTTTGTGGTAAGTAACATTCTTGGTTTAGAAGTATTTTATTAGACAAATTTCGTTTTCTAAAAGAACGTGCACGTTTCTTAACTTTCCTAAAAATTGACTCCATAAAAATTTTCGTATCTAAAATACACAAAAACTTTTTAGAACCTACTTATTTTATTTTTTGTTTAAATAGAAAAAAAATCAATCAAAAATAAAAGTGCTGACTTTGAAATTGAATAACTCGGACATTTTACAAAGGTGACCGTGACCGTGTCCACGGTGGTGACCGTGGCATGCAGGTTAGTGTGTGGCTTAGCATGCTCGGAGCCCGGGTTCGATCCCCAGCCGTGGCGAAAAGTTTTTTCAATAAAAAATTTTTCTGATCGGTCACCACCTCTCTGCAGACAATGGCAAACCTCAGAGAGTAAATAATGCCATGTAAAGCTTCTTGAGAACATGAGCCGTTCGGAGTCGGCATAAAACATGTAGGTCCAGTTCTCGGTCAATTATGTGCAAAAATTTAATAACACACACAACACAATCGATCCTAAGAAGCTCGGTCAAAGTCCTTTCAAGGGCTGAAATGGCCAATTTGTTTTTTTTTTTTGTTTTTGTCCGTCCAATCCGTTTTCTAATTTTTTTCATTTTCGTTTTCTTTCTAATTTTTATAATTTTTCCTAAAAAACCTTAACGAATTTCTTTATTTCGCAAAAAACTTTGATAAAAATAATTGCTGCTCAAAATATATTTAAAACCAAAAATGGCATTTTTAATGTTCTTTTATGTAGTATGCATCAATAAAGGGTTTCTTTAAAGTTTCTATCATAAAAATTTAAAAACGGTTTATACGATCGAAAAATCAAGCCTAATTTTCATAAAAATTTAAGGTTTTTTATTTATTTATTTTTATTAATTTTCTATTTTTTTAATTTTTTAGGCATAAAAAGTAATGGTGTAGTGAAAGAATCATGACAATTTCTCAATTTTTTTTCAGAGCAATAATCCCAAATACCCCTTTAAATACTCCCACAGCAATAACAGCACCACCTACCGGGTCAAACTTTATATACAAGCCATCTACATACCCAGCCGCATTCACACCCCAAATTTCATTCAAATCGGCTCAGCCGTTTAGGAGGAGTTCAATGACAAAGCCATGTACAGAAGAATTTTATATATAAAGATGTATAGAGACGTCAGTTGCTTATAAGCATTAAATTTCTCCAGTACTTTTCAAAAAAAGGTGTTCAAGTCATAAATCATTAAGTCTTGAGACTTAAAATATTCTTTATGATATTGTGATTACTTAGTTCTGAAAGTAAACATCATGAAACAAACCGTATTTACAGCTCTTAACCTGATAGAACATAAATTTTACTCTTAACCTGATAGAACATAAATGGTATTTTGTTTTTGGGTATCCTGTTACATAAAACTTCTAATTTAAAAATCATTATTTAACTTATTAAAATAAGTTCCATGCCACCTCGAAGCTGCTTTATGGACTGTTTTATAACTTGTCACACCTAAATCTGCTTAAAGATACGTTGTGAAACTTGCCACACCTCAAGCTGCTTTAGGGTGTCAATTTCAGGTTTAGACCTTATAGTTCCAAAAGTTAGAAGTTTTGTTATAAAAATTATGCACACCAAATTTTAACTTTGATTATTGAGTTTTAAACATTTTGGGTCGTATGGGAGGTAAGCGTGTCTGTGGGCGGATGACGTCTATTTTTCAAAACCATATTTCGTTTAACATAAAAAACATATCTGCCAAATTTTATCTCTGAAGGTTAAACAGAGGCTTAGTTATTCCGTTTTCAATGTTTGGGTTATATGGGAGGTGGGCGTGTCCGTGAGGGGATGACACCCATTTTTCGAAGACATGTTTGTTTTGTTATAAGAAACATACGTGCTAAATTTTATCTCTGTGAGTTAAGCAGACGCTTATTAATTGTGTTTTAAATTTTTGGGTCGTACGGGAGGTGGGCGTGTCCGTGAGAAGATGCTCTCAGATGATGTTTTTCGAAGACATCTTTGTGTTTATATACACATACATACCAAATTTTATTGTTGTAGGCTAATTATGATCTGAGTTATGCAGTTTTAAATTTTTGCATTGTATGGTAGGTAGGCGTGTCCGTGGGTGGATTCCAAAAATATTTAATAGTGCAGATCCTTGAGTCCATTTGAACATGTGTACCAAGTTTCATCCAATTATATCAACTCCTTCTTCTTATCCTGTGTTTGCGGACAACACACAGACGGACGGACGGACGGACGGACGGACATGAATAGCTCAACTCATGAGGTGACGCTGATCAAGAATATATATACTTTTCTATACCGGACTCGCTTCGTTCTATGCGTTACAAACGTTTGCACGAAGTAAATATACCCTCACCTTTCAGGTTAACGGTATAACAAAGGAATGAAAATGTCGGCAATTGTAAAGATAACTTATAATATTGCTTTATAGAGTCTTACAAAGTAGACATTATTAAGAAAATATATATTTTGTTTTGACGATGACCCAAAAGAAAATATATACAAACATAGTTTTTAAGATGACCTTTATGTAGACTTACAAAGTAATGGTAAGCTTTGTTTAGCTTCATCTCGAAAGCAATTTTGTTCATTTTGTTAATCTTTTGGCGAACTTTGGATATTATTTGATCAAGTCTTAGGATCTCAGTCTTTAAATTTTAAGTTATAATAAATAAGTTATACTCACATATTAGCCCATTGTTCGATTATATCAAAAAATATGTTTTCATCCTGGGTAGCACGTTTTTGTCGTCTTCTATAATAGATTGAATTAACTTTACGTGGTTGAAATTTACACCAACGCAGTTTTTGCTTTGAGCTCCAGGCACTATCAAGATTGAACACATTTCTAGGCTGACAATAATGTTGTTGAAAGCGATCCATTTTTTTCTGAATATGGAAATTTTTCTGTTGCCAGTTTTTTGCAACTGGCTGCGTCATGTGATAGAATTCTTCATGTGGTTCATCATAAAGCCAAGGTATGAATGGTTTGATAGTTGTGCTGGTTGTTGTTGTGGTTGTAGTTGTTTTACGATGATGAAAAAATTTGCCAACAATCATTTCGATTGTATAAGGCAAATCGTAGTATAACGTAAATTCTTTAATATAGTTCATTCCTCTGGGTGTACCGGAGATGATTGATTTGGCAAAATTTACAGTTACCTAAAAGATGCGAAATGTTTTGGTTTAATAAAAAGATATTTTTTTAAAAATGCTACTCACAGTCATTAGAGCTCCTTTTTCGAATATAACGTAACGCTTGCTACGCTTCAGAAACACAGTCGGTAGCTTTGCCGCGGGTTTTGAGACGGTAGAAGCCATTTTGGTTTTATTGCTCATTATTGTTGTAGTATGAGCACCAAAGGTAGTCAGTAACAAAGGACTTAAAAGCAAGAATAGCAGTTGTCTGGGCAGCATTTTGCAATTTACTGCTGCTTCTATTCAAGCTGCATGAGCAGCAATTTTGAACTGCAACATTTGTGCAATGCTGTTGGTCACTATGGCATTGGTAACAAGCAATTTCTATTTAATTTAAAAATTAGCAGATATGCAAAATGTTTTCAATGCAGTTCTTAACAAAAAAAAAACAAAAACAACAATGCAGTTCTTAACTAAACAATAAATTCTTATGGAGAAGAGTTGAAGAACCAAGTTGAAGTTTCTCAAACTACTCTTTACCACTGCTTGTTCTAACAGCCTTAACTGAAAAGAACCATAAATGTCTTTATGTATAATACAAAAAATTAAGTAAGTTACAAAAATCATTTGGAACTGACCCAATTAATTTATTGACACGTGACACTTTAATAAATAAATTCTAATAAATTAACTTAATCAACAACATTGTGCCCAAGCAACATCATCAACAACAACCTTATCAACAGCATCAGCATCTCCAGCAAAACAATCGAATTGAAAACTAATTCAATTAACACAAGTTTTCAATAAAAACAAAAGAAATCTATAATTTATAATAATAAAACCAGTCAAACAAAAGCTAAGAAGTTGTCTTTAAATGTGTACTCGTCACACCAAGAACAACAACATCAACAGCACCAACAACAACAAAAAACACCACCATCAACTATAATAGTCCCACAACTAAGTGACAAGACGTACACAAAGAAAGCCGGTGTCAAGCATTCTTCAGAGTTCAACAGCAACAGCAGCTATAGCAGCAGCTGTCAAGAGCAGCCGCAGCAACTTCGATAGCTACCGATAACTAAATGCATCGTTTTAGTGTCTTTATAGTAGCAGGAAAAGCAAAAAAATTTTTCAAAATCTTTTCAAGATGAAAGCATTATTTAAAGTGTTTAAAGTGTTTGCGTTTTTGTTTGTGTTTTTGTTGTGCTCGCTTTTAACCATAATGCAGTTATTTTCTTCTTCTGAGAAAGAAATCCTTCAAGCAGTCCCTCAACCAGTGCTTAATAAACCAATAAGAACTTTTGAAAGTGTAAAAAACTCAAGTATAGATGAGGTGTCTGCATTTATTAGACCAGCGATCGGTGATCATCACAAGCAACATGTGCTGAGCCGCCGCAAACGTTTTGTCGCCTTTCCTGAGGGTTCATCTCTTTCGGTAAGTTAATAATCTTAATATATAAAAGACAAGCGTCCTGCTCCGTGCTCTTTATCGTAAAACATGTTCAGCCTGAACCAGAACCTGTTGTAACATTATCCATTTGAAATCTTTGTACGTACTATACTTTTTAAAACCTGTTGAGCCTGAACCAGAACCTGTTGTAAAATTATCCATTTGAAATGTTTGAACTTACTAAACCTTTTAAAACCTGTTCAGTCTGGACCAGAACCTGTTGTAAAATTATCCATTTGAAATGTTTGAACTTACTAAACCTTTTAAAACCTGTTCAGCCTGGACCAGAACCTGTTCTTAAATTATGTACTGGAAATCTTTGTACTTGAAGACTATCGTCATTTTTCTCAACTACTATACATCAAACATCATGTCTTGCTATTACAGGGCTTCTTAATTAACAGAACCGGTCTGTTAATTAATTTCGGTCTGCATAAAATGAACAGCAATTATTACATTCAGTGACGTGTGGTGTCAATGGGAATTGCTAGAATTAAATCACAATGTTCGGTCTTCTGATCCAAGTTTTAGCGATTGGCTACTCAAGTTAGGAAATGGAAATGAAGATATCATAGAAATTCCCGATCATTTTGTTTGTAAAAGTTCGCTTATTAACCCTTTCAATGGCTTGCCTAGAATAATCGTGGACAATTTTTTTGAGTTTATATTCCCATCATTTAAGCAATAAAAAGATTAAAAAACATCCCTCTGATTTAAACATGAGCTGCTTTGATTTGGCAGGCTGTCTAATATAATGGACAAAACCATGATAACGTTGTATTATAATATTTTAGTTCAACTAAAACAACCGGAGACAAATGCAAATGCGTTATTTATACAAATGTTATTATAAAAAAAAAAAAAAAATTATACTTTGCACAATAATCACTTTTGTTTTTGCAAAATTTATTTACACGCGATATAAAAAATTGAAGACTTCTGTTGGGCATAAAATCGAAAATCTAACTAAGTTAAGCGTTATATATCTCCCTAAAATTATTTTTCTCATGTTGGCACAACTTCATTTCATAGTACCAACCTATTTAATTTTAGAAAAGACGTTGGAAAATAAAAAAAAAATTTTTTTCGAAGTGTCCAATATAATGGACAAATCCATTGAAAGGGTTAAATAGATTTTTGGCGATACTTTGAGTCCGAATAACATCAACCGTTATTTCAAAATTGCTTTCATGTGCCCAAAAAATTCCGATGTAAACGAAGTCAATGAGCAAGTTCTAAATATCTTAGTTGGTGACACAGTGACAGATCTGAGCACGGATTAAATTGAAGATAGTGATGATAACGATAAACAAAATGACCCTGCCGAGTTTTTGAATGAATTTTATTCTTCAGGAATGCCACTGCATAAGTTAAACCTCAAAATTGGAAGTATTATAATACTTCTTCGCAATTTCAATACCAAAAGAGATATCTGTAATGGAAGGTGGTTAGTTTTGAAAAACCTAAAAACTTAATTAATCATCGCACAGGTATTGACACTGGCGCACTGGCGAACATGAAATAGTTTTCATACCTACAATTGATTTGGCCCCGACAAACACAGATTTGCCTTTCACTCTCCGGAGGCGAAAATTTTCAGTTAAACTGACATTTTCAATGACCATAAATAAATTGCAAAGTTCAATATCGCAAAAAGTAGGAGTATTTCTAAAAGAACTGGTATTTAGTCATGGGCAGTTTTAGCGGGCTGATGATGTAAAACTAAGCATTATAGGTTAATTGGTTAAAAATTCTAAGAATTTTTTTGTTAGAAATGTTGTATATAAAGAAGTTTTATCAAAATAATTTAATAAACATGTTTTCAAATAAAAACCTTTGTTTATAAATCCAATAAGTTTTTTGTCGCATTTTGTACTCTAAATGGTTCCTTCCCGTCGTAGGACGGGCTTTTACACTAGTTTTATAATAATTATACATTATTATAGTTATGGAAAAACATAAGGTTAGACGTTAGATAAACATCGTTTGCGCTACTTTTTTATATATTGACGAGCGCAGCGGTAATTTTCAAATAAAAATTAATTAAAATAATTATTGAGATAAAGCTTAAAAGAGAGAAAGACTTTTTTAATGAATCAATAAATCTTTTCTGGTAGAAAATAGCATTTTTGGTATTCTGAAATAAATTAGTTTTCAATCATTTTGCGGATTGGAATGTATTTTTTTTTTTTTCTAATAATATTAAAAGTTAAATTTTTGAGTCTGTTTTCCAAAATAAAAATTAATATGAGCCGTACTTGTTTAAATTTTTTTTGGCATTAATGTGAGATTTTTGGTTGATTTAAGCAATAAAGTTCTAAGGCTCTACGGTTGATAAAGATTTTTCTATTAAATATTTTACGCACACAAAAACTTTGTATTGGTTTCATTCCAGAATGGTCCCTTCGGAATTGCAAGAATTTCTTTGAAGATTTTGATTATATTTTGGATATTTCTACTTTAGGTGTAGCAATTATCTTAAAGATATCTTATTGTTATTCTACTTTACAACTTTATGGAATTAGATTTCCTCACATATTTGCCACAATCGCAAATCTACGATGGGCTACGTAAGATTTCACAGCTTTTCTCTAGCATCGATGGGACTGTCATTGGAGGAGATTTCAACTCGAGGTTGAAATCACCCTACATGAGGTGATAGCTTAGAATACTGGAATGGAAAGTGTTTTATAGGTGGTTACAAAATGTCATTGAATTTTATACGCATATCACAGACCTTCTTTTCGGTAAAGCCTAACCTTTTTAGGCAATTTTTTAATTAGCACAAACTTAGTTGATAGAATGGACCAGAATTTTTCGGTCAAGACTTTACCGACGTTTTCGGACCATTTTCCAATTCGTCTTACTTTAGATATTTCTGATTTTAATTTTTTAGTTAAATCTCCACTTCTTTAAAAAATTGTACCAACTTCAATTACATTTTCATTACATTTTTCTGCTTTTAATATAAATTTAAGCAATTCTGATATTGACAACCATATCGAAAAATTTGGTTTCTTTGTTGAATCTGCTTGCTATGCAAATTTTGAAAAAATCGAATTTAATTATAAAAAATTTTGACATAGAACTACGTCTTACAGCGCGGTTTGAATGGGATTTTTCAAGGCGGTTTGAACAGATTTTTCAAGGCCATGAAACTTTTTTGACAAATACTTTAGGGTATACCTACAGCCTTTAATACTCATCGTTCAAGGATAATATATATACTAAAATATCAGATATATAATGCGCTGAATGAATATCTAATTTTGGATTTTGTCACTATTATATTAAAGTCACAAAATAGTAAAATATAAGAAGAAAAAATGCATGTGTTTATATAAGAAAATCAATCATCAGCTGCTTATGCTGTGTCTGCTGCTTTCTTTGTTTTTGTTTCGCTATTTTTGCTTGTATTGTTTTGTTTTATACGAACTGATTTGCAGGCTTCTTACTGAGGGTTCGTACTGAGGGTTCTTGTATGTACTACATTCACAACCTCTTTTCAACTCAGTCGATGAACTCAAACTGTCAAACTTTATTAATTATTAATTATTCAGCTGTATCATATTTCGTTTTATGCTTTTACCCATAGATGGCATAAGTTTTAATTTTTGCTTTTAATGCAAATTAAAATTTGAATCCCACATCCCACTAGCACTAGCGATTGTAGCTCACAAACTAAACATCGGACAGAGACGAAAGTGGCACTAATGGAAAGAATATGTGCTATTTTTTTAAAAATTGGAGTCTTAATTTTATTTTGAAATTAGTAGATAAGCTAACTGTAGCTCGCAAGCTATGTATCGGGCAGATACGAAAGTGGCACCAATGGAAAGTACATTTGCTTCGCCTTCTTTTTAACTAAGTCAATGAACTCAAACTGTCAAACTTAACAAAATTATCGAAAAAATTTGACATTTTGCTTGTTTCGTTTTGCTTGCTCATTTTATCATGCTTACTTTTAACGTTAATTTTCGGAGGATCAATAAAAAATACGCGCAAAATGGTCAAAACAATCGGACCAAAGAGACAAAGTAAAAAAGGTTACAACTTAAACGGAATTCTGCGTCTACACTTACGATAGTATCGAAACTATTTCATTTTTTTGTTTCAGAATTCAATCGAAAGCTTTTCAAGGTTAAATATTCTAGGCAAAAAAATTAAAGAACATTTCATATGCATGCAAACAGAATTAACGATGAATATAATTTTGTTTCAAAACAAATTCATCTCCTCAAAATAATTATAAAAGAGCGAGTAAAGCTTGAGCAAGCCAATGACTTTGAAAAAAAGTTGGAAAACATCAAGCCCGGTCCTTCGGCCTTTAAGCATATTTTCAGTTTTAAAGGAAATAAAAAATATCAAAATCTGAAATTATTCCAAACCGATATCAGAAATTAAAAATTCTATTTTATCCCTTATATCAAGATTCGATTATTAAATCAACTTCATTACCTCAAGACTGATCACAGAAAACATAATATATTTATTGTATTTCCTCTACTATTCATAATTTTTGCGATAGTTTTAATTCTTTACAAAGCTAGGACAATTTGAACTTCACGAATTCTGAGTCTTTTACTAAAGAATCCTAAGGAATCTTAATAATTAAAAGTCAGCGGGTTAAGATAACCTTTCTAATTTTATAATCAAAAATCTTCCTATGTTAGCAATTGAGTTCTTAGCGGTTATTTGTAATAATTGTCTGATAACTGCTACTTTCCTGATCTATATAAAAATAAGCGTAGGGAAAACAGTTAAGACCCATTTTCTCCCGTGTTTCTCAAACGATTTTGATAATTTGTATACCCCCACGCGTGCTGCGTAAGGGGTATATTAATTTTGTCACGACGTGTGTAACGCCCATAAGGAGGCGTGGTAGGTATCGAAAAGTATATATATTCTTGATCAGCATCACCACCTGAGTTGATTTAGCCATGTCCGTCTGTCTGTCTGTCCGTTTGTCTGTCCGTCTGTCTGTCTGTGGACACGATTACAGCCGTAATTTGGAAACAATTGTGCTGAAATTCGATATTTAAGCTTTTTTCTAAAAAACTAAGATCAAGATCAAGTTCGAGAATGGGCTAAATCGGTTGAAAACCACGCCTACCTCCCATACAACACAAATAATGAAAACTCTATAAAGAGGCTAATATCAAAGTTACAAAACTGAGATTCGGTATTTGTGTGTTCTACATCAAAACTTAGGTGTGTTAGAAAAATGGGCGTTATCCACTTACTAACACTCCCACCTCCCATACAACCCCAAAATTGAAAACTCTATAAAGAGACTAATATTAAAGTTACAAAACTGAAACTCGGTATTTGTGTGTTCTATGTCAAAACTTAGGTGTGTTAGAAAAATGGGCGTCATCCACCCACTAACACGCCCACCTCCTATACAACCCCAAAATTTAATATTTTATAAAAAGGCTTATATTTATGCTTGAGAAAAACAATTTGATATGTTTGTATTTTAGACACATAAAAATAACAAAATCTTCTAAACTCCCATACAAAAAGCTCTCTAATTTAAGATTATTTAACCCTTAAGAATCAGTCGTGGGGGTATTTTAACTTCGGCCAAGTCGAAGATATACCTTACTAGTTTTTAAATGAATCAGAGTGCGGAGAAGGAGTGCACCGACTATTTATAAAAGATTTTTTTTTGCCAAATTTGTATAAAGCAAATTTGTTTTTCACATTAATTTTGTATCGGATCAACAGAAAATGTATGCGAAAAGGTCGAATTCGGCCACTGCCGAACTCTACTAATTGGAAAATCAGACGCTGCTCAGTTCAAAAGGATAATTCTCATAATTCTTTCATTATTTAAACAATGGAATATAATGTGAAAATCCATGAGAGAAAATAAACTTTGGCAATCAGATATTTTTAACTGGAGTTTCATGTTGTTTTTGTTTTTGTGAATTTGATGGGTTGTTTAACGCACGGGCCAAAGAATAAACCAAAAAAAAAAAAAAACAAAGAAACAAATTGGCCATTTTAGCCCTTGAAAAGGACATTGATCGAGCTTCTTATGATCAATTGTGTTGTGTCAGTTATTAAATATTTGCACACAACTGACCGAGAACTGGACCTACATGTTTTATGTCGACTCCGAACGGCTACAGTTCATTTTCTCAAGAAGCTTTACATGGCATTATTTACTCTCTGAGGTTTGCCATTGTCTGCAAGAGGTGGTGACCGATTAGAAACATTTTTGTTTATTGAAAAAACATTTCGTTGCGGCTGGGGATCGAACTCGGGCTCCTAGCATGCTAAGCCACACACTTAACTTGCATGCCACGGTCACCACAACCAAAGAATCAAAGAATGTCGAACGGACCAAAGAATGTCTTTCCCAATTTCAGGCTTTCCAAAAGAATGGTCATAATTTTTTTTTTTTTGTTTTTAAGGAATCAATCAATTCTCCAATCAGTTCATTTAGCAAAATTGTAGCTAATGACATGCCCAATAAAGCTAGAGTTGTTCAACTTACGGATCTCTTCCCTACATATTGGTATTTTTATGACAATTATTTCAATGTTTCTTATTCAAGTAAACATATTTCGATTGATGTGATAAAAATAGTTTTGTGGATAACATGTCGCAATATGTTTGTAAAAAAATAGTAATTTTTTTGCCATAAGCATATCATATGTGTCAGAAACTTACATAATTATAGTATTTAACATAATATGTTAAGGCAATATTCGTGTTTGGTTTGCTTGCTTTGATTGTATTTTGTTCGCTCACAGCCATTCAGCGATTTGCATGATGGTAAGTGTGGACTACGATGAACGATGGTCCGCGTTCAAATCCCGATGATGTAAAATTGGTGATTGTAATGATATGCAATTTTTCCTTAAATTATTAACTTTTATAACTTTTAATAAACTTAAACTTTTAATAAACAAAAAATAAAGTTAAAAGATTTCGGTTTAGCTGAGAATTAAACCTGGGATATAATTTAATGACAAAACAGTTCTGGTTCTTGTACATGGTGGAGGCAGAGGAAGTGCTTTATGGGACAACATTTGTACTTTCCATTCAAAGTAATGTAAAATCTTAACATAGGTCCCAGGGAGGTACCTCTAGGGTCTTCCAATTTCTACAACTCTTAGTACATATCTTTTTCTCTATTTGGCAGACTTTCAATAACATCGACATACTTTTCAAAAATCATGTTAAAAAGTAAGAGAAGTTCAAAGAAAGTACCCCTAAGGACTGACCGATTTCAACCATTTTTAAAATTTATCTTATGTAGCTTAAACTAACCAAGCAAATGCAATTATAGTATCTTAGGAGGAATCCATCTATTTTGTTCCAATTTTGAATGGTATAAGACCACTGTATTGAAACAATAGACTGGCACGTCTGAAGCCTGGACCTGAAACCAATCGAGCATTTGTGTGAAGAGAACAAAAGAAGAGTATTGAGCCACATCAATTTTGGCTCCAATTTGACCACATCGATCGAGAATGGCTTGAAATCGACGCTTCTACGCGAATAGCGAAAATTCCCCAAAAAACTAAAATTCCTATTGTCAGAATCTAGTGCGAAGCCGTTATCAGAGTACGAGGTGGTAATACGAGTTATAACTTATATCCTAAACCTTAAATGGTCTAGTATATTAACTTTGTGCAAACGGTTATAACGTATAGAAATAAGCGAGTCCGGCATAGAAAAATTACCTTCTGTTCAAAATTGAACCGGACTGTTCAAATAAAACAACAGCAGCGATAAATTAGGCCTCAGTATTTATGTTATAACCTTCAAACGAATTATGATGATTATTCTTACTTTTTTACTTAGATGGCCATGACAACCCGTGGTTGGGTTACGGCCTTCTCCAATTTCTTTCACCACTTCCAATTCCTTTCACAATTTCCTCAACCTGGTGAAAACATTACAGGTATGGACTTCTTCTGCGTCGTCGACCCTCAGCTTTCACCATTAGAGGTTTTTTGGAATCGTTGATCATGAATCTGAAGTCCTATTTTTATAATTTTTAATCCAAGAGGATATAAGATTAATTATTAGACCGAAAATAACCGAATTCGATCTATCGTAACAAATTTTTGAAATTCTCATAAACAAGCATAACCCATAACTAACAACGTGAAGGTAAAGAGCTTCTAAATCCTGTTTTTTTTCTGCCAGAGACACTTCTATAAATTTTTGACGAGTATTTTCATATAAGACTTTCTCATAAAACGGAGAGTTGACAGTTCTTTTGGCATCTGTCAATTGTCAAATACTGCCTTTAACATTAAATTTTAAATCAGTGACACAATACCCATACATTCGGAATGTACGAGCCTTTAAACTGGGTATCCCTTTGCCACCAATTTAAGTGACTGAAAGAGGTTTAAAGAGATAATCATTTAGGTGGAACTGTAACGGTCCAACTGTGATTGAAAGAGTTAAGTTGAAAATCGGTTTTTTCATTACACTGAGGAAAAAAACACATACCTTGCTCCGGTAAAATATTTCTCTATTTTCGACATAGAAATTTTCTCTTTTTCAAATAAAATTTTCTTAAATTAGAATAAATTTTCACATTTTCGAAGAAATATTTCTTTACTTCTAGGAAATGGAAATATTTCAATGTCTCTAATAATGATAAGTATTTTTCTCGCACAAAAATTTCTCATTTATAGAGAAAAATTTATTGAAAATGAAAAACTTTTCTTATATTTTGATAAAAAATTCACTAAGAGAAGTATTTTCTTCAATAGAAACAAATCTTTTCTCAAAAATAAAAAGTTTTTTCTCAAAAAACGATATATTTTTCTTTTTCATGGAATCTTTTTATCATTTTTAGAGAATTTTTAGTATCGAAATTAGAGAATAGCATTCTCTGGAGCAAAGTGTATACCATTTTTCTCTAAATATGATGCCTTTTTTATCATATTCCGATAAGCTTTTTTCTGAGTGTACAATACAATTTATAAAATATTACTTTTACTCCATTAAATATTGAAATATTACTTAATTTCTTTGATCATATCAATTTATTTCTTATTAACTTGTTAATCCTTTTGCATTTGTTAGACAGCTGTTTGCATGACTACCGGCGTTTTGGGCAACCCTGAAGTGAGTTATCTAAGCTTGGGCTTGAATTGGGGCCTCGCTTATGATCTACCAAATGCGAGTTGGGTGCTACGACATGCTCAGGGTTTTCCTGACTATCACAAGACTGAGAGTGTAGTCAGTACCACAGATGCACCAGATAACAGTAGTGATGTCAACAAAGATGTCAAAGAATTTCCGATAGCTATACCAGGTGTTAAACGACGTCAACGCAGAGAACTGTATGGCAAGCTGGAAACTCTGATGAATAAGTAAGTAAAAATTTTTAAATTTTTTGACAGGTTAACTGGAACTAACAGCCTTATTCTGGTAACTGACAATTGTATATATATTTAATATATATAATTGTTATATATATATATATTATTCAAAAAATGAGCTTTTAAATTCATTTCAGATTGAAAACTTTTAAGGATTGTCAATAAATTTGCAATCATCAATCAAAAGAATAAGTCTCTAGTCTTCAAACTCAAGTGTTTTTATTGTAAATAGTGCCGACTCAACTATGCTTAAAACAATACTGACACTTTCTTGCGACATTGCATACACATTTCATCAGTTTATTTTGTTATAAGAAATATTCAAACAGAAAAGTTTGTGTTTTCGAAAAATAAGTTTGGTAGAAAGATTGAAATCAGTAGCGCACTTTATCCTGATTAACATATTTTCTCATGGAATAGCCTAGTTGAGTGAAAAGCCATACAAATCAATGACTTCTTACAACATGCAGAACCTTTATAACATAACTTTTCTGTTAGCTCTTTTGTGCGAAAACAAAAAAAACAAAAAAAATGTATTTTTAAACTTGAGCTAAACTAAACTTTTTCACACAATCTCACATGCTAGCTTGTTGGTTTCGCTGCCTTTGGGACTACTATATTCTACACATCAGTAGGCAGTAGAGAGCAACTTAATGAAATTGACCTACAGTGTTTTGTTGTACTTCATTTATTTTGTTCGTACCTTTTGCCAACCACGCAACCACATGAGTTTAAATAACTCAACCTTGGCGCAGTTTTAGTTTTTTTTTTTCACTTAAATCGATGATATTTTCTTTTTACCAAATTTATTATAGCGTACTTTCTACTATTTTTACACTTATTGACTTTTTTAACCTTTTTTTCTTAACATATTCCAGTCGTATCTCTTCTCTTTGGTCGCGCAATTTGTTTTGACTTTTGGCCACACACAGTTTTTGGCTATCAGTTACGAAGTTTATTTTGTTAGCCATGCTTTTAGGCGTTTCAGGCTGAGTTTTTATTGCTATTTGTTTGTTTGTTTATTTTATATACATACGTTGACTTGATAAGTTTGTTAGTCAAGGAAATTGGCTACGCATACACAAACATTTATAAAGGCTATAAATTGAGTAGGAGTGAGTCAGAGATGGGTAGAGGGGGCGTTCAATTTAGTTGCTTGCTTGCTTGCTGGAGGCCTAATGAAGTTGGCTGCTCTTTTTTTACTGACCACCACATTTAAGCTACCGCATGGTATAAAAATTAAATTTATTCAAATGAAAATAAATAGAAAATTGATTGCTTCGTCATAAACAAATATTTGTCCAACGTGAGTGTGTGGGTTTGAACTAGAGAAAACATTGATTTCAATATATTTTCTTTTTTTTTAATATCCGTAAAATGTTTGCAGTTTATTTTAATTCAAACGAACCAGATACCTAAAAAATAAAGCAACAAATAAAAATTGAGCAAATTAGAGGGAAAATTTTGCTCATTTTATGAGAAAATATGCTTAGCATACTGTTGGGAGCAACTTCTATCATTAACATAAGCCTCGGCAAATTAATTCCGAATAATAATATTTCAAGTTTATCAACAATTTTGCAGCCTTAAATTGGCACGTAGACCAGAGCAAGGCGTGATCATTAGAAAAGTGGGTATCGATATCAGTCACAACAATAACAATATTGTTGACAATAACAACAGCAACATCAAATACAATGCTATCTGAAATGAAGCTAATTTAAATGCTAATAGAAAATTTCTAGCATTTTATTATTATTATTATTATTTTTATTATTATAGCTGCAAATACAGTAAAACAAGCGTATGGGAATGCCTGTGTGTGACTGTGTGTGTGTGTTTTATTTGTATTTGTGTTTATGTGCATAGATACGCACAACAGCACACATACAAATAAATCAATGCATTTCATTCCAAGTAGGATTGATTTGCATAACTTTCACAATAAATTTCTGTCTCCTTTCCCCCAGAATGTTTTAGCTGAAGTTAACGCAGAGTAGCACATAAAAGCTGCTGCTTCATTACAACTAACTATATAGCTACACACTAAAATTTTGCTAGAGAAAATACAACATATCTGTGCTGCATATTAAACATATTTCCGAATAAAAATACCATAAAAATATTTCATAAATAATATACATACATTAGTAGATTCTACTTATGTCAGACACATTGATTGATGTTGATGAGGAAACTGAGAGATAAAAGTAACTCATATTCAACAATAAAAGATTACAATCAGAAAGGCAATTTTAAACAAACTTTTCAAAAAGTGGTTTTTGTTTTATCTTTATACAAACAAATCTACTTCGGATTCGAAATCAGTGATCAAAAAACCTATCGTATCTCTGGTTTTTACCTTCTGATCTTGAAATGATCTTAATACAGACAAATTTACCTCTGATTTGAAAACAGTTACACAAAAAACCTAAATATCAGACATAAAACATAGTATCCCTGTTTTTTTTTTTTCAATTTGACCTTGAATTGACCTTGAAATTACTTTAATACAGGCAACTTGATCTCGGATTCAAACACAGTAACACAAAAAACCCATATATCAGCAAGTAACACATCGTATCTCAAATAAATCTTTTAATTTTGAACTTGGAATAACCTTAAAATTAAATATATAAAAATATAAAAATATAAAAATATAAAAATATAAAAATATAAAAATATAAAAATATAAAAATATAAAAATATAAAAATATAAAAATATAAAAATATAAAAATATAAAAATATAAAAATATAAAAATATAAAAATATAAAAATATAAAAATATAAAAATATAAATATATAAAAATATAAAAATATAAAAATATAAAATTATAAAAATATAAAAATATAAAAATATAAAAATATAAAAATATAAAAATATAAAAATATAAAAATATAAAAATATAAAAATATAAAAATATAAAAATATAAAAATATAAAAATATAAAAATATAAAAATATAAAAATATAAAAATATAAAAATATAAAAATATAAAAATATAAAAATATAAAAATATAAAAATATAAAAATATAAAAATATAAAAATATAAAAATATAAAAATATAAAAATATAAAAATATAAAAATATAAAAATATAAAAATATAAAAATATAAAAATATAAAAATATAAACATATAAAAATATAAAAATATAAAAATATAAAAATATAAAAATATAAAAATATAAAAATATAAAAATATAAAAATATAAAAATATAAAAATATAAAAATATAAAAATATAAAAATATAAAAATATAAAAATATAAAAATATAAAAATATAAAAATATAAAAATATAAAAATATAAAAATATAAAAATATAAAAATATAAAAATATAAAAATATAAAAATATAAAAATATAAAAATATAAAAATATAAAAATATAAAAATATAAAAATATAAAAATATAAAAATATAAAAATATAAAAATATAAAAATATAAAAATATAAAAATATAAAAATATAAAAATATAAAAATATAAAAATATAAAAATATAAAAATATAAAAATATAAAAATATAAAAATATAAAAATATAAAAATATAAAAATATAAAAATATAAAAATATAAAAATATAAAAATATAAAAATATAAAAATATAAAAATATAAAAATATAAAAATATAAAAATATAAAAATATAAAAATATAAAAATATAAAAATATAAAAATATAAAAATATAAAAATATAAAAATATAAAAATATAAAAATATAAAAATATAAAAATATAAAAATATAAAAATATAAAAATATAAAAATATAAAAATATAAAAATATAAAAATATAAAAATATAAAAATATAAATATATAAAAAAATAAAAATATAAAAATATAAAAATATAAAAATATAAAAATTTAAAAATATAAAAATATAAAAATATAAAAATATAAAAATATAAAAATATAAAAATATAAATATATAAAAATATAAAAATATAAAAATATAAAAATATAAAAATATAAAAATATAAAAATATAAAAATATAAAAATATAAAAATATAAAAATATAAAAATATAAAAATATAAAAATATAAAAATATAAAAATATAAAAATATTAAAATATAAAAATATAAAAATATAAAAATATAAAAATATAAAAATATAAAAATATAAAAATATAAAAATATAAAAATATAAAAATATAAAAATATAAAAATATAAAAATATAAAAATATAAAAATATAAAAATATAAAAATATAAAAATATAAAAATATAAAAATATAAAAATATAAAAATATAAAAATATAAAAATATAAAAATATAAAAATATAAAAATATAAAAATATAAAAATATAAAAATATAAAAATATAAAAATATAAAAATATAAAAATATAAAAATATAAAAATATAAAAATATAAAAATATAAAAATATAAAAATATAAAAATATAAAAATATAAAAATATAAAAATATAAAAATATAAAAATATAAAAATATAAAAATATAAAAATATAAAAATATAAAAAAAATAAAAAAATATCAAAATATAAAAATATAAAAATATAAAAATATAAAAATATAAAAATATAAAAATATAAAAATATAAAAATATAAAAATATAAAAATATAAATATATAAAAATATAAAAATATAAAAATATAAAATTATAAAAATATAAAAATATAAAAATATAAAAATATAAAAATATAAAAATATAAAAATATAAAAATATAAAAATATAAAAATATAAAAATATAAAAATATAAAAATATAAAAATATAAAAATATAAAAATATAAAAATATAAAAATATAAAAATATAAAAATTTAAAAATATAAAAATATAAAAATATAAAAATATAAAAATATAAAAATATAAATATATAAAAATATAAAAATATAAAAATATAAAAATATAAAAATATAAAAATATAAAAATATAAAAATATAAATATATAAAAAAATAAAAATATAAAAATATAAAAATATAAAAATATAAAAATTTAAAAATATAAAAATATAAAAATATAAAAATATAAAAAAAATAAAAAAATATCAAAATATAAAAATATAAAAATATAAAAATATAAAAATATAAAAATATAAAAATATAAAAATATAAAAATATAAAAATATAAAAATATAAAAATATAAAAATATAAAAATATAAATATATAAAAATATAAAAATATAAAAATATAAAATTATAAAAATATAAATATATAAAAATATAAAAATATAAAAATATAAAAATATAAAAATATAAAAATATAAAAATATAAAAATATAAAAATATAAAAATATAAAAATATAAAAATATAAAAATATAAAAATATAAAAATATAAAAATATAAAAATATAAAAATATAAAAATATAAAAATATAAAAATATAAAAATATAAAAATATAAAAATATAAAAATATAAAAATATAAAAATATAAAAATATAAAAATATAAAAATATAAAAATATAAAAATATAAAAATATAAAAATATAAAAATATAAACATATAAAAATATAAAAATATAAAAATATAAAAATATAAAAATATAAAAATATACAAATATAAAAATATAAAAATATAAAAATATAAAAATATAAAAATATAAAAATATAAAAATATGAAAATATAAAAATATAAAAATATAAAAATATAAAAATATAAAAATATAAAAATATAAAAATATAAAAATATAAAAATATAAAAATATAAAAATATAAAAATATAAAAATATAAAAATATAAAAATATAAAAATATAAAAATATAAAAATATAAACATATAAAAATTTAAAAAAAAAAAACAAAACATAAAAACCAATAAAAAAAATAACAACTATAACAAAAAAAAATATAAATAACAAGTATAAAATAAAAAATACCAAAACGAAAAATAAAAAAAAAAATTGAAAACAAATAAAAAATATGCAAAAAACTATATAAAAAAACTTATAATTATTTGAAATAATATGATACTTTTCTAAAGCTTTGAAGAATATAGGTGCAACCTCGTGGTTTTTTAACCTACCCTCATGATTCTGGTACAGACGTGAATGACTGCTGGTTATAGAAGAGATGTGACGAATGTCATTTAGCGGATCTGTTAAATTCTTTCATTGAGGATGCGGATGTTTTCAATAAGATTAGAAGATATTTTTAAGAATTAATCATATTTATTTTTTTATGGAAACACCCTTTTGAGGTATTAAATAAAATAACGCATTAATAACAAAAAAAAATAGAACTGGAATATTTAGACAATGTTTCTTTCACACTTTAAAAAAATTAAAGCAACATTTCTTCACTCAACATGAAAACAGCTAGTTTCTATTAAGTTAGCAGCTTAAGAACACGATTTCTACTCAATTAAGGTAGATTTCATTCACACACAGGCAGGGGCGGATCTGGAAAAAATCTTGGGGGGGGTAAATTATTAAAGACACACATTTTCGATTTGAGAAAATTTTGCCTTTTTACAAATCGATAAATTGTTCTTTTTTGAATTGAAATTATTGAATTGTTTAAGAAGCATTTTTTTCCAGACACATACACGCACATTTCTGTATTTATTTATTTCTCCCTTTTTCTGGAATAATATCTCAGCGAAAAGTAAATAAAAACTCTAAATCTAACAAGAGCAGCCCACGTAAAATTGTGAAATTTTTTCGTCTTTGAACGTCGATATCTTCGAAACTGTCGAATATATTGTTATTGAATGTGCAAAAATTGAAAGGTCTATCTAAATCGGTAGATCAATATAATAGATTTAGCAATATTATCAGAAAAAAAACTGATTATCATGTTTTTGCCTAAAACTCAAAAACTCGAGCTGATGTAGAAAAATGGAGTCTATATTTGAAATCAGCAGCCAAAATTCATTCGGTATTGTTTATCGAGATCTCTGCACCTTTCATAAAGCTTAATTTTGTAACTGACAAAATCATATGACAAAATCATCGCAAAATTATCAATAACTTCGTTAATATTTATTTAAATGTCTCTAAGTATATGCAATAATGCGAGTCCATTCAATCGTTCTCAATTCGAACGGAACCATATTTTTAATCGTCGCAGTATAGAAAAACTTCGCTCAGCTGTTTCTACACTGATAGGAAGCGTGGCAAAGATAGCAAACGTTATAGAAATTAGTGGAAAAATGTCATTAGTGTCACATTAGTGTCGCTCTCCTATTTACACTGCCAAATTTTAAGTTCATGAAATAATTGAATTTGAATTAGTTCCATACTAAAAGTGGACTAAAAGTGGCAGTTTTATTTCATGAAATTAGGTTGTGGTAATTTGGTTGGTTTGTTGCAAATATAATTACTAGTACCGCGCTGGGGTCGCAAATCGCCCAATTTTTGTTTGTTTATTTATAGTTGTATAAAATAGTTGGTGCACTTCTTCTCCGCACTCTAATTCATTTAAAAACAGAATTATCAAAATCGGTTGAAAAACACGGGAGAAAATGGTCCTTAACTGTTTTCCCTGCGCCTATTTATATAAAAAGTAAGTTAAGGTAGGCTTGAAAAATTTCAGAATTCCAAACAATTTAGAATTTACTCAAACAAAAATAATTGTATGCAACAAATTATTTGCGCAGTTGATACAATTTTAGCAACTTTAACCTAACATCAATTCACTTCAAAACAACCCTGTTATAAAGGGTGTTTTTTTAAAAGCTTGCTGATTTGAAATTTAAATAAAACACATGCCAAATTGTAAAATAGCCAAAAAAATTTTTATTTAGTAGATAATTTCTTGGCATTTAACATTTAAATATAATTTTGGGCATATGACCACCACGACTTTTTTGCACAAAGGGCATTCTGGAGGTCCAAAGTCTTTGAGGGCGTATTTCAACATCCATATCGTGAAGATTTGGCAACAAAAATTCATTGATCATGGTTCTGTATCGATTTCTATTCACGGTAATGCGTCGTCCTTCCTCATTTTCAGAGACAAATCGATAAATTAACGTTTTCTTCGACACTGGCCTCAACGACAACAATATTTTCTTCTGTACGCACTCTTCTCATTCTTCTCGGTGGCTTGGAATCCAAAAGAGTGAATATAGACCGAAATTTGGTAATTACGTTCTTTATGGTGGTCTCAGACGGACGATTATGTGCACCATAAAATTCGCGAAGTGCTCCATAAACATTTTTAATTGAACACTGTTTTTGAAAATAAATTTTCACGATTTGGAAGCGTTGTTCTGGAGTTAACCTATTTATGATGATTTGCCAAATAATACTGAGTAGAGACGTCACTTTCAACTGTCAAAACAACTGTCAGACAATAGAGTAATCCATATTGAAAAAAAAACCTCAGAAAAAAACACCCTTTATATCATATATGACAAAAAGTATTACAGATGTATATAATATTTTCATAAGGACTGAATATAGCTGAAATATTTCTAAGAAGTAATATAACTGATGATGAAATAATTGAAGTAAAAAATCTATTGGATTTTACATTGTTTGTAATTTTTTTTTTGAAAATTTATAAAGTGAAAACTGAAAGTACAATGCACGTATTGTTTTTTTATGGTAAAATTCGTTGGCACATAGGTTGCAAAAAAATTTGGCAGGTTTTCAGTTAAAATTTAGAAGAATAAAATATTTTAAGTGGCAACTTTGGTTTGCATAGCCAAAATCTTAATTGCGCTCATAACAAATCAAAATCAATGTTGCTTGCTCAATGATTTCTTATAAATGGCATTTTTAAACTAATCGTAAATGTCTTGCAAAAATATAATTATTATAAAGCAAACACTTACGCTAAGGTAGTGACTTCAAGTTTTTTATTTGTAAGAAAATAAAGCGTCTTTAAAGTTGATTGTATAAAAAATGGCTGTTAATTTGAGAACATAACGATCTGTTACTTTATTTTCAATCTCATTTTTTAAAAAAATCGAATTTACTACCTTGACGTAAGTGTTTGCTTTACATATAATTATATTTTGGTTTTTGCAGATGACTACAGATCATGTGATTCTACAAGCAAAATGGTCATACTCTTCTCGCATCGCTTCATAAAAACGTCATCTACACGCAAATGACCTCACGAAACAAAAATAAACAAAATTTTTTTTTATATACTTTAATAATTGTTGAAATCAATAAAAAAACTAGAGTTTAACAATGTCTCTGACCATTTTTTTTAGTATTCTTTCAAAACACGCCTTCAGAATCGCTGATGTATACATAAAAGTACCCTTAAGCTGTGGGCATAACTATTTTTTCCAAATAATGTGTTAAAAAAAAAGTATTTGCGAGTTCTTGGGGGGGGTAATTACCCCCTTTACCCCCCCCCTTGTATCCGCGCCTGCACACAGGTGCAAATTGTTTAATGATATTGCGATGTGTTTGTTATAATCGTACATCAGTTTGTGTACGTGTGTAGAGATGTGTGCTTGTGTGCTAGTTGCAACATGACTGCAACATTTGTTAGTTGCCAACAAAAGATGCACGTTTTATTGCTGCTCGCTAAGATTGTGCTCTAGTGTGTCAATATCAATGAAGATTGACAAGGCAAAAAATATACAAACACACGCACACACGCATACACAATAATATTAGTTTACCTGTGCATGCCAAACATGTTTGTTTGCTTGTTTGATATACATATAAATAAATACAATAACAAAAACAATTATGCAAGCAGCAGTGGTGGTTGTTGTTGTCTCAAGCATTGCGATTTGCTACCAAACAGCAACACAAATATTTTCACTGTGAAATTAGTTTAACATGCAAGCAGGTTGCAACAATTGCTACTAGTTGCAGGAAAGTTGGTGCTGCTTTGCTTCTGCTATTGTTGTCTCAACAACTATCCTCAGTGTTGTTTATGGTTCTCTTGTGTCAATAATTGTTTGACTGTCAGTCAGGAAAATTCAATTGATTTGTGCTGCGTTACATTGTTGGCTACACTAGAGTTCGTGTGTGTGTGTGTGTTTGTGTGTTAGTGCATGTTTCAGCTACCTGTGCTTATTCTTGTTCATGTGACAATCAAGTGTCAACATGTTGTGCGCACGATTCTTTAATAATTTGCTGGCATGCATTACAATTGCATTGATTAACGATTTAATTGCTGTGAGAAGCAGCGTGAAGAATCGTTATTTTGACAAATCGTTGTTGACAACGCAAAAATGGAATTTTTCCTCGCCAACAACAACTCAGCAACAGCAACTACAACATCATCAATTTACGCTGCAGCAGCAGCAACATCATCCAGTGTCAGCATTTTGTGGTCAGCAAGAGCAGCAGCAACAGAAACAGCAGCAGCTTGCTGTGCTCAATTGCAATGCAATAAACGTGATGGCTGACAATTTTCCAAATGAAATACAAAATGATATCGAAAATGAAATCCAAACCGAAAAACGATATGATTTATTGTCGAAAAATTCTACTGTACAGACGCCATCATCATTGTCGTCTTCAATGGCTTCAATGTTGTTGACATTGTCAAAAACAGCAGTATCACCATCATCATCAGCAATAACATCATCATCATCATCATTTGCACCATATTCGGCACTGACATCAGCAACGTCATCGTCATCATTATCATCGTCATCAGCAGCTGTAGCTACAGCAACGCAGATAACATCATCAACAAAATCAACCACGTTGATGCCATTGTTAGTAGCTTCATCGCCGTTGACAGTAACAACACCAGCGTTGCCACTGAATTTCAAATTGAATCGCATTTTATCGCGACCAAAGCGTTTTATTGCATTTCCTGAAGGATCCTCTTTGTCTGTATGCATGAGTTGAAGTATTTGTGTTTATTTTAAGTTGTTTTTGCTTCTCATCCTCACACAGTAAAGTGTGTGTTTTTTTTTATGACGCATTACTTCTAAGTATATTCAAATACGTATTACTTTCAACTAAATTTAAATGCGCTTCATGCCACTCTATACTTAAAATGTTGCATAATTCTAGGCTGCATAAGTATTGCTAGATTTTAAATTAAATTTTATGTCAGTTCTTAGTATTTGACTTGAATTTATTTAATCGAATATTTTCATAAACATGAGCTCGATCGTTTCCAGCTTCTACACACAGAAAAAAGCTGCCATGTAAAATTAACGTTTTTTAATGTTATTTCCAATGTAAATCAGAAAATGTGGATTTTACGTTAGAAAATGTTAAGTTAACATGTATTGTGTTGAATTGATAAGAAAAATATCAAATTGATAATGTAATGTTTTACGTTGCAATATCAATTCTTAATGTTAAAATAACATTTAAAATGTTTTTAGTTCATCATTTTTTACTGTAAAATTGATAGTATTTCATATCCATTTAACATTAAAAATGTAGATGCCAACAACAAGCAGATGTAATGTTTATTTAAGAGCTGAGCCGTTAAGCCATACAGGTGACCGTGGCACACAGGTTAAGAGTGCGGCTTTGGATGCCCGGAGCCCTGGTTCGAATCCCACTCGTGGCAAATTATTTTTCAATACATTTTTTTTTATCTGCATTAATTTACTGATACTTTTTGATATTTTAAGTGTTAAAATAACATTATTATGTGACAGTTATACATTTTTAAATGTAGGTTTCGTAATGTAAAAAGTACATTAGGATAATATCAATTTTAACATTTTTTAATGTCGGACGACTTTTGTCAACTAAAAATGTTAATTTTACGGTTGTTTAATGTACTTTTTTTTCTGAGTGTAAGCTTATGAAAAGCATTCCTCAAGATATATCTGCACACATATTATGTACAGCTACAATTATTTTTTATCTTTGATTTTCCTGATGTAACATTTTTAAAATCTATAAATATATTAAAAAAAAAACATTTTTTTAAGAATTATATTTTGAGTCTCAGGCCACATAATTCGAAGTAACAGATTGCTACCAGCAGACGATACAATTGTTTCGTCCTTCGCTACACCAGCTCCTCACTTATCTGTTTGTATCTTCTGTTGTAAACTAACTTCTGTGGTGCAAAACCAAAGCGGAATTAAATGTGCTGTACACTTCATTAAAGCAATCTTTCTATTTTTTTTATTTTTCTCTAATTACCGCACTTGATCATCTCATCTTCCCTTCATCTCTAGGTCGCTGTCTGCTTTACGGTCGGCATCATTGGCAATCCACGTTATAACTACATGGCTTTCGGTCTCAATTGGGGCGTCTCATATGATTTACCCAACACTTCTTGGATTTTAAATCATTTGCATGGTTTTTCTCGTCATTCTGTGCCACCCACTGTGCTGCGACGACGCACGCGTCGCTCGCTGTACAAAGAAGTTGAAAGATTTATGGACAAGTACGGGCCTTGATTATTTTACAAATTTTTATAAAACATTTTTAAACTTATTTATAAATTTCTCTGTATTTTATTTAAAATATTTACGTTTATTTTATTTTTATTATATTTCCAGCATGGGCTATAATGGCCGCGAATGTATTTTACGCGCTCTCTGCGAGAGTCGACAGTATTTTGAGCGCACGAAAATGGGCATGATTGGTGAAATGTTGAGAGTGATATTTAGGTAAATAGCTACTACTTAAAATTTAATCTAAAAATTTTTTTCAAATCTGTAAACCGGTAGGCAAGATAGTCCATGAGAAACCTTTTTCTTGGTGCTTTGGGGATGACTAAAAAATTACGTAACAAAAATACCTACATTTTTAAAAAAAATTTTACGGTTATGAATTTGAACATATTCTCCATGAATCGCATTCATGAATTGTGGTCCAGTAACCAACTACATGAGCCCCATGAACTACTCATAATATCAATGTACAAAATACACAAAAGAAAACAACATGAGAACACGAATAAATCATAAACCTAGTGTTTAAGGTTCATTAAGTGTGTGTACAAGATACTAGAACCAATAAAAAATTTCATAAATCCCATGAAAAAATACAAGGGGAACATGAACCATTCATAATTTTTAAGAAAACAATTCATTAAAGTCAAGTCAAAAAATTTAAGTGCATGTAAAAACCATGAAAAATACATATTTTCTGTGTGTTTAAAGAAAACATATTTTCGAAAATAACGAAATATCGACTTCTTGGGGTCTCAAACAGGGTTCGCCTATCAAAATTGTTACTTTTTGCTTACTTTGGGTATGCATTCTGAAGAAAAAAAAAATTGTAGGCAAAAAACTTAATTTTTGCCCAAAACAGAGGTTCAGAAGAACCCAAACCGCTCCATGGGGATTTCTACGAAGCAAAAAAAAAATCATGCAGAAATAGTTTTTAAGAGTCCCTCTTACTTTTGAGTCGGTGTCCGGCGAAATCTAAATTTCGATACGGCTAAATGTAAATATTGAACTATTTTATGACTTAAGTAACCGAAATTCATATAATCCATATACAAATACAAAGGCAGCAAGAACAGATCATAAAATAAGAGTCAAAAATGCTTAAAGCTCATGTACAAACACAATGGAAGCGTGAACACTTTATGCATTTTGAGAAAAACTCTTGCCAAAACGTAAGAGGGCTACGCACAAAAATCACTCCAGTGTTCCTTGACTCTCCTAAGCTTTACTACGACATTTTTGTCCTTCCTGAGACTAATCTTACTCGGAACTTCAAGGATACTGAGGTCTTTGCGTTTGATTACGTGTTGTTCCGAGACGATGGAATCAATATAGTAGATCTCTACTCAAATCGTGCTATTATTTCTGCTATTAAGGTACTATTACAGTGTGTAAAAAATTAAAAATAATTTTTTTGTTTTCTTTAGAATATGGTTCCTTAAGGTCTTTAGAATGCGTGTACGAAATTTTAGAAAAAAATATCAAAAAAAAAAAAAGATATAACATACATTATATTCGTATGTCGCGCATTTTTCATATATTATCGTTCATAGAAGAAAATCTAATCGCGTTTTTCTCGAAACAAGTTTTTTCGAATTGGTTTCTAAGATATCTCGAGTTCTGCTTGATCGATTTCGATGAATCTTGATTCATTGTAATCTTCATAAACCCTGTTAAGCACTCTACCTATAAAAAGCCGAGAAACTTTTATATTTTGTTTTTTATGGCTACGAAATTCTGCCAAAAACAGGGGTTTTTTGTAAATTTGTTTTTCAACGCATGCCATTTTTTTGTGTGTTGTTTTTTTTTTATTTGCGTAGGTAGAGTGCTCAACTACAACCTTTTACTGAAGAATGCACTTTGATTTTTTACTTTCAGACGCCTTGAAAATGCTGGAGACGAGAAACCAACTGACAACCTTTTTTTAAACACGCCAACTTCAACGACCTCTAGAAAAGAAACAACAAATACAAAAACAAACAAAAACATTTTTTTTATATCTTCGACTTTAACTGTACATAATATAAATAAATTTGAATTGAATAATTTATTAATACTATGTAAAAAAAATTAATAAAAAATGTGTTGTTTTTAATAGCTTCACACTGTAATAGTACCTTAACAATCGTTTCATTCTAGCCTTTATAAAAAATTCTCCACACAGCTTACTTGGAGTTTATATGTGCCAAAGTTTGTATTGCAAAACGAAAAAAATTCATTATCTGCTGTTATATTATCAACCAGTGAATGGTTATCAGCTTGCAGTTGACGCAATCGATTCTTTTTTTGATCTGATTGATTCATCTGAAACCGTCATGTTTCTGGAGGACTTTAATCTTTTTAGACTCCAGACGAATCTTTGGATTCTGTCAGATAACGAGTGTCACTATTTTCCTTCAAATGCTACATCTGAAAAAGTAATTCTCTTTTCTAGTTGTCTTTCAGGCTCTGGCTTTTACCGGTTGAGCGGAGTAACTACCAATATAGATAGACAACTAGATTTTGTCTTTTCTTCAGATTCAGATCGTTATGTTACACTGAGAAAACTAAATTTTCAAAACTATTAGAAACGTGCTACTCTTGAAAATTTTTAACCCAGTTTTTGCGCTTCTAACGTTTATTTTTATTTTAAAAACTCACATTTTAAAAAAAGCTTCTAAAACGTTCGTTTGATTTTCTAAAAGAAACATTTTAAAATAGGCTGCTTAAACGTAATTTTGATTTTCCAAAATTAACATTGTAAAATTTTCTTTTAAGATATTCGTTTGATATTTGAATATCTCGATTGCCCACACGTAGCAAATGAAACTTAATCACCTTTGAAGAAGTTTGAGCCAAGCCGAGCTTGCTAGCGGTCGAGTTTAATACTCAACCTTCCAGGGTTCAATCCCTAACGAAAGCAGCAAACATTTTTTTTTAATAAAACACATTTGCGGAGTTTACATTCAAATCCAGATAAGTCAAAGAAAAAAAAAATTTAGTTAGAAATGCCATTTTACTTTAATCCTAGAGAAAAATGCATTAAAAAAACTCCTTTTCAATCAAGAGCAGACATGTCGACTGTAAGTTTTCAATCAAAACCAGATAAGTTCAAGCAAGTTTTCATTTGTGTAGTTTTCATTCAAATTTTAAAAACTTTTTTATGTCAAAATGTTGGTATGAGTAATAAATTTAACATTTAAGCGGATTTGGGTATGTGTTCTGTAAAAATAGAAAGTTTAAGGGGGCACGAAATTGGCTGTTTTTTAAACTACAATAATTTTGTATTTGTAAATATTCTTAAGATTCTAAGAAAAAAAATTTCATGGAAAAATTCCTACGGGTTCAAAAGTTACAGCCGGATTAGTGAGAGCGGATCTTTAATTTCCGCGTATTTTTTTTCTTTGTTCACAAACTTTCAACGTGTTTGTTTCGAAACCATGTTTTTCGTCCTGGTTGCGGCCAGAGATGCTATAAGAGATTTTCAAAGTGTACCTTTTTGAATGAGAAAAACGTACTTTCTTAGTGAAAAACGTACTTTTTTGAAAATTATTACCAAAAGCTCTAAAGAAACGCCATATCAGCTTAAAGTTTAAGAAATAACGTTTGTAAGTTTGTATAACGCTTAGCTTTTTTCGAAGATTTGTTTTAATGAGCCTAAATTTAGAGCAAACACGCTCTTTTGCTGCATTTTCATGTGGAAGGCATGCTGTTGCCTGAAGAAAATAATGGACTTTGGAAATATAAAATGGAAAATCACAAAATTCAAAAATGTATCTTTTGAAAAAAAGGCGTACTTTCGTACTGACGGTACTGAAAGTGTATCCCAAAGGTACAATTGTACCGCTTGTAGCATCACTGGTGGCGGAACTACCGAGTTCATTTCTTGACGAAATTTTTTTTTGTATTTTTTTAACTTGATTCGCTATCGTATGACTCGAGCTTTTTTAAATTTTTTTGCGATTTTTTATGAATTTTTAAAATCAATATTTTTTTCGAAAAAACACACTTTCAAATTTGGAACATTACCAAAAATTGAAAAAAAAATTTAAAAAAAAGCTCCTGTCATACGATAACCAATTTTGTTAAGATTTAAAAAATAATTTTGTTCCAGATCAGACAATTTTTGCGATCGGGGCCCCAGCGCTGCAACCCCGAGGCCCCGTTTTTTTCTCTGCCGCCAGTTTGGAGCTCTATAAAACCATGTTGGAGTGAAAAATATAAATTTTTTAATTTTTTTTTCTTTTAATTTGTTCAATTCTCTACTTTAAGTCAATATTTTTTTCGAAAAAACATACTTTCAAATTTGGAACATCACCAAAAATTGCAAAATATTTTAAAAAAAAGCTCCTGACATACGATAACCAATTTTGTTAAGATTTAAACAAGTAATTTTCCAGATCAGACAATTTTTGCGATCGGGGCCCCAGCACTGCAACCACGAGGCCCCGTTTTTTTTTCTGCCGCCAGTTTGCAGCTCTATACAACCATGTTGGAGTGAAAAATATTTTTTTTTTAATTTTTTTTTCTTTTAATTTGTTCAATTCTCTACAATAATAAAAAAAATTTTGGAAAAAAGTTTTTTTACTGAGTTATGAATTTAAAAAAAAAAGGTTTGTTTCCTCTGCCGCGAATGTTATGTCCCTCCTTAAAGCAACAAAAATTTTTTTTTTACTAAAAAGGACCTTCAGGCGATTCAAAATTACTTCGGCGGATTTCCTCCGATTAAAAAAAAAAGTATGCAGAAATCATTTTAATGAGTTCCTCTAACTTTTGAGACCCCCAACGGCGGAATCTAAATTTTGATTCATTTCTAACTTTTAAAACCAGACAAGACCAAATTTGAAATTCAAAATACAATTTTTTTTTGCACCATTTTTTTTTATCTTTTCATAATATGTACATTAGAGTGGGTCGAAAAAAAAGTTTGAAAAAACCACCCCCTATTTTAAAGTTGACCTCGAGAGGATTCCGAAAACAAAAAAATTTTTTTTTTTTGGTCCACCGGAAAAACAGCCAAAATGGTATTTTTTGCATAACTTAAGCATTACTTGTCAGATCTTAAAAAATTGTATGTCGTTGAAAAGGACTTTACGAGCACTACAATGTCTTTTTAGAACTTTTTTACTTCTGAGGTCATATTCAACTAGTAAGTCCCATTAGCCCGATTTATCCCCCTTAATTTTTTTTTTTTCTCATAAGATTAAATTCCTTCAAATTCGTTTAATTTGCGTTCAAAAAATTGTTTATTAAGTTTCTTTTACAATTTTGTTTATGTTATGTAATTGTTCGTTGACTAAACTTAAAGTAAATTTTTTATAAAAAAAAGGATTATATCAAATATTTGAACTATTATAACTTCTTTGTTTTTAATTTGAATAAATAATTTTTTGAACACAAAGTAAACAAATTTGACGGAGTTTAATTATATGGGAAAAAAAAAGAAATTTAAGGGGGATAAATCGGGCTAATGGGGCTTCCTAATTGAATATGACCTCAAAAGTAAAAAAGTTCTAAAAAGACATTGTAGTGCTCGTAAAGCCCTTTTCAACGACATACAATTTTTTAAGATCTGACATGTAATGCTTAAGTTATGCAAAAAAGACCATTTTGGCTGTTTTTCCGGTGGTCCAAAAAAAAAATTTATTTTGTTTTCGGAATCCTCTCGAGGTCAACTTTAAAATAGGGGGTGGTTTTTGCAAACTTTTTTTTTATGAAGGCCGACCCACTCTAATGTACATGCCTGTGGAGCATAATTTTGCATAATTGGTTTGTTTATAAGAAAATGTCTGTCAAAATTGAAATTTTTTTTCGATTTCTCAACAATTCGATCTGTGTGACTTATCTGGTTTTGAATGTAAGCTCCTCAAATATCTTCGGAGGTTTGGAAAATATTATATTAAATTTATTTTTGTTGTCAAACAAAGATTCTATATGTTTAAAAACTTAAATACTGACTAAGTGTCAAGGTTATTTTAAATACTTTCAGTTTTTTCATCACATTTCACAAATGCTGTATCTATATACTTTTTTAATTTATTTCTAACAATTTTTTCATTAAACAGCCTGCCCAAACAGCGCATCTTTACCCGCGAGCTGCATGAAAACGCTGATATTAAGATATATGACCACGCCTACCGCAAAGCAAGAGACATCGATTGCTCTCAACAATACGAGTGTTCATTCTCGCTACTAGAACTGGCTCTAGGCCGTTATTCAACTCCACCGCCAGACTATTATAAAAACAATTAAATACAACAACAATGCAAAGAATTGTAGAGAATTAAATGCCTTAAAATAACTACACCGATTAATAAAGATTTCGAAAAAAAATACATGTTAATAAATATTCAAATAAATTGACATGTCTTTTATTTAACAGGAATGCGAGACCAACTTGTTGCTTGTTACTGCTATGTAAAGTTTTTTTTTTGTTATATATATATAAAATGTTTTTCGTTTCAGCTTTCCTTATAAATGGCCACTCATTAATTTCGCCAAACAGATGGCGCCAAGATGTCGCAACATGAAAAAAAAAGTTTGCGAAAAAAATTGCACATCATTAAATTTAAAAGTTCATCAAGTTTTGTCATTAAAATTAATGAATGCGTCCCAAGCAGCGACGCGGCATGAGGGACATTGGCATGAAATGCTTGAATGAAATTAAAACGTTGACAATTATACAAAACTATTTTATGCTTAAAAATCACAAAAATTAACTCTATTTAGACTAGTTATGCGAATTTTATTATTCCCCCATGAAACATGCTAAAGTTTCCGGTTGGAGTTGTTGACTTCAATTGCCAAAAAAAAAAAAAAAAAAAACACATGCTCTAAACATGTGCCGAAAATAAAGCCAACAATAAGAATAAAAACTTTGCTTGGCACAACAATACCGTTAACTTGTCTCGCTGTGAATTGCTTTGATTGTAAGATTGATGACCGTCGCAACGTGATGTCGTAAGAACATGTTTAACTTTTCCCATTAAATTTGACAGACGAGCGTACAATGAGCGAATGAATGAACGAGCGGAACAATTGAAGGAACGATGAACGCGATGAACCCGATAAACATATTTTTAAAAATAGCACAGATGACATTCAAAACAAGTACCGTGCAAACATGTCAATAACAAGAATAGTCAAGTGTATGAAAGAGAGAGGTGAGGAAGGGGTCAACACTTAAATAAGTTTATTGTTTACACAACTGAAAGGAAGTGTTTGATGGACGACTCGGCTGTGAGTGTTTGAGTATGTGTGCGTGTGAACTTATTTTGTCGCTCGTATCAATTGTTCAAGCGTAGAGTTCAATTGTTCAATTGAAGTAAAGCAACAATAGAAATAAACATGCACTCCTTAAATACTTAATTTGGAGCAATAAAAGAGCTTTAACTTGCAATAAATTAAAACTATTAAACAATTGTTTTCAGTTTTGACGAGTTATATTATAAGAGCTGAAGACGCAGAAGACAGCGCTTGGAACTATCAATTGTTAGATCATGAAAAAGTGATTTAAGACACTAGCTTATGACAGTTATAACAGTAATATAGGAATTTTGTTTTTAATTTTTTTGACATGAGCGTTCAAATTAAATTTTTTCTAACTTAAACGCTTTATAAGATTGATGAATTTTATGATGAAGCAATTCTTTGAGAACTGCTTTAAAAAGTCAAAAGAAAGTCACTCAATCAAATTCGCAGACTGTTAAAAAAATACAAATTTGCTTATGTCAACGACACACTTGCAGGTATTAAAATGTGACATCTTACCTTATTCTCTATCTTCACGTCCTTTTCATAATCTCTTTACCAGCGTGGTCGTAATCCTTCTCCAAATATCACTCCTTGCCCCAAACGCATTTTTAGTCTTTATCTTAATCTCTGCACAAATCCTTGCTCTAATCCTTTCCTAAGCCTTGTCAATTTGTTTTCCCTTTTACTATTCCTTACCCTTACTTATGTTCGCAACATTTGTTCTAATCCCAGTTTTAATTTTTGATTTAATTTTTGTCCTTTTTTTAATCTTTGAGCAAATCCTTTTTCTAATGCTGGTGCAAACCCTTGTTTAAATCCTTTTCCTGGTCCTCTTCGTTTTTATTGTACAAATATTTGTCTTGTATAAATACTTGTCTAATCCTTTTCATAATTTTTCTCTTAATCTTTGGCCAAAACCATGTCCTTATCCTTGTGCAAATTCCTGGTATAATCAATATTCTCGTTTTGATCCTTTTCAAAATGCTTGTCCTAATACTGCTCCAAATGCTTGTCTAAGTCCTTATCCGAACACTTGCATTAATCATTTTCCTAATTCTTGTCTAAATCTTTGCTCTAATCTTTGCACAAATTCTTTTTCACATACTTTCTCTAATTGTTGTTCTAATCCTTTCCCTAATTTTTATCCTTATTCTTGTTCAAAATCTTGTTCTAATCATCGTTCATTTCCTTGTTTTCCCTCCTTTTCTAAATTAATGCTCGAATCCTTGTTTTGTTTCTTTTTCCAATTCTTATTTTGATTCTTGTCTTAATCCTGGTTCTTATCTAAATCTTACAGTCGTCAAATCCTTGTCCCAAATCTTTGTCCCAATCTTAGTTAGCTTAATCCAAAACCCTGTTGTTATCCTTTTGCAAATCCTGAGCCTTATCTAAATGCTTGTCTTTGTAATTTCTGTTGAAATTTTTGTTCAAATGATTTTTATAACCCTTGCCTAAATCATCGTTGTCATCCTTGTCTAAGTCGTTACTCTAATCTTTGTTAAAATCCTTTTCGTTATCTTTTTTTTCATTCTTGCTCTTATCTTTTTCCTAAATACTAATTTTTTCCTAAATACTTGTCCTAATCTTTGTCCAAAACCTTGTTCTAATCATTGTTAATATTATTGTCTAAGTGCTTGCCTTAATTATTGCTCTTATCCTTGTCCAAATTCTTTTTTCTTATTCTTGTTTTGATTATTATTCTCCTTCTTGTTCTTCTTCTTTGTTTCCAAACTCTCAAATCGTACAATACCTTCACCCAAATCTTTGTTCAAAAACTTTGTACCAAATCCATGTCTCAAAATCCTCATTCTTATTTTTGTGTTAATCCTTGTCCTAATCTGTGTTCAAAACTTTATTCTTATCCTTATACAAATCCTTGGCCTTATTGAAATCCTTGTCTTAACTTTTTCCCAAAAGCTTCTTCCAATTCTTGTTGAAATCCTTGTCGAAATCCTTCTTATAACCTTTTCTAAAATGATTTCTTTTATCTTTGTCTAAATCGTTTCCCTAATCTTTCTTCTAATCCCTTTCCTAAACATTTATTTTCCCTAATCCTTATCCTTATTTTAACCAAATCCTTGTCCTAATCGTTGTCCAAAACCTTGTAGTAATCCTTGTGCATATCTTTGTCTGAGTCCTTGCCATAATCATTGGTATTATCATTGTCTTGTCAGCATTGTCCTTTTACCATTTCTTGTTCTGATTCTTGTCCTTGTTTCAATCTAACAAATGGTATGAATCTTTGTCCGAAATACTTGTGCCAACTTCTTGTCCCACATATTTGTCCCAAATAAGTGTCCCAAATCAGTATCCCAAATCAGTGTCCCAAATCAGTGACCCAAATCATTCTCTCAAATGATTTTCCAAATAAGTGTCCCAAAAACACGTCCTAAATCAATGTCTCAAATTCTTGTCCTAAATATTTTTCCTAATTCTTGTGTTAATCCTTGTACAAACCTCTTTGTACAAATCAGTATCCTAAATCACTATCGCTAATCCGATCCCAAACCTTTATCTAAATTCTTGTGTTAATCCTTCCACTTAGCTTTGGCCAAAACTTTGTTCTAATCATTGTGCAACGCCTTTGCCGGATCCGTTAATTTGTCTCAATCGTTTCCAAAAAGCTTGTCCCAATCTTGTCCAAATCCTTATCTCAACTCTTGCCTTAATCAATGTCCTAATCAATCAATTCTCATCCTTGTCTAAATCGTTGCTCTTATCTCTTTCCAAATCCTTTTCATAGTTGTTTATGCAATTCTTGTTATAAATCTTATTATAATCTTTGTCCTAATCTTTGTCCAAAACTTTGTTCACATTTTTGTGCAAATCCTTATCATAATCCTTGCCCATTTTCTCGTCCCAACTCTTGTTAAGATTTTGACCTAAATTTTTGTTTAATACTTGCACAAATTCTCGTTCTAATCTTTGTCCCATTCTTTGTTCAAATTTGTGTTCTTTCCTTATTCAAATATATTTCCTTTTCCCTGTTCTAAATTTATATCTCGGTTTTGTCGTAATCTTTATCTAAATCCGTGTCCTTATTTTTAACAAAATCCTTGTCGTATTCTTTGCCTTTGTCTTAATCGATGCACAAATCCTTTGAAACAATTTGGTTCAAAAAAATCCTTTGGCACAATCCAAATCCTTTCCATTTTCCTTGCTCTTGTCTTAAAATCAAATTCTTGTTTTCTTCAACTTGTCATAATTCTTGAGCAAATTCTTGTCCTTGCATTAATTCTTCCAAAACCTTTTCCTAATGCCAAATACTCGTCCTAATTATAATCCTTGACATAATCATTGTCCTAATTCTTGTTAAAGTTCTAGTCTTTATCTAGTCTTATTACTAGTTATTTTCTAAATCTTAGTTCAAATCCTTCGTCCTAACACTTGTCTGAACTATGATCGTAATCTAGTGTCCATTCTTGTCTAAGGTCCTGTCCTTATCTTATTTGACAAAATCTAACTGCAAGTCATATTATTTTTTCTTGTCTTAATCTTGGTTTAAATGATATGTCCTTAACCTTTTCTAAACTATCTTCCTAATCTAGTTCCAGTGCTTTAATTTCAGTCCTGTTCTTAATAACCTAAATCTATAGCCTAGACTTAGTATTGTTTCTGTCTTAATCTTGCTATAAGTACTATATCCTATACCTTGTCCGAAAATTCTTTCTAATCTAGTTCCAATCGTTTTCCATTCCAAAATTATATTTTTCATTTAACTCATAGGACCAACCAAGTCCCTTTTTGAGAATTTCCTTAAAATTTATCTTAGGAGCTTTACTCTTCGTGTAGAACAAACCTATGCACGCCGTTGCATGTTTTTTTTCATTTTTGATTCAAACGCTGGTCTCTGAGATCTCATAACATCATTGTTTTTTGTTATAGGTCTAAATAAACAGATAAATGTCTGAACTATCGTTCTAATCTAGTACCAGTTTTTGTCCAAGTTCCTGACCTATCCTTAACAGCCTATGTTTAAGTCCTAGTCCTAAAACTTTTTTTCTGTCTGAATCTTCGTACTATCTTTGTAATCTAGTTCTAATCCTTTGCCAAATTTCTATCCTGTCTTAGCCAAAATCTTGTCAAAATCCTCATCTTAATCAATCAATCAATTCAAATCCTTATTCAAATCATCGACTTAATTCTTGCCTAGATCTCATCTACGATACAGTAATTTAAACATGCAATAAATCTATGCAACAGTAATGCCTTTTCGTTTCATTAAGTATCTTCCCATAGAGGTTTTATATTTAAGTCATATATATTTATTTTATTCTAATCATGAGGCCAAAGAAGTCCCTTCGAGAATATTTCCTTAAAATTTATTTTAGGAGCTATATTCATAGTGTAGAACAAACCTATGCAACGCCGTTGCATGCTTATTTTGCATTTTTGATTCATTAAGCAGTTGCCACTGCAGCCTTATAACACCATTATTTTTTTTATAAATCCAAAGAACTGTCAAAAATAACATTACCTAAACCACTTTTGCTGAGCAAGTTATAATAAGATGCAACGATTTTTCAATTTCGTTGCATAAGTTGCTATGTTAGTCCGCGATGTTACCATACTATAATTTTTTTATATAACACATTCTTTGTTTTCGTTGCAAATCAATTACCGTAGCTCATATACTCAATGGGTTATATTTTAATGCAACGCAGATGTATTTTTGTTGCAGTTTCGACATTAAGGCTGCTTAAATTTTATGTATATTTATGTATAAAAGGTTATCTTTGCACACCTACCATTATTTTTACAGTAACACAGTAATAATTCATGTAACACTTTTGCTGTTTAGTTGCTCAAGTCGCTCATTTACTTTTTGACTATTTTTGTCAAAGCATTGACCTTTACTCCATCTTGTTCTTGGTTAAATTAATTTAACTTTTCTGACGTAAGTAAGAACACAAACCAGTGGCTGACTTAAATCGTTTCATGTAACTTCGTGAAAACTTAATTTGCGAATTCAGTTATGGATCCAACTTCAATAACTCGATTTGTATTATTAGTGAAGCATTTAAATAGTTTATTAGATACAAAGAGGAAAATGTAGCATGCTTTTTTTAAACAAACGCATTCTTATTCCAAACAATCAATTGTTTGAATCTATATACTTCATGATTTTATATTGGAATAGAAACATACAAATTTATTGGCTTGGTGGCTGAGTGTGTTGAGTGTTTAGTTAATAAAACACTACACGAGACCGGGTTCAAGCCCGGCTAAAACCGAAATATTTTTTGTAATATTTATTTTTTAAAACAGAAAAAACTTAAGCATGATTTTTTTAAATAAACTCATTCTTACTTCAGACAATGAATTCTTGAATCTTTATTCTTTTTAATTTTATATTGGAAAAGAAGCACAGAAATTCATTGCCTTGGTGGTGGAGTATGTTAAAATATTTTGTTTAAGCAACAGAGGATAAGACAATTTCTGGGTTCAAGACTGAACTTAAATATTCAGACACAAATAAAAAGCCTTTGTATTTTTGTTCAAATTTTCTGACAGCTTTTGAGATGAAGTGTATTTAAATATGTTTTGCTACGGTTAATTCTTGTTACCAACAGCTCAGTGCAACAGTGACTGACTGGCATACGGAGGACATAGGTTCGAATCCCGCCTGTGAAAGTATAAAAATTTTAATTTAATTATTATATTATTGGGATTTCGATTCCAATCTATGATTCAAAGGCTGCTGGAATAGAAACAATATCTGGTAACATCTTAAAAAAAAAAAAATAGTGGTCTTTTTTAAACAAGAAAACGCTATGACGAAACAAAAAATTCTTTAAATAAATAATTTCTTGTTTGTCTTTTTCAAGACATTAATTATTGTTTCAAGCAAGTCTGTGCTGGAAATAAGAATCTTTTTGTTCACTTTAATCAAGCACAAACTTGCTTAAAACAACTCAAAATCGTGCTCGATGCTTTTTCAAGCATGGTTTGCTTTAATTCAAGCTTGAATTTGTTTCATTTTTTTTCTCAGTGTAGATATATGCACTAATTCATTTATAAACCTAAATTTGAAACATATTGATGAATATTGAATGTTTTTAACAACGACTTAAGGATATTAATCGAAAAGGACTTGCTGCAAACAATCAATGCAGAGTTTTCACTTCAAATTTGCGCTTCTACACAACGAATCAGGTGCGGATACAAGGGGGGTAAAGGTGGTAATTACCCCCCCCCCCCCAAGAACTTTTAAATACTTTGCTTTTTAATACTTTATTTAGAGAAAATAATTATGCCCACAGCTTAAGGGTACTTTTATGTATACATAAGCGATTCTGAAGGCGTGTTTTGAAAGAATACTAAAAAAAATGGTCAGAGATATTGTTAAACTCTAGTTTTTTTATTGATTTCAACAATTATTAAAGTATATAAAAAACAAATTTTGTTTATTTTTGTTTTGTGACGTCATTTGCGTGTAGATGACGTTTTTATGAAGCGATGCGAGAAGAGTATGACCATTTTGCTTGTAGTGTAACTTCACCTTTTTTTTTAAAAATGAGCCTGAAAATAAAGTTACAGCTCGTTATGTTCTCAAATTTACAGCCATTTTTTAAACAATCAACTTTAAATACGCGTTATTTTCTTACAAATAAAAATTAATAAAAAAACTTGAAGTCGCTACCTCAGCGTAATTTTTTGCTTTATAATAATTATATTTTTGCAAAATATTAACGATTATTTTAAAAATGCCCTTTATATGAAATCATTGAGCAAGCAACATTGATTTTGATTTGTAATGAGCGCAATTAAGATTTTGGCAGTGCAGACCAGAGTTGCCACTTAAAATATTTTATTCTTCTAAATTTTTACTGAAAACCTGCAAAACTTTTTTGCAAGCTATGTGCCAACAAATTTTACCATAAAAAACAATACGTGAATTACTTTAAGTACTTCTAGTTTTCACTTTATAAATTTTCAAAAAAAATAGTTCAAACAATGTAAAATCCAATAACTGTTTTTACATAAATTATTTCATCATTAGTTAAAATATTTTTCAGAAATATTTCAGCTATGGTCCTTATGAAAATATTATAAACATCTGTAATACTTTTTGTCATATTTGATATTTATATAACATTTATTTTTGTTTGAGTTAATTCTAAATTGTTTGGAATTTTGAAATTTTTCAAGCCTACCTTAACTTCATCTTAATATAAATAGGCGTAGTGAAAACAGTTAAGAACCATTTTCTTCCGTGTTTTTCAACCGATTTTGATAGTTCTTATTTTAAATGAATTAGAGTGCGGAGAAGAAGAACATTCAATTTTATTAAAATTCTCTTCAAAAAGTACGCAAGTAGAAAACAATTTCATATAAAAGTAGTGAGCATTTGAATAAAATTGAACGTACAAAACTGTTTGTTTTTTCAATTTCTTTGAAAATATGCAAGATAATAAAAAAAAAATTAAGTGTTTATTAAAATTCAGGGATTTTGTACCAATTAAAAAAGATTTTTGTAAATTCGTTGGAGAATATCAAAGATACAAGGGTTTCAAAAGAGCTGACTTCGTAAAATTGTGAAATGTTTTCCACTTTGAACGTCGAACAATATCTTCGAAACTGTCGAATATATTGTTATTGAATGTGCAAAAATTGAAAGGTCTAGTATATCTGCGTTGAATTCAGTCATAGTAATACAAATCGATAGATCAATATAATAGATTTAGCAAAATTCATTTCAAATTCAAGATCATTTTGTTTTGTTCATTTATTTGTCAAAGTGTACCATATCATAGTTCTATCGTCAGAACAATGAGTTTCGAATTTTTTTAATTTGAATTGAAAGAACTATATTTTGTCATTGCACATACTTGAAAATATAATTGTGTAATTTTTTTATAGTGGAATAAGTGTGAAGAATTTGAATAAATCAACCTTAAATCTAAAATAAGTTAAATTTAGAGTTTTTATTTACTTTTCGCTAAGACATTATTCCAGAAAAAGGGTGAAATAAATAAATACGGAAATGTGCGTATACGTGTCTGGAAAAAATGCTTATTAAACAATACAATAATTTCAATTCAAAAAAGTACAATTTGTCTATATGTAAAAAGACAAAATTTTCTCAAATCGAAAATATGTGTCTTTGATATTTTACCCCCCCCCCCCCAAGATTTTTTCCAGATCCGCCCCTGCAACGAATGCAACTTTTTAGAAATCTAATCCAACTTTTAACACTTCCAATACAACATTTAAGAGCGGGCTTCAAAATCAACTTGCTTGGCTTGTAAAAAGCTAAAACTGATGTGTAAAAAGTTGAATTTGGCCTGTAAAAGTTTGAAGCTACAGTGAAAAAATCATTTCTATTTTTATCTATATATATATTGCTCTCTTTTTCTTTTTATCTTGCATCATCTTACTTCATATATTTTTTAATTCTTCCAAAAATAATTGACATTTCACTTAATTATTGAATATTGCATCGTTCAACAGTTTTGTTTAAATTCCAAATGAGTTTGCTAACATCTTAATTAAGCTCATTTATATTATATAACAACTATTTTCTGTTAATTTTCACAGTCCATAGTCGACAGTCCAGTGTGCTTGGAATTTCGAAAACTTTTGTTGTGTGCGCTAGAATTACTTGCAATTAGAAAGTTGCAAGTAATTTCAAAATTTTGCAACCAATTAAAATATGTGTTGGGGCATATGTGTGCGCATTTCAATGTGTGAGTGTGAGTGTGAGTGTGTGGGTCTGCGTGTTTAATCAAACAGCACATTTTCAGCTGCTGCTGCTGTTGCTCGAAGTGTTTCAGCTGCAAGTGAAACAAATATGTAGCCCATTTATGAAATATTCACAAATGACCTCTTTGCTGTGGCGGCAGCATGGAAACAACAACAACAACAACAACAACAACAACAACAGCAACAGCAAATAATGCCAGCAATTGTTGGTCTCACATATGTACCAGCATACTTTATTTCTAATGTGCGTGTGTGCTTGTTTGTACAATATTTGTAAGTGTGCGTGTGGCGTAGTTAATTAATGGCACATTTCCGCTTCCGTCGTTGCAATAGCTCTATTGTTGCAATCTAACGGCGAGAATTAAACGAAAGGGTGCGGATAAATAACTGAGAGCCAGTAACTTTTGAAGTTTTCACAATAACTAGTTGTTTAAATCTAAATAGCGTTGCCACTGTAGTTGTTATAAATTTCAGACCTCGGTTCAATTTTGTGGTAGATGAACATGATCCTTAACACATTTAAGCTTTAATCATATAGAAAAGAACTACCATTAATACAGATCTACCGCAAGAAAGCACTACAGCCATGGGCACTAAATTAGCACAAAATGTTGTCTCAAAAACATATATATTTTTTTTTTTTTTTATTTCACTCTAAATAACAAAAATTTTTATCATTAAAACTAAAGATATGTATTCTTCTTAAAAAACAAACAAAATTTCAAAAAAGTTTGTTGTTGTCTGCAAATTAACACCATCAATTAATTATATGCCAGATTTTATAGCATAAATTAAATTTTCTGAAATAAAAATAAATATTTGTAAGTAATTATTAAAAATATTGATGGCTTTAGATTACCTGGTTAATACTTAGTAGAATAACATTTACTTTCAATGACGGCTTAACATTTACGGAGCATACTTTAAATCAAATTTTGGCACCGCTCTTTGGTAATCGAATACCAAGCACTCTGCATGCCGGTTCAAAGATCATCCAAGTTTTTATATTTATGTTGAGCGATCTTACATTTCACATCATTCCAGAGGTTTTTTATAAGGTTCAAATCGGGACTTTGAGCCGGTCAGTCTAAAGACCGGCTGACACACCAGAGAACTGCAATTATTCTTGTTTTTGAGTCATTGGTTGACTAACACAAAAAAGAGTATAAGTGGATTTAAGTCAAAGAAAAATTTCCACTCATATCCACTCATACTCGTTCGTGTGTCGTACACATAGCGAATGAATGAACAAGAATAATTTTTATGTTGATATGAACCGATGCAGTGCTCAGTTCTCTCATTGAGTGAATGGATTTATTGTGCTATGCCATAATGACTCACAACACTAATAAACACCACGAGTGCTGTGGAATGACTTAAGTACTTTTAGTTCAGCTTTCTTATCATTTCATTGAAATTTAATTGTAAATGTCCAGCAACACGTGCTAAATGAAACAAAAAATGTTTTGCCAGAGGCATAACAAAAAATAATACTCAACTCTTTCATTTTCTTTCACAAAATGTAAACAAAACATCAAAAATCATCAGCAGGGCATAACACTAAATAATACTCAACTCACTCATAGTTCTTATATTGCTCTCTCATGAATAAGTGAGTCACATCAGATTATTAACCAACATCCAATAAAGTCTTAATTGCAGACACACATGCATGTTAGAGAACTTTGAGTATTTTTTGGTTTTAGTGGGAATGATTCAAAGTATTTTGTTGAATTGGAATAAGTACACATTTGCACCAATAGTTACGGCTCATGACTTAAGTGTACTAATTTTTTTGATACTCATTGCAGGTCTCTGCCTCACACCATAATGCTTCCTCTGCCGTGCTTCACGGTTTTCTGTGTGTAGCGTGGATTGAGTGCATGGCGCTTAGAGCGATGTATTATTACTGTACCATCCGGATCCATGCGATTAACCTTTGTTTCATCACTCCAAAGAATTTTTATACAGAACGACAGATCTTTTGATTTATGGGTATGAGCAAAGGGTAACCGCTTTTCAATATTTTTATACCCCCACGCGTACTGCGTAAGGGGTATATTAATTTTGTCACGATGTGTGTAACACCCAGAAGGAGGCGTGGTAGGTATGGAAAAGTATATATATTCTTGCTCAGCATCAACACCTGAGTTGATTTAGCCATGTCCGTCTGTCTGTCCGTCTGTCCGTCTGTCCGTCTGTCCGTCTGTCCGTCTGTCCGTCTGTCTGTCGACACGATTACAGCCGTAATTTTGAAGCTATCATAATGAAATTCGATATTTAAGCTTTTTTTAAAAAAACTAAGGTCAAGTTCGAGAATGGGCTAAATCGGATGAAAACCACGCCTACCTCCCATACAACCCCAAAATTGAAAACTCTACAAAGAAGCTAATATTAAAGCTACAATACTGAAATTTGGCACATGTGTGTTCTATGTCAAAACTGAGATGTGTTAGAAAAATGGGCGTCATCCACCTACTAACACGCCCACTTCCCATACAACCCCAAAATTGAAAAATCTATAAAGAGGCTAATATTAAAGTTAAAAGACGGAAACTCGGTATTTGTGTATTCAATGTCAAAACTAAGGTGTGTTAGAAAACTGAGCGTCATCCACCTATTAACACGCCCACCTCCCATACAACCCCAAAATTGAAAAATCTATAAAGAGGCTAATATTAAAGTTACAAGATGGAAACTCGGTATTTGTGTATTTAATGTCAAAACTGAGGTGTGTTATAAAATTGGGCGTCATCCACCCATTAACACGCCCACCTCCCATACAACCCCAAAATTTAAAAATCTATAAAGAGGCTAATATTAAAGTTACAAGACAGAAACTCGGTATTTGTGTATTCTATGTAAAAACTGAGGTATGTTAGAAAAATGGGCGTCATACACAATCTAAGACGCCCACCTCCCATACAACCTCAAAATTTAAAACTTTATAAAAAGGCTTATATTTAAGCTGCAAGAAAACAATTTGATATGTATGTATTTTAGACACATAAAAATAATAAAATCTTTCAAAATCTCTTACAAAAAGCTCTCCAATTTAAGATTCTTCTACCCATAAGAATCGGCCGTGGGGGTATTTTAACTTCGGCCAAGTCGAAGATATACCTTACTAGTTTTTGGATGGAGTGGTTTCTTTCGGCTGGTGCGTCCAAAGAGCTGAGCGCCATTGAGGCGTCTTCGAATAAGCCTGTCTGACAAATTTAAGCCAAATTCAGAGTTTACTTCGGTGGCAATAGCACGTGATGACGTGAAGTGATCCTTCTTTGGCTTTCGGACGATAGCTCGGTCCACTGCTTCAGTTGTTATACCCTAAACCTGAAAGGTCAGGGTATATTAACTTTGTGCAAACGTTTGTAACGCATAGAACGAAGCGAGTCCGGTATAGAAAAGTATATTTAGTCTTGATGGGGGTCACCTCGTGAGTCGACCTCTTCATGTCCGACCGTCCGTCTGTGTGTTGTCCGTATACACAGGATAAGAAGAAGGAGTTGAGATAATTGAATGAAACTTGGTACACATAGTCACATAGACCCAAGGATCTGCACTATTGAATATTTTTGGAATCCGCCCACGGACACGCCTACCTCCCATACAACGCAAAAATTTAAAACTGCATAAATAAGCTCATAACTAACTTACAACAATAAAATTTGGTTTGTATGTGTTTTGTATCAACACAAAGATGTCTTCGAAAAATGGGTGTCATCCGCTCACGGAAACGCCCACCTCCCATACCACCCAAAAATTGAAAACGGAATAAATAAGTTTCTGTTTAACCTACAGATATAAAATTTGGAACGTATGTTTTTTTTGACAAAAATAAAGATGGTTTGAAAAAATGGACATCATCCGCCAACGGCCACGCCCACCTCCCATAGATAAGCTCATAATTAACCTACAACAATAAAATTTGGTGTATATGTGTTTTGTATCAACACAAAGATGTCTTCAAAAAATGGGTATCATCCGCTCACGGACACGTCCTCCTCGCATACAACCCAAAAATTTAAAACGCAATAAATAAGCCTATGTTTAACCAACAGAGATAAAATTTGGCACATAAGTTTTCTTTGACAAAAAACAGATATTTTGGATAAATAGACATAATCCGCCCACGGACAAGCCTACCTCCCATACAACGCAAAAATTGAAAACTACATAAATAAGCTCATAATTAACCTACAACAATAAAATTTGGTGAATATGTGTTCTGTATTAACACAAAAATGTCTTCGAAAAATGGGTGTCATCCGCTTACGGACACCAACCTCTTATACAACCCAAAAATTTAAAACGGAATAAATAAGCCTCTGTTCAACCTACAGATATAAAATTTGGCACATAAGTTTTCTTTGACAAAAAACAGATATTTTGGAAAAATTGACATCATCCGCCTACGGCCACGCCCACCTCCCATACAACCCAAAAATTGAAAACTGCATAAATAAGCTCATAACTAACCTACAACAATAAAATTTGGTGCGTATGTGTTTTGTATCAACACAAAGATGTCTTCAAAAAATGGGTATCATCCGCTCACGGACACGTCCACCTCGCATACAACCCAAAAATTGAAAACGAAATAAATAAGCCTCTGTTTATCCTACAGAGATAAAATTTGGCACATATGTTTTTTATAACAAAACAAAGATTATTTTGAAAAATAGACATCATTCGCCCACGGAAACGCCTACATCCCACACAACCCAAATAGTTTAAAACTGAATAAATAAGATTATGTTTGTCATAGAGAGATGAAATTTGGTATGCATGTATTTTATACCAAAACTAAGGTGTGTTCAAAAATTGGGAGTAATCCGTCCATGAACACGCCCACCTCCGATAGCGAAAGCATAATAAAGGCATTAACTGTGAGCTACAGGAATAAAACTTGGTATGTGTAAATTTGTCTTCAACATTTAAATGCATATAAAATATAGGCTTCATCCGCCCACGGACGAAAGGTTTTTTTTTTGGAAAGGTAGGTTTAGAGTATTTCATAGTCGACCTAGACCGACTTTAGACTTTCATTACTTGTTTTTCTCTTACGTGGGTATTTATTTTTGTTTTCTATTAAATTTTCTTCATTATTTTTACTGGGTTATATAACATTATACACCAGTTTCCTCGATCGTTTCACATGGCTTTTTGCCATCTGGCGTACAATCTTTTCCCCGTCCCCTATTTAGGCAAAGTTTTGAGAAATTGCAGAAAAATTACCGTTAGACAGAAAATACGCCCCAAAAAACTTTTTATGACTGTTCCGATCGCGTTGTGCTAATTTAATATCCAGAAAAAAAGATGATAAATGCACATTCCAGCAATTATAGCAAAAGATAATACACTGAGCTAAAAAACAACGTAAAATCAAAGAAAACCACTTCGATTCAAATATTTTTCGGAACAATTTGGCACCAAACGCGAAAATTTTCAATTCGAAGTGTTTTCACTTCAAAAACACATATCCAGTTTGATATTGTTTCCACTTTAAACTAAAGTATAAAGCACTTTGAAACTAAAGTATAAAGCACTTTGAAACGAAAAGTATTCCACTTTTACTTAACGTGGAATAAAATTTAATTCAAAAAAGAATCATATTCAATTTAAATGAGCTTTGGCTTTGAAATTAATTATTTTGTGCTTTGATTCCACATTTTTGAATTAATGAACCAAAGTGATTTTCACTTTGAATCAAATCCTCAACATTTTTCATATATAATGAATACAGGGTGCTTGAAACATATAAATCAGGAAAACAACATAATTTTTTTCAGAAATGTTCTTTTATTGAAATATAAGAAAACATTTGGTAAATTTATATAGTAAAAAAATATAAGATTAATCAATAAATTACAAATACATAAGAGAATTATGATTTAAAAAAATATACTTATAATAATTTGTTTCTCAAATAAGTTCTACCATTATTGATTTGGAATAAATGCAAAGTATATATTTATAAACAAGATATCAAGCATTTGGCAAATTTCAAAAATAGATTCTTGTTTTTCTCGACTAGACCTATACCATAGTCCAGGTTTTTCAACATCATTCCATTTTTAACCACTGTGTTATTACCTTTATTTCACTTTTCCTAGGAGAGACTGCAATAATCTCTTCGTATATCGGAGGTAGCCCATATAAAAATTTCATTCATTTTGCTTCTTCGACAATCAGCCTTACAAGCTCCTTCATTTTGTTTGCTTCTAAAAATGATTATTTTTAGATTTTAGGCAAAAAGCCTTGGTTGGGAACGATTGTGCTACCTTATAAATTTGTAAATTCTTTTTGATCTAATAAATCACTTTTGAATCCAGATATAAGTGTCGTCATGAATTCCAGACTAATATAAATTTATTTAAATAAGAATTATGTTAGTAGACTGTATGTCGAGTTCCAAACGATAATTTTGTACTTTAAAATATTATTAAAATTACCTATTTTCTCCGTATAAAATTCCACGTTAAACCCCGAGCTGCACAAAATAAAATTTTTTCACAATTTAAAAATATTTTGATATTTTATTTTGACACAGGAAAGTTTTCAGCCCAAATTGAAGTGTCTTCCACTTTAAGACAAATATTTTTACTTCGTTTGTACTTTTAACAACATCAAATCTAAACTATATAATTTTTCAACTTACTTTCGAAGAGGATACACTTCAGTGAATATAAGGGTAAAGTGCCTCATCATTATTTTGAATTTTTTCTATTTCTAATTAAATATCAAAATGTTTTCACATTTGATTTGAAGGTTTTCAATGTGAATTTAAAGTTAATTTCTTAAAAATGGAGCAACGTAAAATTGACACGATATTATTTGAATTAAAGTTGTGTTTTTTCCCTGAGTGTAGAGATAACGGTAAAAAAATGTTTTTTAAAAGAAGCTTGATGATCTCTTGCAACAGTGGTGCAATTGGTCTATATAGTCAAAAAATTAAAAAAATGCTACGTCAAACTTAAGAGTAGTTGTGTGCTAATTTAGTGTTCATGGCTGTATGTTTTATGAAATAAAATTCTGTGTAAATAAATTTGTTCGTTATAAAATAAAATGCACATTAAATGAGCTGAATTGCTGTGAAGCAACACTTCCGGTGTCACATATTCCATGTGTAACTTTATAATTGTTATCTACGTTTTCTAGCAAAGACCATATATCACTCACTCACTTACTCACTTACTCACTTACTCACTTACTCACTTACTCACTTACTCACTTACTCACTTACTCACTTACTCACTCACTCACTCACACACTTACTCACTTACTAACAAACACTTACCTGACTAATGCACGCACACACGTGCAAGACTTTAGCACACAATTGCATTTTTAATTTTAATTATAATTAAATATTAATTAACAACAGTCGAGTGAACGTGTCACACTGACGCCATTTTTATTGTTTTTAAAATGCAGTTCACTCAAATAAACTGACTCTTTTTGTCCTTTGCTCTCTCCCTCTCTCTGCTGCTCGATTACATTCTTTGGCAAACACTGCAGATACTTCTAGTATCTTGTCTCTTTGCTATTGTTTTTAATGCATTTCACGTTGGTATTTATTATTTTTTTTTTATTCTCTTTTGCCACGTTTACGTTTTATCTTACTACAACTTCCGTTTTATAATTGCATATGTGTGACATCTACGTTAAGCTAATGTAAAAAACGCTATGTGGCGAGTCATTTTTAATTAAATAACCTATTAAAAACAAAATTAAAATCCATTTTTTAGCTGTCAGCAATTCGATTGTTAAGCCTGCCTGCAGGCAATGTTTTTTTTTTATCACTAAATACTTGTATTTGCCATTTAATTATTTAATATGATAATTTGTTAATTTATTTATTTATAAATGTGTTTGCGTGGCATTTTTATTATTTAACATGCATCAAATTATTGTAAAACAACAACAACAACAACTAGTGTTAATTTTAAATTGACAGCAATCAGTTATCATCGGTGAAGGGTGAGATATTGTTAAAGCTCAGCGGGCAGTGCGTGTGCAGAATCTGTGCGCAATTTTCAGAACGCAGATGTGGCAAATGGCGCTTGTCATGTGCATCAAGGCTGCAAAAAAAAAAAGAAATTTGTATAATTTTTAAATATTTAAATATTTAGCTTAAATTCAATTTTATTTATGCTATCTTTACTTCAAAAATCAGTTTAAAAAAAAATCATCACGAGTCAAAAATTAGATATTAAGAATGTTGAAAAAAACTAGCAAGGTATATCTTCGACTTGGCCGAAGTTAAAATACCCCCACGGTCGATTCTTAAGGGTTAAAGAATCTTAAATTGGAGAGCTTTTTGTATGAGATTTTAGAAGATTTTGTTATTTTTATTTGTCTAAAATACAAAAACATATCAAATTGCTTTCCTGCAGCATAAATATAAGCCTTTTTATAAAGTTTTCAGTTTTGGGGTTGTATGGGAGGTGGGTGTGTTAGTATGTGTATGAAGCCCATTTTCTCAACACACCTCAGTTTTGACATAGAATACACAAATACCGAGTTTCAGTTTTGTAACTTTAATATTAGCCTCTTTATAAATTTTCAATTTTGGGGTTATATGGGAGGTGGGCATGTTAGTGGGTGGATGACGCCCATTTTTCAAACACCCTCAGTTTTGACATAGAATACTCAAATACTGAGTTTCAGTTTTGTAACTTTAATATTAGCCTCTTTATAGAGTTTTTAATTTTGGGGTTGTATGGGAGGTAGGCGTGGTTTTCATCCGATTTTGCCCATTCTCGAACTTGATCTTAGTTTAAAAAAAAAACCGGTCAAATACCGAATTTTATTACGATAGCTTGAAAATTACGGCTGTAATCGTGTCCACAGACAGACGGACAGACGGACAGACAGACGGACATGGCTAAATCAACTCAAGTGGTGATGCTGAGCAAGAATATATATACTTTTCTATACCTACCACGCCTCCTTATGGGCATTACACACGTCGTGACAAAATTAATATACCCCTTACGCAGTACGCGTGGGGGCATACAAATATTTTATAAAAAATTTTCTCATTCTGTTATATGACACGTTGTTTTTTTACAAATCTAAAACTTTACAGTCCTTAGCTGTCCCTTAGCCGTAAAGAGAGAATACCTTGAGAGAATACCTTAAAACAACATCATCGTTTCCGTTGCGTCGATTTTTTTTTCTTCTACAGTCCAACGTTATTTCATTTGTCATTCATGCGTCTTGCCAACGGATATGCTAAATTTAATATCCGCCAAGTGACTCCACAATTCGATTAGAATGAGTGAGCTGAGTGTTTGTGTGTGTGTGTGTGTGTGTGTGTGTGTGTGTGTGCGTGCTTGTGTCTATCTCTGTGCGTTTCCGCACAAGCAAGATTAAGACAAGATTAGCGAGAATTAATAACGCGTAACGCGATATTAACGACATCGACGTCAACAGCATCAACATGCGTTCAAATGCGTTCGACAGACAGCAGCAGCTGTTATCGTAGAGCAACGTTTCGGTTTGTATAAGACAAGACAAGTTTGACGGATGAGCGTGGTGGTTAAAAAACAAAAGTGATGAAAAATCCAGTCGACAATAACAGCGGTTCGAAGCGCTAATAGCAGTCATTCATATGGATTTCCTCAAAAAATCCTCGAACCTCAAAATTTTGGTATAGATTTAACAAGCTTAGATATCTCTTTTTTGGTAATATTGTTTCGCTATTGACCAAGAACATACGACAGGAATTTGAGACAATATTGCACTGGCAAACAGCTGCAAAATTCGATTTAGATATGATGGCGTTTTACTATTTTGGTACATTAAAATCAGCCATAGCTTGAAAAATTACCAAAGTGTGCGGATTGCCATTTGGCCGCTCTTCTCATATACAATATATAAAAAACATTTTTGATATTAATATAGGGTTTTCCAGGCATTGAATTTTGTACGTCACACTCTTCATCGCTGGCTGAAGACTCTTTTGAATTTAGCAATAGTATTTTAATTCCTTCTCCCTAGCTTATTTCTTTTTGCGCACGGCGCACACTGGGGCCAAGTGTGCTCAAAATTAAATTTTGCGATAATGCATTTAAAAAAAAAAAATTAAAACGGATTAATATTCTCTATAAAATTATGCATCTGAAAATCATTTTTCAGCTTTCTAACGTTTTTCTGAAGGGAGATATGCGTGTCCAAATATGACACATTTTAATTTTTTTATTTTTTAATTTTTTTTGTTGTATTATTTATTTTGACAGTATGTGCTTTGAAAAATTTAAAGCTTTCAAAAGCTTATCTAACCTCTAGTTTTTGCAGTGAAATATTTTAAGTATTTCAATAAAATATGATCTTTCTGTATTCAGAATCCGAGTTCAAAACCAAAAGTATACTGCGCCTTTTTTTTAAAAAAAAAAATTTTTTAAAAATTTCACTTTGATTTAAAGTAAACACAAAAACTTATCCTTTTTGTTAAATTGATTCTTTTTCATTTCAAACTGGGTTTGTTTATTCTATTAAGCATAGTACTCTGTTCGGCTTCACGTGAAAATCCACTCAAATATCCATACAAAAAATGACAGCTGTGAAAGAATCGTAAACATTTGACAACTTTTCACCAAAGCTGTACTATGTTTCCGTGCGGAAAATCTAGTACTATATTCCGCAATATGCATCTAGCAACATTGTTTTTACGGCAACTTAAAGCCGGTTGATTGCGATAACGCAGAAACCAAGAGCAAGAATTAAAGCTAGTGTTATTTCTGTACTATTGAAACTAAAATTATATAGATATATTGTAACTTAAACTCACTAATTTTTTTAATAAATAAAAAAAAACCAATTTAGTACGCAGTTTGCGTGGGGGTATAAAAATTTTGTCACAAATGGGTTAAAATATGGTCCGCAATGGCTTCAGTTGTCAAAAAATTACAGAAAAAGTACAGATCAAGCGAGTTTAATGGAAGGAAAAGTATTTCAGAATTTTGAGCACCCACTTACATGGGGCGGCCCCAGTGTGCGGCGGCTCCACTCTCTTTTACGAGCTTCATCTGGAATGTCGAAGGAAAATAAAAAATAAAAAAACTTATACAATTTGGATTGGCTACACTGAGAAAAAAGCATACTAATTTCGAGAAAATTTTCTTAATTTTTATGAAAATATTACTTGTTTAAGCGAAAAGAAATTTTTTTTTTTCATTTCAAATGGAAATTTTTTTTTTAAGAAATAATTAAATTATTTTTGAAACAACAAGAAGCATTTTGAAAAAAGAAAAGTAAATAAACTTAATTAAAAAAATTAGTTTTGCGACAAAATTTGAAATTTAACAGATCAGGGCAGATTTAAAGGGCATACATTGTAAAAACAAAAAGAACTACCATTCAACCCAGAAATTTTTTATTCAAATAAAAATTTAATTATTGTTGAAAAAAAACACAATATATATTAAATGTTAAAAAAAAGAATTAAATGTTGCAAAAAAAAAACAAAAGAATTCTATGTAAAAAACCAAATTTTGGAACAAAATTCAACATTTTTTAACTAAAATTCAACACTGTTAAACCAAAAAGGAATTAATCACAAAAATCAAAGGATTTAGATTTGAATGAAGAAATATAGGTATGTAATTTAAGAATTTGTTTCAAATACTTTTTATAAATTTTTTATCATAACACAGTGTGACCGCTAAATTATTACAAGAACCATTTGTAAAAATTCTCAAAGATGAACCTTTTGCGAGTTAAACGCACCTAGTGTGACCTCTCAATGTCGTCACAATTTTTTTTTATTGATGTTTAAAAATTATGTCTTCGAATTTTGCTGCACCGACATTCAATGACGTTTTGCAGTCATTTGCTTTAGCGGAAAAGAAAAACAAAATCCACTTATATTCAGTAGAATTTGTCGTAGAACAAGACTGTGCAAAAAAAACTTCGAAAAAAATCCAAACGGAGCGTGGAGCGAAGCCAGTTCTTGTAGTTTTTGTAAATTTCTCAAAAAAATATGTGTTTCTTTTAATTTTATTTCAATAATATGCCAAGAAGGACATTTGTTTTTTCACAAAACTACCCTGCACTATAAAAGACCTTTCGATTGAATCCAATAACATAGATATAACATAGTCTTGTTAATTTTGTTTTTCTTTTCCGCTAAAGCAAATGACTGCAAAACGTCATTGAATGTCGGTGCAGCAAAATTCGAAGACATAATTTTTAAACATCAATAAAAAAAAATTGTGACGACATTGAGAGGTCACACTAGGTGCGTTTAACTCGCAAAAGGTTCATCTCTGAGAATTTTTACAAATGGTTCTTGTAATCAAAATTTTTTCATTTTTCGTCACACTGTGTAATCATATAATACTAGTGTCCGACCGAATGTGATTTTTTGCCGAAGCCGAAGCCGAAGCCGATTCTTCGGCAAAATGGAAATAATCGGCCGAAGGCCGAAGCCGATGCCGAATAAGAAATGAGAAATGTTTTCAAGTAAAAAAAATTATAAAATTTATTCTTTGCTTTTGTTATAAGGGCATTTCCACGAAAATGTCAACCACAGCTGAAAAATTTAATGTATTTCTAAGTCCAATTTTTTAATCTAGTGAAATACTATTGTATAATGGTCGAATACTCGCAATATTGTGGGTATAAAAAGTTATCAATTCTTTTCATTTGTCGATAAACTTGTATAAAAGACGTTAAAACGTATTCATCGAAGATGTATACAATTAAAGTTTAGACGTTTCACCTTTAATTTTACGTTTTTTTTTTCATTTCTTTTTAACTCTTTGAAATCAGAATTTATTTGTTGTAATCGAATTCATATTTTTTTATATCTTCTAATAAATAAAAATCTCGTATCACGATGTTAGTGTTTGAACTCCTCCAAAACCGCTAGATCGATTTGAACGAAATTTTGTTTGTGCATTTGGTAGGTATGAGAATAGGTCGTAAAGTATTTTTCACTCTCCTATCCCCGAGGGGCGTAGTACTTTTTCAAAAACACAAAAATTAATTTAACTTTCGACCCATGTGTCCCACATCAATGAAACAAAGTAGTGCCCTTCGACTAGCAAAATTGAGCGATCTATGAAAAGGGAGGCATGGCACCGCCCATACAATTAAATTTTTTGATTTTTTAAATAGATTTGAAACTACATTTATAACAATGAAAGTCGATATGAAGTAACTTATTGGCCAGGTTTTTTATTTATAAAACTGACACGGGTATTGGAAAACGGGGCAAGAATCCGCCCATACAATTCAAATTTTCAATGCAGAATAGCTATGGAAGTAAAGGAACAGAACATTTTTCTCAGAATGAAGTTACTATCTGGTGGTGGCCTGCTACTGAAAAGCTATAACGGGTATTGTACAAGGTATCACAAATTAAAGAAACTCGATTTGGAGTTACTATTTGGTGATATCCTACTCCTGGGAAATATTCAAAAACGAGAACGGGTATAAGACAAGGAGTGTGGCTCCACCCATAAAAGATAATTTTTTATATTGGAGTGGAGTTTTTATTTGTTGATGGCCTTATATTGGCAAATTGGAACAGGCATTGGACTAGGACGGCAGCAACGCGCCGGGTACCAGCTGGTTTAATAATAAAACTATTTTTAAAAGCCTTAGTTGGTCTTCTTAATTACACATTTTCTTAGCGGATATTTTGTCGCGTGAGTTACGGCAAAGATTTTTTGGAAACTCTACATATTTTTAAATTGGCAAACTTCACTGTTTTTCCGTTGAGAAAATTCGCTGAATTTTACAATCTAAACTTGCTTGTAAAACACACTTCTGTTTTTGTCGCGTGAGTCACTCCCATATTTACCACTGCTTTTCTTAGTTAGTTACAGGAACGACAATTTTGGTAAATCATACCATTACTATTTTTTCTAATGTACTACGGTACATGTACATTAGAATTTTTTTCATTGATAACATAAACTTCTGAGAAAACGAAGCTTAATGACGAACGCATGTCGCGTGAGTTACCATGGAAAAGATATTCATTTCAGTACAAAAAAAATTACTGAAATCATTAAATTCGAGTAAAACGCAAGAGTTTTTTTGCAAAATTCGGATTTTTCTGTTATTGATATACAGACGTCAGGATAAAGTTGAAAAAAATTTAATATATTTTCGATCCAGTGGAGAAAAGCTTCAGAAATGTAATACTAACTGAAATCTGGCAGATAATTTCTAGGGTTAACTCGGCTTTTATATTTCAGTCCATAAAAAATCAAAAACTTTACAGTCGGACTCGCTGCATTTACCATTTGAATAAGATTTTCAAAGAGTGAACACCAACTCATGAAAGAACAGAAAAGGAGAGAAACACAAAACAACCAATGGAAATGTTTCAAATGTGGAATATTTAATGGAGTTCCTGAATAATTAAAAGAAAATTCTAAAAACTTACAAAAAAAAATTGTTTAGCAAAGCAAAACCATTCGGCAAAAATAATCGGCTATTTCGGCCGAAGCAGAAGCCGAAGCCGAAGGTCAAAATATTGGCCGATTATGCCGATTACCGAAGCCGAAGCCGAATAATCGGTCGGACACTATATAATACTCATAATCATATATAAGATAATAGAGAAAATAGGAATCTTGATTTTTTTTTTTCTACGAACTCATGTAGGGTAGAAACAAAATAGAATCAAAACCACAGAGACTGCTGATGAGTCGGAGTAGCGTCCGACGAAACCATGGTCTAGTCTGCTCGGTTTATTCTGCAATTGATTTTGTTGTTGTAGCAACCTGTTGCTTCATGGATTATTTGGCATAAAGCTCAAAATGTAATTGTTAAAATTTATGTTTTTTTTAAAAAATATGTTTTGCCACAATTTTATAACTCAAAAATAGAATCAAGTCAGGTTCATTATTCATTTCTCAGTAGCAAGTCGTGACCTGTAGGGTAGAAAAAAAATCAAGTTTCTAGAAATCAAGTGAAAACTTTTTTCAAGTAAAGGATCCTTCGTAAGCAACGTGACCGATTTTCAACTTTTCAATTCCTCGATGTTTTTAACCGACTTCAAAAAGGAGGAGGTTCTCAAGTTGGTTGGTTTCTCTGTTTTTTTTTTTTTTTTTTTTTTTTTTTTTTTTTGTGAATGTATGTACATCGATTACTCCTAAAGTACTTGCCCGATTGCCGTAAGTTTTTGTCAACATATAGAGATTATCAACGCGGAGGTGCCCGTTTAGGAAAGGGGGCGGTATTCGGAAAAGGGGCGTGTCTCTATAAGAAAAACACTGTATCTCAGTAAATATTGACACTACGGTAATAAAATTCACAGTAAAATTACAAGGGCAAGCACAAGTATTAAAAATTACGATCACTTAAGTGGGCGTAATTCTAAAAAAGGGTGTGGCAATATTGTAAAAACCCTGTATCTCAAAGAAAATTGACACTAGAGTACTGAAATTAAGTACAGAGGTAGGTACAATTATTGGAAATTACTACAACAAAAGTGGGCGTAATTTGACAAAGGGGTGTGGCAATATAAGAGAATTACTGTGTCTCGAATACTATTGATACTAGGGTACAGAAATTTATTACAAAGGTAGGAAAAATTACTACAAATTTTTGTAAAAAAAATAATGGGGTCAATCGAGAAGGGGAGTGGCAATATTAAAAAAAAACACTGTATCTCGATTACTATTGACACTACGATACTAAAATTTAGTACAAAGGTAGGTACAAATATAACAAATTACTGTCAGTAATGTGGGCGGTATTCGATAAAGGGGCGTGTCACTGTAAGAAAAACACTGTATTTCAGTAAATATTGACACTAGAGTACTAGAGTTAATAAATTCACAGAAAAAATGCAAGGGTAGGTAAAAAATAACAGTCAATTAAGTGGGCGTTAGTCGACAAAGAGGTGTGGCAATATTAGAAAAACTGTGTATCTCGAATAATATTGACACTAGAGTACTAAAGTTAACTACAGGGGTAGGCACAGTTATAAAACAATTAATTTCAATACAGTAGACCTTGTTTGATAAAAGGGTGTGGCAATATATAAAATACACTGTATCGCGAATAATATTGACACTAGAGTACTGATATTTAGTATAGAGGTAGGCACACTTATAACAAGTTATTGTGAATAAAGTGGGCGTCATTCGACAAAGGGGTGTGGCAATATTAGAAAACACTAAATCGAATTCTGACACTATTAACTGAAAAATTACAGACGTAGGCACAATTATTACAAATTACTACCGAAGAATTTGGCGTTATTCGACTAAGGGGTGTGGCAGTGTGTAAAAAACTGTATCATATTGACTTAAGGGTGGTAAAATTCATTGTTAGAATGGGTAGAACTATTGAAAACACTATGACAAAGAGTGTGATATTCTCGACAAAGAGGCGTGTCAATATTATAAACACACTTTATTTCAGTCAATATTGACAATGGGGTAGTGATAAAAATACAAGAGAAGGTACTGATAAACATACTGACAAAGACCAGAATAAGAAACGACAGAAAAGCATTTTCCATATTATGAACATAAATAATTGGTGTTAAATTAATTTATACACTTTTTAATATATATCATTTTTTCTAAAAAGAAAGAAATAAAAACTTTTTAACAAAAAAAAAAAAAACCTACTTCAAAATCACTAGAAAGTAAAAAATAATTTTAAATTACTTTTACTATTTATTTCTTGGTCAAATTTGTATTTTTATAATAAATATATTTATTTTTTTATGATAATAAGAGCTTCGAAGTCGGCGCTAATATAATCAGATTTTTTATGCAGCTGCAACACACATATAGCATTTTAATTAAGATTTAAGAAAAATTAAGATTACAAATTAATACAGCGTCACCCAAGCAGGATATTTACAAATAAAAAAGTCTTAAATAGAGTAGGGATGGCGAAAAAATCATGATTTTACATCAATGATTACACGGTTAAAAATTTTGGACTACTTTTTAATCCAAACTTTGGTTTAAAGGAATTTTTAATCCAAAAAGTACTATTTTTTATTCCATACTTAAGTTTAATTTGTTTTTAATCCAAAAAAGTTTAAGTTTAAGACTATTTTTGGACTACTCCGTAGTTTATTTTTTAATTAAATGAAACAAATTGTTTCTTAAAACCTGAACCAAAATATTATTCTATTCATTATTATATTGAGCAGTGTTTCATAATACATAATAAGGGTATTCATGCAAAGCGGCAAGCTTGTATTTTGGGCAATTAGTTATTTTTATCAGTCGATTGTGCATTTGGAGAGATATTTCAGCTGTTAACTTGTTAACAGTCAACTTTTAGCATACATATAAACAGCTGATTGCTGGTTTGTGATATATCTGGTTTGAGTAAACGGTTCTCCATACATTTCATTTATAAGGCTAATATAAACTTATACGGTTTATATCATTTATAAGGGCATTGCCCATTTGCATGGATACCCTTAATGTATATATAGCGAAGTTTATGGCAATATAATAATATGTTCACACGAAGGCCTTTTGGCTGAAAAGCCAACGAAAAGCAGCTCTTTATTTGACAGTTCTTCTATGGCGAAAAGCTGAATATTATGTAGCTTTCCAGCTGAAAAGCCATTGGCACGGACGCGACATTCGCACGGTTTTAATTACTCGAAAAACAAGAAAGAAACAAAAAGAACCGATATGTATTTTAAGTGTTCTAACGCGATGAAAGAGTGATACATTTTATAAAAATATTGGCAAGATTTAGTACAAATTAGTTCAAAGTACGCGACAAAAAAAAAAAAAAATTTTTTAGCTCGTATAGAAATATGCAAAATATAGCATAAATTAAGTTTAAGAACTTTTTTTAATATATATATACATGCTTATGGAGGTCAAAGGATAACTTTTCTTCGTAGACCTATGAAATATGAGAATTATCTCTTACCTTTTTTTCTCACCAGTTCTCACCTTTGTGGATTAAAAAGTAATCCTTTTATATTTTTAACTTTTTTTTTGGACTAAAATCTAATCCTTTTTGGATTATAATATTTTATACTTTCTGCGGATTAAAAATTATTCCTTTTTGGATTAAAAAATTTTAAACTTTTTGCGGATTAAAAATAAGTCCTTTTTGGATTTGAAAATTTAAAACTTTTCATTGGATTAAAAAGTAATCTTTTTTTGGTCGTGTCCTATATGTAATCCAAAAAAGATTAAAATTTAGCCCAAGATTTTTAACCGTGTAGCGCTGACTAGAAGCTTTTATTATCATAAAAAAATAAATATATTTATTATAAAAATACAAATTTGACCAAGAAATAAATAGAAAAAGTAATTTAAAATTATTTTTTACTTTCTAGTGATTTTGAAGTAGGTTTTTTTTTTTTTTGTTAAAAAGTTTTTATTGTTCTCAGCTCTACTGAGAGGAGCCATTCTTCACTTTACCCTGTTGAAAGCAGACCGGTCAAGTGCATTTGGGAATATAAAAGTGACATTGATTTTTTTTAGAAAAATCAATGGCATGAATTCGAGGATTCTCATCAGGCCCTCAATAATCAAATCAGAAAGAAATCACCAAAAATAATATGAACGTGCAAAAAAGAAACATCAAGAAAAAAAGTTATTAAAAAACGAAATTGGATGAATAATTTTGCACCACCTTGTACGTCACACTCTTCGTCACTGGCTAAGGACTCAATTGAATTTATTAATGGTATATCTAGGGAAACTTCTTCAGAAACTTCTTTTTAACAATTTTTTTATTATTATTTTTAAAATGGCTAATTTAGCTTCAGTGCCACCCCTCAAATAATGCCGCCCAAGGCAACCCATTGGAATTTAGGGTTATTTATAAAAAGTACTCAATCTGCACATACCCATCTACCAAAGTCACTATGAATACCCCTAAAGCTTTTCCATTTTTGTATAATTCAATTTAAATTTAATTATCTTTAAACAACTTCTAAGAGAACTCTCATTAAGTTATTCCTTAAAGTTATTCTATTTTTGTATAATTCAATTTTAATTTAATTATCTTTAAACAACTTCGAAGAGAACTCTCATTAAGTTTTCAATAATTGCTAAGGAGTGAAAATGCATTTCTTAAAAACTGTGCTTTTTATTTTGCCACAGCTGTACCTACTCAATTTGCAATTATAAAATAGCGCAATTAAAAAGCAACATAAGTTAAACAGTGAGTTTCTCACCCACACATGCAAATACTATGAAAACTCGCACAGTTATTTGCAATAATTGCTTAAATGTCAAACACTCAAAGTTTGTTGTTTTCATGTTTTTTTTTTTTTTTCTTTTATATTTATTGGTAACAATCAGTGATGACTAAAATTTTTAATATAACAAAAAATTTTTAAAAGCAAACAAATTGAAACAATAACAAAAATCATGTCATGCAGTGTGCGGCATTTTGTTGTAAGCAATCAAGCAAATGTCAAGCGACGATGACAGTGACAGCAAAAACAAAAACATCAGCAGCAATGTTTTAAGCAAACAGTAACGTTATTTTTAAATATGGCGACAATGTCAATGAGAACGAGGAGGGAAAGGCGAAAGTAAGCGGCAGTTTTTTTTTTTTTTTTTACTCTCAATTTGTGAAAATCTGGCAGGCATGTAAATTGGTTAGAACGCCGCGAGAGTGGGTCTCAAAATAGTGACCATAACCTTGCGATCAATCAGTGCAAAAATATTATGCACAGCAGAGATGATACGAATAAATATGGCCTCGATTTGTTTGAAGTTAAAAATGAATTTTTTAACAATTTTTTTATTTTTTATGAGATGAAAAAATGGTGACGAATGGCAAGCGAGGAAAAGTAGCAATTAAAAACGAGGAGCAAAGGGTACCGCTATGTAAGTCAATCAAGTAAAAATCAACAACATGTAGTCAATAAAACAAAAAAAGAAAATATAACCGTTTTTTGATACATATACAATTCAAGGAAATGCCGTAAAATGCGCCTCTTGTGGGTGTGCCGTCGTTGCCAGGCCAAAAAGATAAATGAGCAAAAGAGAAAAAAAAATAAATTGCCATCGATAGGTTGGACACGAGTTTATATTATTTTTTAAGTGAATTTTAATTTATTGCAATTGGCATGAGCGCAGGTTCCAAAGTTGCAGCACAAGGACGTGCAAGCATAAAAACAAACTCAAAAAAATTTAACAACAACAACAACAACGTTAACTGCACCACAAAGTGAACTTAATATGGCTTTTAGTTCAAATGCACTCAACTTCAATTTCACAGGATCAACTTTAATTTCCATTTCATTCAATTCGATGGTTGCCATGTTGAAAAGGCAACGACAAAAAATTGCATATATTTACAAAAAAACAACAACAACAGCAACATTAAATAATATATACCATAGAGAAAACAAAATTCAATTAAAAATAATGCAAGATGAAATAACAGAGCGAGAATAAAGTAAAAGAAATAATGAAAAAAACAAGAGAACACATAAAAAACAACACACGATTAACTATGCGAACAACATGCTGCATGTTGCTGCTGCTGTTGCTTGATGATGATGTTGATGCTGATGATGCTGCTGATGCCATGGTTTGGCGCAATAACCATTGTAGCTGGCGCTTGCAAGGTTGCCAAAGCGCTCTGATTTATTATTTTTTTGTTTTGTTTTGTTAGCAGATTGCTTTGATTGAGCGCTTTGAGTTTTAACTATACAGCAACAGCTTTAATTAATCTTCCATTAAAATTGGTCTTGTTCCTTTTATGTTTTTTTTTTTTGTTTTTCTTCGTTTCAAAACAAGATCCGGATAGAACGTGGATTGCATAGAAATTGATTAGAACAAAATTAATGTTGAACAAGTTGATGTTTTTTTTTTTTGGTAATTTTTACCTGTCAGCAGAGAGATTCAAGGTGCTTATAAGTTCTTCGGCAATTTTTAATTTTTGTTCCAAATTACTTGTTTGCTTGTATTTTATGCATTTATCACGTTGTTATTAATTGATAACGCCTGTTAGAAAAACTTTTTTAGAACAACCTTAAAATTATAAATTCCAAACTAACAGACAAACGTAATTTTTCGAATTTGAAATTTTCTAGCATTCCATAGTGATTCCACGTCACAAAAAATAACAACTTAAGCATATTTATATATAACAACGAAACTCTAAAGTCGGTCTAGCCTGACTATGTAATACCCTCAACATCCTATCATATTTTGATATATATTGATATAGTTAAACAAATATAAATAACTTCTTATATTTTTTCAAAAACTATATATTTCTTAACAGCTTTTAGCAGGTTTCATTAATGTGGGTTGTATGGGAGTTGGGCGTGTTCGTGGGCGGGTGACGCCCTATTTACGTGCACATCTTAATTTTGATATAAAAAATCCTCCCATACCAAGTTTAATCTATAGAATATATATATTTTTCTATACCGGACTATAGGCCCGTAGCCAGGAGAGGGCAAGGGGGAAATGCCCCCTAGCAATGTAATTTTCCCCCTCTAGCCGAATTGAATCAGTTAAAAAATATCTATTATCAACATTATTTCAAATACACTTATGTCAACAACAATTTTCAAAAAATCTAAGATGTCCTGAATTTGTCTATGTCGACACATGCGAGTGTTTTGGACGGGAACGAAATAGTAGAGTGCCATTTACTGCTTACGGTAATGAAAACACCAAAATTTAAAATAATTCTATGTTCATTCTTGAAAATTCTACTAGAATCGAACCGGTTCTAAGGTGCCTTCAAGATTATCGCTTGAATAAAGTATTCGAAACTATATTACAAGACTCTAAGCGGTTACTAGATAAAGAAGGCACTATCAATTCAAGTGAGAGTCCAAATAGAAAAAGGAAACCCAATCGCAACCTTGCCAATTTCATTTTAACAGAAAGTTCTGGCATTTACACTGAGTATACGACAAATATGTATGTCACTAAAATGGCTTTACTTTTCCATAATAGATTTAGTTTTCAGCAAGAGCACAACAAAACGACAGGAAAAGAAAAACAAAGAAAACAAAAATATAATTCCACTCCAGCTCGATTCCAGCAGCAAACACTCGAGCTTCCAGCGAATAATTCGGATGTCAGCATTGTCTGGATACTACCTTTGTATCGATTCGCAGTCGTCACAAACTGTGCTAAGCAGCAATCGTTGTTTACGAACTCGAGCAGTATGCATGCATTTTTTTTTTGTGCGATTGTGGCTGACGACGATTTTTATTCGAATGGCAAAACTTGACGAATGGTCTCATGCAGTTCTCTGGTGTGTATGTTACAAGTAGACTCCGAAACCGCTAAACCAATTGTTATAAAATTTTCAGAGGACACTCTAGCAAAGTCTTGAGAGTGTTCCTGTGAAGTTTGATTCCGAAAAAACAAAGGGGCGTGGCATCTCCCATACAACCATAATTTTCAAAATCGAATAGCTTTGAAAGCAATCGTTGTTTACGAACTCGAGTGGTATGCATGCATTTTTTTTTTGTGCTATTGTGGCTGACTACGATTTTTATTCGAGTGGCAAAAATTGATGAATGGTCTCATCTAGTTCTCTGGTATGTATGTTACAAGTAGACTCTGAAACCAATTGTTATAAAATTTTCAGAGGAAACTCTAGCAAAGTCTTGAGAGTGTTCCTGTGAAGTTTGATTCCGAAAAAACAAAGGGGCGTGGCATCTCCCATACAACCATAATTTTCAAAATCGAATAGCTTTGAAAGCAATCGTTGTTTACGAACTCGAGTGGTATGCATGCATTTTTTTTTGAGCTATTGTGGCTGACTACGATTTTTATTCGAGTGGCAAAAATTGACGAATGGTCTCATCTAGTTCTCTGGTATGTATGTTACAAGTAGACTCCGAAACCGCTAAGCCAATTATTATAAAATTTTCAGAGGAAACTCTAGCAAAGTCTTGAGAGTGTTCCTGTGAAGTTTGATTCCGAAAAAACAAAGGGGCGTGGCATCTCCCATACAACCAAAATTTAAAAATCGAATAGCTTTGAAACTACATAATGCACAGCCTCAAAATTTGGTATTTGCGCTCAATTTCCACGTGCTCTTTTACTGGTAATATTTTATAAGCGTTGCAAAAGGAGCGTGGCACTTTTTAAGCATTCTAAATTTTCTGTATTTATGATTTATGTATTTATAAAACTCGGACCAAATATAATATTAAGTCTAATATTAAGACTGAAAAAATTCAGCGAGCATTTGCAAGTAAAAGTATGTGAGCATTAAAATTCAGAATGGAGTTACCATTTGGTAATGTCCTTCTGCTAGAAAACTGGGCCGTGCTTGGGACAAGTGAGTGTGCCTTCAAAAACAAGCTTAAATTTTGGTCGAATGGGTTTTGAAGGCACAGATGAAGAACTATACTATATATATATATATATATTCATAGTGAACGCCGATTCAGACAGGCAGGCAGGTGTGGAAACAAGCGAGATAGGTAGATATTTGTGTCTCGTCTGTTCACACAGATTTCAACCTGCCTGTCTGAATCGGCGTTTACTATGCAAGCGGCCTTAGGCGTAGCAACGCGCGCCGGGTAGCGCTAGTTGTATTTAAATTTAAAGACATACAGTGGCGGAAAAAATCTAAGTACGACCCCTTTTTCTTGAATTTTTCAAGTTCTGTAAGATTAGAAAAAAAAAGTAAGGATGCAGATTTGTTGCACATCTTATTACTATATAATAAATATAAAAAAGGATAATACTCCAATATTAACTAATGAAGTTATTCACTTTAAACTGAAGCTTGTGGTAACAAGGTTTAATTTTTATCTGCTCTATTTGAACCAGCTTTGTGGTAATAATGTCCTCAGTTTTGTGAATAGGTCAAAGCTGAGGATTTAATATTTAATATATTGATAAACCTTCCAAGTCACCATAAAATCAATTACATAACAAAAAAATGGCCATTTCTGACTAATGCCGGGCATGTGAGCAGAAAATTTTTTATGGATTTAAAATCTCTTAAATATGTACATAACTAAATTTGTTACAAATCATAACTAATTGTTATTTATTTCAAAATTACGTCAGAATAAGGATTCAAATTAAAAAAATTTGTTGAAACTATGTCCGGAAATACATAATTCATAAATTATACCTTCTTACTCTAACACAACTCATATATAAACTCACCTGAATAGCATTTTTAAAAGTTTGAACAGCATTCCACCTTTTAAATGCGTTTCCGTATCCAAGAGGGCGCTGCAATAAGACTTCAAAACGCAAGCGCGTCCATCAAAACCATGTCTGGAATGCAAAACAAATAAGAAATCTTAAATTTTTTGATCACAATACATTTAAGTAGTTAAAATTTTAAAATAATTTGGCAGCACAACATTTGTTGCCAATAGCCAGACAAAAAAAAACAAAAACAAAAAACTTACACTGACAGTGATTCTTCCAGAACGTTCAGCACATCGCGCTTAAAGAAAGGACGCAGTCGGTCGGCCTTGTCGGGAAATGGATAATTAAAACGAAAGCCAAAAGCATGCGCCCACAAAGTGTTAATCTGAATGACGTTGTTCTTGACATTTGTGCGCCACTGTAGATAATATATTTCAAAAATAAATATCAAAGAAATTGCAATTTCAATAATATATTTAAAAACAACCTACAGACATGCGAGTACCGCGAGTGAAGTCCAGATAACGTTTACCACGTCTCAGCTTGATATTTGAATCAGCCACAGCAACAACTGGCAAAGAACTTGTTAAACTGCAGCAACTATTGTTCACGCTAGACTGCTGATCTACTACCAGACTATCTGCTAAACTCTCAGCAACAACGCCATTGCCAGCAACTAATAGCAACAACAAGAAACTAGCCATTGTTGCTGACTTAAAATAAAATTTCAGTTGCAACATAATGTTAAAATAAAATAGTTTTAAATTTACAAAGAAGTGCAAAATATTACTTCTTAATTGAACAATGAAACAAGCGACAGCAGTTGCAAATTGCCAACAACAACAACAACAACAACAACAATGTTGGTGACAAATAAAAATGTTAAGCAACTTTTGCTATAGCTTTGTTGCAGTTTTATAATTTCTACCGTGATTTTTTTTTTTGTTTGTTGTTTGTTTTTGTTAAATTTTTATTGTCTCTGTGAATAATTAGTTTGCAAGACTTTTTTAATGCAACAGTGTTGCCAACGTAAGCGTTAAATTTTATCACTAAAGCAGCAGAAACTGTCACTCGTTGTTGTTCAGCGGCTCTACTGGCGTCTGTCAAGCAATTATTCGAGTGAACAACAATTGTTGTCAGTAGCACGCAATGCGCGTTGAAATTTCCGTTGATCTCATTCTTGGCATATTTTTTTTCTTTTTATTTGTTCTTCGTGTCACTTTTATTTTGTTGTTGCGAAGAAAGACTTTACAAGTTGACAATTGCCGTAGCTGAAACACTCAACTGAACCAGAGTTTATTTAATTTTTTTCTAATAATGAAAAGTGGTCAGAAATAATTCAACGATTACCATTGCTTGTCACACAATATTTTTGAAGCTGCAACTAAAGTACTTGATGATCAAAGTGTAGCGTTTTTGTCTTAGCAAAAGCTGTGCATCTGAAAAGCTCTTGGAAGATTAAAAGGAATAAAGCCAGGTTAATGATTTTAAGCCCAACAAAAAAATTTATTTTTAAATATTTAACCCATTCACTGCGGGGTTTTATTTAAAAAACTGCAGAAAATATATAAACTTTAATTTCAGTTAACGAAATAAAACAAAAAAATTTAGTTATTTGAGACACATGAGAATTTCCTAATATTTTCGGTTAGTTCAGACATTACAGGAAAAACACAACCGTCCAACAAATGAAGGAGATCATCAATATAAGGCATTCAAACGAATGCCTCTAAGAGGTGATTTTTTTGCTATTTTTTTGTTTTTTCAGTATGGATCTCTAAATTTGATCCTAAAAATTCTCTAAAAATGATAAAAAGCTTCCATGAAAAAGAGAAATAAATAAAAATATATCGTGTTCAGAGAGAAAGACTTTTTTTATTTTTAAGAAAAGATTTGTTTTATTAAAGAAAATACTTCGCATAATTTTTTATCAAAATATAGGAACAATTTTTCATTTTCACTTAATTTTTCTCTAGAAATGAGAATTTTTTTGTGCGAGACAAATACTTATCATTATTAGAGTCATTGAAATATTTCCATTTCTCACAAGTGAAGAAACTTCGAAAATTTTAAAAATTATTCTAATTATAGAATGTTTGTACAAAGGACACCGTCAGGACATTTTGGCCGTACAGAAGCTGTACAGCAGTGGTAGTGGTCAATTTAAAATGAACTTACTTCAGCGTTGTTTCGGATCTTTAGAATCGGACAAAATATTTTTAAATCGCCAGTACAGCGGTTTACGGACTTTTTTCTTGTTGTAAAAAGGTTATACGACGGTTTTAGGCAGTTATACGAAGGTTTTAAGGCTTGCGTTATAATATTTTCAATTTTACTTAAAATCGGATAATATTGGACAATTTAGAGAAATTTTTATGAAACAGATTCGAGAAAATACAATGGAAAATTATGAATTGTAAATTTTTGCTCCAGTTTCGGAACTCAATCGGTAACCAGTTTTTTTTTACTGAATCACATGACTTCACTAAAAACTTAATTCTTGCAGAGTTTGGTTGAGTTTGTGTTTTAAAAAATTATTATAAAAAGGAACAAAAATAATAATTTTAGGGGAAATTCCTTTAATCATTGCGGTGGCGAGGGACTCGAACGCTCTTCCTCAAATTCAGGCTTTCTTATTTCGTATTACTTTTGAATTAAATTTCATCCAAATATTTCAAGTCGTTTAAGTGGGTTCCAAGCCCGAAGTTGAAAAGACAACTCAAATCGAAGTATTTTCAACAACACTGAGAAAAAACACATACCTTGCTCCGGTAAAAAATTTCTCTATTTTTGATAATAGCAATTTTCTCAAATAAAATTTTCTTCAATTAGAATTAATTTTCACATTTTCGTAGAAATATTTCTTTACTTCTAGGAAATGGAAATATTTCAATGTCTCTAATAATGATAAGTATTTTTCTCGCACAAAAAATTTCTCATTTATAGAGAAATTTTATTGAAAATAATAAACTTTTCTTATATTTTGATAAAAAATTCACTATGAGAAGTATTTTCTTCAATAAAAACAAATATTTTCTCAAAAACAAAAAAGTATTTTTCTCCAAAACGATATATTTTTCTATTCATGGAAGCTTTTTATCATTTTTAGAGAATTTTTAGTATCGCAATTAGAGAATATGTAGCTTTCTCTGGAGCAAAGTCTATACCATTTTTCTCTAAATATGATGGCTTTTTTATCATATTCCGAGACACTTTTTTCTGAGTGAACTCTTCAAGTAGTCAGAATTAGTCTCAAGGAAAAAACATGAAAAATTTAGTAGATTATGCATCAAACACAATCGATTTGAAATAAACATTTGGGGTTTTTACTCATTTGATAAAATGTGTGATTGCTTTTCATATACTTTTCATACTTTGATTTAATCCTATTTTGCTTGGTACCACAATAATTTTTGGAGTGGTTTAAGCCCAAAACCCCCCTTGGTTGCGCTAATGGCAGGCATTGAAGTTTCACTCCAAAAAAAATTATGTACTCTCTATTGCAATTTTTCTGTTTTTTTTTTCAATTTTCAAAAACCAAACGCTTAAAAATGCACCCTTTCCATAAATATCTCTTGTCACGGTGTTTGTGATCGCTCTCCTTCCTTTTCCTTCTTTTTCCTTTTCCTTCGTAAGTTATTTTTCACTCTCCTACCCGAGAGGGCCGTGTCACTTTTTTAAGAACACAAATTTTCGGGTTAACTTTCGATCTATAAGTCACACATCAATGAAACTCGGTACGAACTTACTATTAAATCGTGCCCTCTGACTGAAAACTTTGAGCGATCATTGGAAAGGGAGCGTGGCACTGTCCATATAATTCTATTTTTTCATAGAATAGATTTGGAACTAAGTATTGCATAACATTGAAACTCAGTATGAAGTTTTTTATTCCTTCTAGATCTTTCAATTATAAGTCCAACATGGACATTGGAATACGGGGTGTGGCCCACCCAAACATATCGCATTTTTAATACAGAAAAACTACGTGAGTAAGAGTCACAGAACATTTAAACTCAGAATGTAGTACTATATGGTGGTGTCTTGCTAATAGGAGACTAGAACTGACATGTGAAGGTGTCATCATTCAAGTTCGATGACTATAACTACTATCTATAAAAAAAAATTATTTTCCTATCATCCTAAACATGATCATTCATTCAAATTTTAAATGAATTATCAACAATTATTTTTTCTGCAAAAAAAATTAGGGCAACAAATCAAGCCTGAGGTTGCGGCCAGAGTGAATCCAGATTCAGACAGGCAAACAATACGAGATACAAATAGCTATCTATCTCGCTATAATCTTGTTCACACAGATTTCAGCCTGCCTGTCTGCATTTGGGTTCACTGAGGCCGTAACCATAGTTATGAAAACTGGAACTGCAAATAATGTTACAAGAGAAGAGGTTCTCATATTTACAACCTAACACTATGTAAATACAAACTACACTATGCGCTAAAATCAGAAAAAAAATTCGGTACACCGCATCCGATTATATTTTTTTTATAGATTCGGGGTCTCTAAACACGAAAATCGAAAAAACTTTTTATGCATACTTTTTTTCAATTTTCAAATTTTTCTCGCTTTTTTTAAATATAGTCGCATGATTCTAAAAGTTAAAAACATAAAAGTAGTACCGAAAGGGTTAAATACATGCAAAAATTTTAACAATCATCAAGGCCTTGTTCGGTAACTTATAAAAACTTTTCGCATCAACAACTTTATTCAAGTAAATTTCTGACTTAAAAGCCAGCTGCCGTGCTTTCTCTCCCACTCTCTCTCACTTTTTGTGCCTGCTCTCTACCTGTTTCAACTGTATTCAATGTGTTTATCCATTAAATTTGGCTTCATTTGCATAAATTATTTATTTTAATCAGACGCTAATTGAAGATGCAATGGAAGTGAAGTAAAATGAAACAAAACAAAATTAAAAAACGAGCCCGCGTTGTCAACGTTTAGAGTAAATCTCGGAAAGCGACAAAATCTCTGCAAGGATTCGCAAATAGTAAGCACGGAGTCAGTGATGAGAAGGAAGATAAGGCAAGGATTAAATATTTGAGTCAAACGCTGATAGAAGTAGAAGCAGCCGACACTAGGAATGTTCTTTAATGACTTCAAATGCTAACAATAATTCAAGTCAGCTGAAGCGGAAACGGAAGTGGTGGCATTTAAAAGCGCCAAAACGTAGTCAAACTCAAGCCACGCTATATTAAAAGAGCTTTATTCACTTTGAGTATTATTGTATATATATTTTTTTTTTTAATACAACAAAGTTTTCACTCAATGATTTAAAACTTCACATTTCTCTTTACTTATACGACACTCTCAATAAATTATTGTACGTTTTTTTTTTTGTTGTTTTTGTTTTTGTAAATTGAGTTTCTGGCTTCATTTTCGTTGCAATCAATTTAAAATAATTGCACAAATAAATTTTGTATTATTCCCATTTAATTAGTGAAATAATTAATACAACCACATGCTGCGTGTGGCATGTGGCATGCGGCATGCGGCAATCAGAACGTGTTAAAGTACTTTCAATATAAATTTTATTAAAACAAAAACACGCTGCAATTAGTTGTTGAGGTTAATCAAAAGTTAAGTTTAGGCAATGATTTTCAATATCAAATCAACATCAAAATCAAAAGCAAAAACAAAAACTTAGGAAAATTTCAAAATTGTAACCAAAAATAATTATACGTGAGAGCTTGCTTAGTGGTAATAAATCAAAGTTATGTATATAATTAGAGCAAGTTGTAAAACTTATAACTAAACTTAAGCTGTATAAAATTTGAAATTGTGCCGAGAATAATTCAACTGCTTTTTTAGCCCTCTGTGAATATTTTTAAGGGTATGACTTTTTTCAGAAGATAAAACAATCCTTTTAAAATTATGCTAAGGAGTTCATATATACTAAAAAATATTTTATAAAAAATTTTACTATAGGTTCGTGAATATAAAGAAGCATATATTTGATCAGTAAAGCATATATTTCGGAAACTTATTACACTTTATTTACATCTTATTGATCTACACTGTACCAAACAGTACAAAATAATTATGAATTTTTACATGATCTTCATGAATAGCATCCATGCATTTTGGTCCAGTACTTAAAAGAAAATAGAACGAGTACATGAATATTTCATAAGTCCACATAAGTTCAAAAAAAGTGTGTATAAATAATACAATTAAAAATTTCGCGAATACCGTGCAAAAATACAAGAGCAACATGAATAATTCATAATTTGTGTGAATAAAATTCATTAAATTCATGTGCAAATACGATAAGAACAATTACAGAAAGATTATTTCATGTAAATATTGGTCGCGGCACTGCACAATGGTTCCAAATCGAAAAAAACGACCAAAACCTCCAGATCTCTAATCACGAATCTGAAGTTAAAAATTTGAAATTCAAAATGACGACCATGAGCATGCGAAATTTATTGCATGCATTTCAAATTTGATGTCCCGAAAGTTTTCGGGGTCGCTGATCACGAATCTGAAGTCAAAAATTAAAAAATACAAAATGATGGCTTAAAAATGGCAGCCATGAACTTGCTAACTTTCATTATAGCTATATTATGCATTTAAAATTTTAAGCCCGGAAGGATTTAGATGACATGAATCTGAAGCAGGCGCGCACCCAGGAAAACATTTTGGGGGATTTTATCTCTTTATTTTCAGACTTATTTAAATTTGTTATTCATTAAATAATGAAAACAATGTTCATTTTTCTTTTATTTTGGGCCAATGCAATTGAAATATTCTCAATATTATTTTCTAGACCCCTTACGAACACTTAACAGAGGTAGACCAGTTATTAACCCAGTCTGCCCAGTTTTATTAACCCATTTCAGACTGGAACCAGATCCACTCATAAAATTTTGATAAAATTCCATACACGATTGTATGATCAATTGATTCAAAATGAACAAAAACAAACATTCAGCTCCATACCTCAATGCGTTGCTTAGATATTCATTGGATATTTTTCAACCCATTAGGCCATCGTGATAGCTTTTCTGCGAATTTTTTTAAAATAATTGTAATGCGTATTTAACGACAAAACTGAATTTCGTTTTTCGAAAGAAAGTTTGAATTTGTATTTTGCTAGAAAATGTGAAGAAATTGAGAACAAAGAACCAAAAAAAGTACTATACTAAGGTACAATACTTAATTTATTTTGTAATTTCGAACATCAATTTCAAAAATATTAATTTTATTAATAAATTTTACGTGCTTCATCACGTGTCAACAAAAAATAAAAAATTTTCAGATTTCATTATAAAATTAAAAAAATATTTTGAAAATTTATTTAAAATAGAAGAAAAATTTTTAAAGCTAGATTTGCTACTATCGTTTCATTATTTAATTTTGAATTTTGTGAAATCAATTGTATAATGCCAGTTGTTAGAAAATATTTTGTTTTGATGAAAGTTACTTACTTACTTAGGTGGCCATGAAAACCCGTTGACGGGTTATGGCCGACTTCATCGGCTCTCGCCAGGCATCTCTGCTTCGCGCGCGCCGTTACCAATCTCTTTCACCAAGCGCGGTAAGAGCTTTCGCGGCCTAGTCAATCCACCGGAGGCATAGTCTTCCTCTTCGTCGTCGACCCTCGGCTTTGGCCTCAAACACCTTTTTCGCTGGAGCTTCTTCATCCATACGAAAGACATGACATGACTTTGTCAATGTCGTCGTAAAGCTCTTACAGTTCGTGGTTCATTCGAGTGCAATAGTCGTCGCCAACCCGAACAGGACCAAAGATTTTGCGAAGAACTTTCCTCTCGAGCACCCAAAGAGCGGCTGCATCTGTTTGCGATACCACCCATGCCTCAGCACCTTAGAGAAGCACAGGTATGATGAGCGTCTTGTAGAGTGCTAGTTTTATCGATCGAGATAAGTCTCTGGGACCTAATTGCTTACTTAGCCCATAGTAGCACCTATTAGCAATTGTTAATCTTCGTTTTATCTTCAGGCTGACATTGTTGTTGCTGTTTACGGCGGTGACAAGGTAGTAAACTCCTTGACAACTTCAAAGTTATGTTTACCTGCTGTAACATGGGAGCCTAGACGCCACACTTCCCTATTTGCAGACAGCATATACTTTGTTTTGCCCTCGTTCGCCATCAAACCTTTTTTGGCTGATTCCTTTTCGTTAGCGGCGAAAGCAGCGGTTACATCTCTCTTGGTTCTGCCGATAATATCGATATCATCAGCATACGCAAGGAGCTGGACACCTTTGTAGAATATGGTTCCATTGCAATGTACACCTGATAATATTGAATAGATCGCATGATAGCGGGACGCCTTGTCTGAAACCTCGTTCAGTATTAAAGGTTTCGGAGAGGTCATTTCCTACCTTGACGGAGCTGCATGTATTGCTCAACGTCATCTTGCAGAGCCTTATCAACTTTGCAGGTATACCGAACTCAGACATTGTTGCGTACAGGCAATCCCGAATCGGGCTATCGAACGCAATTTTGTAATCAACAAAGAGATGATGGATTTGGCGTAGTGTAAAAATCTGGTCTATGGTAGACTTGCCAGGACGAAAGCCATACTGATAAGGTCCAATCAGTGTTTTGGTATGCGGCTTCAATCTTTCACACAATCGCTCGAAAGAACCTTGTATGCGATGGAAATAAGACTGATACCTCGGTAGTTGTATACATTGTATATAAGATATGAATTGAATTTACGTTTCTTATTTTAAAAGCACTAAATATAATTTAATTGAAAACTATGTGTATTCTTCTTCTTATAAAACGTATTCATGAGAACTCGTGAGTCAAATATGACATCGTGATCTTGCGTGATCGTATAAAAAAAAATAATTTTTAGTCGTGAGCGTGCGTGATCGTGAGTCAAAATTACTCACGCGCCCATCTCTAATTAAAACTATTGTTTACTGGTGCGATGAGACTTACAAAAAAAAAGCACACAATTTGTTTGGAAAGTCTATGAAATTTAAACTTTCCCGATAAAATATTTAAACATGAGAATAGGCCACAAAAAAATTAAATTTTTTTTGGGTACTTTTTTTTAATGTAATAAAATTTTTCTTTAAGGAAAATAAATGCATTTCAATAAAACCAAAATTTTATTATAAAGAGTAACAAATTTAAAAAAAACAAAAAAAAAAGGTAAGTTTACAAATTGCCTTAAATCCAACATAAATTAATCTTTGATATCGACTAAATATTATTAAAAACAACAAAAATGACAACAAAATTTTCTTATAAAAAGTTTGTACCATCTTGTGTTGTTTTGTAAGAGCTTTCGTTTGGTACCAAATTTGTAAATGTTCCCATTAAAAATAGCAAAATTATAGCAAAAAAACGAAATTTTCGCTGATTTTTAACGCGAGTTTGATACCCTAAACCATGGATTGAGCACGTATAAAAAAATACGTCGACCTTACATTTTTGTCTTTTTTTATATATCCGAAAATCATTCAAATCGGAGACTGACACCGAGGACCTTGCCTTGTGAGTCAAATTTTTAAAAAAATTTACATTTTCATTGTATTTTTTTCAAAAATGGATATGTATATTTTACTTTTTTCTGATTTTTTCTTGTGATCTAATACAAGAATGTATAAAACATTACTTATACAAATAATACAACAAATGTTCGAACTTGGCTTAAAATATGATTTTTTTTTTTTTTTTGTTAAATTTTTGTTAACCTTTTAAGGCGTCAAAAATCAATAAAAATATTTTTAAAAAAATTGTAACCGCAGTTTTTTTTATTAATCTATATGAAATAGGTATCTTAAATACAACATTTTTTTTTCAAGCATTTTTAAAAATGAAGTTTTCGCGACTTTTTCATGATTGGAACCAATGTGCCTGAGGTGGCCCATCCGTTATCTCCAATTTTGTTTTATTTCTTTCAGCATTTCAGCCGGTATTTCACCAAAGACAGATTTAATGTTGTCATCCAGGGCTGCAATTGTGACTGGCTTGTTCCTGTACACGAGAGACTTTGCATAGCTCCACAAAAAACAATCTAATGGGGTCAAATCGTATGCTCTTGGTGGCCATTGGGCTGCTCCAAAACGTGAGATTAATTACTCACCAAACTCGCTTCTTACTAGGTTCATTGTTTCACCTACCTACTACATGTCAACCAAGGCCAATTCTTCCATTGTTGGCAAAAAAAAAAAATCGGTCAATTTTAAAATCAAATTGTATATCACTTAAGCTATGTATAATTGCTTGGAGCTTATGTACAAATACACTTGATCAGTGAACACAAAATGCATGTAGTTTTCTTATGAATGTATGCAGAATTCATATTTTCAATGTAGGTCATAGAAATTGCTTTCATATTGCATATATACAAAATAAGAAGAAGCGAAAAATTATTTCAATAAATACATCATAATAAACTATGTTCAATGGTGCAAACACCAGAAAAATAAATCGTCAAAGTCTCAACAAAAATCGTGATTTCCATGCTTGAGATTCTAGTCAGCAAAGTTCAAGGAACCAATATGAACCAACATGAACCAATAATTAGAATAAATATAAGTGCTCATCCAAACAACGACAACAACAACAAAAACAACAACAAAAGCTACTACAACAAAATTACAGCTAATTAATACAGCAAACATAGAATATTTCTTCACAAGCAGCTGTTAATGACAAAGATATTTAGAACTCTGATAACGGCACGTCCCAATAACGGAAGAAACTAAGACATGTTATATTTGAACAAGTAATTAGCAAGTAAGTAGCTGGTATATTCAGTTCGTTTTGTTGATTTATTATGTTTATATGTAGAACATTTTGCATGCATTCAACTTATATCGAAAAAGATCAATAATTATAGTTCTGAAAATTCTTGCACGATCGTGATGAATTTATTATTTTTAAATAATGTACATATCGACCGTTAAAATAACTGTGCTTCTTGATATGTTTTTATTGTTGTTAATTAACACTTTCATGGTAAAAACAACACACAATCAACTGTAGAAAGATTTTGTTAAAACTGATGTCCGTTTAAAGAAAATGCAACTTTTTGTTAGTTTTTAACATAGAAGCAAATATGCACAAGAAGCAACATAAGCAAATAAAAAATGTTTTTAAATATTGAAACTGTTCTTCTCTAAACCAACTTGATAATATACCCGGTGTTACTTACTTACTTACCCGGTAAATTTAGAATTTAGAATTTAGAATTTAGAATTTAGAATTTAGAATTTAGAATTTAGAATTTAGAATTTAGAATTTAGAATTTAGAATTTAGAATTTAGAATTTAGAATTTAGAATTTAGAATTTAGAATTTAGAATTTAGAATTTAGAATTTAGAATTTAGAATTTAGAATTTAGAATTTAGAATTTAGAATTTAGAATTTAGAATTTAGAATTTAGAATTTAGAATTTAGAATTTAGAATTTAGAATTTAGAATTTAGAATTTAGAATTTAGAATTTAGAATTTAGAATTTAGAATTTAGAATTTAGAATTTAGAATTTAGAATTTAGAATTTAGAATTTAGAATTTAGAATTTAGAATTTAGAATTTAGAATTTAGAATTTAGAATTTAGAATTTAGAATTTAGAATTTAGAATTTAGAATTTAGAATTTAGAATTTAGAATTTAGAATTTAGAATTTAGAATTTAGAATTTAGAATTTAGAATTTAGAATTTAGAACTTAGAATTTAGAATTTAGAATGTAGAATTTAGAATGTAGAATTTAGAATGTAGAATTTAGAATTTAGAATTTAGAATTTAGAATTTAGAATTTAGAATTTAGAATTTAGAATTTAGAATTTAGAATTTAGAATTTAGAATTTAGAATTTAGAATGTAGAATTTAGAATTTAGAATTTAGAATTTAGAATTTAGAATTTAGAATTTAGAATTTAGAATTTAGAATTTAGAATTTAGAATTTAGAATTTAGAATTTAGAATTTAGAATTTAGAATTTAGAATTTAGAATTTAGAATTTAGAATTTAGAATTTAGAATTTAGAATTTAGAATTTAGAATTTAGAATTTAGAATTTAGAATTTAGAATTAAGAATTTAGAATTAAGAAATTAGAATTTAGAATTTAGAATTTAGAATTTAGAATTTAGAATTTTTAGAATTTAGAATTTAGAATTTAGAATTTAGAATTTAGAATTTAGAATTTAGAATTTAGAATTTAGAATTTAGAATTTAGAATTTAGAATTTAGAACTTAGAATTTAGAATTTAGAATTTAGAATTTAGAATTTAGAATTTAGAATTTAGAATTTAGAATTTTGAATTTAGAATTTAGAATTTAGAATTTAGAATTTAGAATTTAGAATTTAGAATTTAGAATTTAGAATTTAGAATTTAGAATTTAGAATTTAGAATTTAGAATTTAGAATTTAGAATTTAGAATTTAGAATTTAGAATTTAGAATTTAGAATTTAGAATTAAGAATTTAGAATTTAGAATTTAGAATTAAGAATTAAGAATTAAGAATTAAGAATTTAGAATTTAGAATTTAGAATTTAGAATTTAGAATTTAGAATTTAGAATTTAGAATTTAGAATTTAGAATTTAGAATTTAGAATTTAGAATTTAGAATTTAGAATTTAGAATTTAGAATTTAGAATTTAGAATTTAGAATTTAGAATTTAGAATTTAGAATTTAGAATTTAGAATTTAGAATTTAGAATTTAGAATTTAGAATTTAGAATTTAGAATTTAGAATTTAGAATTTAGAATTTAGAATTTTGAATTTAGAATTTAGAATTTAGAATTTAGAATTTAGAATTTAGAATTTAGAATTTAGAATTTAGAATTTAGAATTTAGAATTTAGAATTTAGAATTTAGAATTTAGAACTTAGAATTTAGAATTTAGAATTTAGAATTTAGAATTTAGAATTTAGAATTTAGAATTTAGAATTTAGAATTTAGAATTTAGAATTTAGAATTTAGAATTTAGAATTTAGAATTTAGAATTTAGAATTTAGAATTTAGAATTTAGAATTTAGAATTTAGAATTTAGAATTTAGAATTTAGAATTTAGAATTTAGAATTTAGAATTTAGAATTTAGAATTTAGAATTTAGAATTTAGAATTTAGAATTTAGAATTTAGAATTTAGAATTTAGAATTTAGAATTTAGAATTTAGAATTTAGAATTTAGAATTTAGAATTTAGAATTTAGAATTTAGAATTTAGAATTTAGAATTTAGAATTTAGAATTTAGAATTTAGAATTTAGAATTTAGAATTTAGAATTTAGAATTTAGAATTTAGAATTTAGAATTTAGAATTTAGAATTTAGAATTTAGAATTTAGAATTTAGAATTTAGAATTTAGAATTTAGAATTTAGAATTTAGAATTTAGAATTTAGAATTTAGAATTTAGAATTTAGAATTTAGAATTTAGAATTTAGAATTTAGAATTTAGAATTTAGAATTTAGAATTTAGAATTTAGAATTTAGAATTTAGAATTTAGAATTTAGAATTTAGAATTTAGAATTTAGAATTTAGAATTTAGAATTTAGAATTTAGAATTTAGAATTTAGAATTTAGAATTTAGAATTTAGAATTTAGAATTTAGAATTCAGAATTTAGAATTTAGAATTTAGAATTTAGAATTTAGAATTTAGAATTTAGAATTTAGAATTTAGAATTTAGAATTTAGAATTTAGAATTTAGAATTTAGAATTTAGAATTGAGCAATAAGAATTTACAACTGAGATTTTAAAAATCAGTTTTTCAACTGCGATTGCTAGCTTTTTATGAGCTTTCATTTCAATTTTTGAAATGTGCTGCAGCCGTATTTTAGCGTATTTCTAACTTAATTTACAACTTTTCAAAAATACAGACTTGCTTCTTCTAAAATAAACAAAAAACCCATGTCCCTAAATCCGCCCTTCATTACTTGCAATTTGTACCACACATCATGAACTAGTTATACACATTTAGTTAAACTTTTGCCAACATATTAAATTCAGATTCCTTTTTTTTAATCCCCGTAACTCTTCTTCTACCCGACAAATATGCAACATTTGCAAATGTAAATTAGCCTAAAATCTTGCTTAATACCAGCGACAAACTCAAACTAATCCAACCGAAAATGAGACAAACAACGCGCCGCAAAACATGAAGTAGGAAACCGGCAGCAGCATCAGCGGCTGCAACTGAAGTTTTAGCAAACAACAGCGACATTTAGTGAGCACAACACAAATGCAATATGACAGGCATATGAGTGTTTTTGTGTGTATATGTGAGTGTGTTTTAGTGTATGTTTCGATGCTTGCTTTTAGCCACATTAACATGAGAACGCCTCTTTGGCTTGCTTTGCATTCGCATTTTTCGAGTTTTGCTCTCGAATTTCTGAAAACTGTTGTAAAGCCCAAAAACTACAAGTCAAACTTTAATTAGCGCTATTTGTCTCAGTGTGGGTTTGTTGGTTAACACACACACATACATATACAGAGTCAATCCTACAAGAAGCTCACATGTTATGCATAAGTGTGACTGTGCCTGTGTCAGTATGTGTTAATATCGCACATGTTGGTTCCATTCGTGCTTAACTGGCTTAACAAATGACACACTGCAGAGGCTTTTTAGGCGCAACAAATTTGTGCATATTATTTGAGGATTAAAAAAACATGTTTAGGTATGTGTATGTAGATTGCCACAGCTTCAAAACAATTTTTATAAGCTATATTTTTTGGTTTTTGCCAATTCTGTGAAACAATGATCCAAGGAATATTTTAACCCAGTTTAACGAACGTTTTTTTTTTACTCACATTTCCATTGTATAAGTACATGAAACTCATGCATATTTTACTCTTATCTTATGAACTATTTTTGCTATTTTCACGTTTTCTTTTGTATATGTACATGGTATACATACATTTTTTTTGTCACTTATCTCATAAGCTGTTCTGGCTCTCCTCATATTTGCACATGAAGTTTATGATTTTTTTACTAAAATTATGAATAATTCATGTTTCCCTTGTATTTTTTCATGTTATATACGAATTTTTTGTTGGTTCATGTATCTGGAACACACACTTTACGAACTTTAAACACTAGGCTTATGAAATATTCAAGTTCTCTTATTTTTACTTTTGTGTATTTTGAAGATTGATATCATGAATAGTTCAAATGGCACATGTAATTGGTCACCGGATCAAAATCCATGAAAGCAATTTATGGATTTCATGTACAAATTCATAACTATTGTGTGTGCGTTTTTGGTTCAGTATTTGGAAAAATAATCCCTTGATTTCCTGGAGAAATTTGAAATCGTTTTAACCGTTTTATGGTCGATCCTTCTAGGGTCGAATATAATGCGAACACCACACTACAGACGCATATGATAGTGTGGGTCTAACGATCTACGTGCAGATATTGTACATCATTTTAGGGCTTATTCTCCAGTTCTTGCTGCAAATATAGAACCATAAATAATGCAGTCTATGTAAAGCTATCTTGCCTAAAGGATAACTCTTGCCAACAGGTGTTACTTTGGGCTCAGTAAGGATTGACAAACAGAGCTCTCTCTCGACGAACAAAACTAGTGCTTTATAAGTCAGGAATCATGCCTATCATACACATCACAAACCTGGACATTGAGCAGCACTGATGAAAGGATTCTTGGAGCGTTCGATAGAAAAATCATTCGCAAGATCTATGGTCCAATCTTCGTCAATGGCGAGTACCGAATATGATAAAACCACGAGCTTTATGAGCTATATGCCGACATCGATATAGTCAAGCGTATTAAAATAGAGCTGCTTCGCTAGCTAGGTCATGTTGAGAGAATGAACGACGAAGCTCCAGCGAAAAACCCAGCGGTGGCCAACGCAGACGAGAAAGACAACATCTCCGTTGGAAAGATCAGGCATTGGATAACCTGACAACGCTTGGAGTTTCAACTGGCGCCAGCAAGCGCTCGACAATAGAGGCTGGCGCAAATTTCTTAGACGAGGCCAAAACCGACCAACGGTGGTTAGCGCCATCTAAGTAAGTAAGTAAGTATGTGAAGCTATCAGCACAGTTTGCTGTTTCTTACAGTTTCTCCGCAAAGAGTTCCGGGCTTTAAGATTAAGCTTTTGCCGTTTTGTAAAAGGCACAGTATAGCCTGTTTCAAAAGAGAAGAACATTTTCGCGCATGTCTGAGGATAAGAAAATAATTTTAAGAGAGTTCTTCATTCTGATTGGTCGACATCATGATAGAATAATTTTACCAGGTAGTATTGACAAATGTTGATTCTCTCAGCTACAAGTAAACGAACTCTTGTCAAAAACAGCTGTTCGTTGTTTTATTCGTTGGCCATATTCAGCTGTGTCAACTGTTGTAACAGCAACACATCGGGGAGCGCTATTATCGGAATTTAAGTTTCAGAAAAATTGTCAAGTTTATGAAATATCAAGCTTTGTATCAAATATGAATGGAAATTTAACCGACAAATTAAAAATTTTCTATTTTTAAATGCATTTTAATGCTCAACTTCATATTTATGTGCATCAAGTTTTGACTTAGCAGTTGGCAACTGTTGGGTATGCTGAATGTGACCAGTGAAAATTAATTGTATACAATGACGGATTGTGAGCGCTCTCTTTCTTGTTATATTTTTTGACAAAAGTCCGTTTCCTACAGAAACGTCAATACTACCTTGGAGTAATTATATCATGGGTCGACATTAAAAAAAATTTAATATTCTCTGAGCAGAAAAAAATATGAAAAAAATTCCATGTATATTCCTGAATTTTGTTGTTCATCGCAACTGCGCTGCGGAAGTACTGAATTTTATTTTTCAAAATCAACCAATCAGAATTGAAAAAAAGGGGGGCGTCAAAAAATAATTTGTTAGCCAAAATTTCACTTCACAATTTTTTCTTGAGAAAATAATTTATTTTTTATGTATAGCCCGTTTCAAAAGATAAGAACATTTTTTAGTTTCATTTTTCGATGCGCAGTGAGAAATTATTTTTAAAGCTAGAACATTTTTTAGAGCGTAATTTCCTGCTCTTTTTGTACTGTTCGCTGAACTTTATGCTTTTTTTGAGTCTTTTTTACTATTTTTCTATATATTTAAATGCGCAAACATTCAGAACAAATGATCGCACAAGTACGGTGTTGCACCGACGGCCTGCAGCAACCTGCATCTTAAGAGAGAAGTCAAATACAACTAACATAAAAAATAAATTATTTTCTTGAGGAAAAATTGAGAAGGGAAATATCGGCTACTAAATTATTTTTTAACGCCCCCTGTTTTTTCAATTTTGATTGGTTGATTTAAAAAAATAAAATTCAGTACTTCCGCAGCGCAGTTGCGATGAACAACAAAATTCAGGAATAAACATTATTTTTTTTTAATTTATTTTTCTGCTCAGAGAATATTCAATTTTTTTTTGTAATGTCGACCAATCAGAATGAAGAACGCTCTCAAAATTATTTTCTTATTCTCAAACATGCGCGAAAATGTTCTTCTCTTTCGAAACGGACTATAATTTGTATTTGATTTCTCTCTCAAGATTAGGGTTCCCAACTGTCCCGGATTTCGCGGGAAGTCCCGCATTTCAGCTAATTTTTTACCGTGCCGCGACGACCCCTTGCGGGACGCCTTTTGTCCCGCATTTGAGAACTTAAGATTGCTTGTATCTAAATTTCCAATTTGACATGAAACACAGTTTATTAAAACTGTGTAATTTTATTATCAAATTTAAATTATCATTTATTTTTCATACATTTTATTTATCAAAACGTTTAGGATTTATTTTTTGGTTTTTTCATGAATTCGGCAAGAGTTGGAAAGAGATCTAAACATTATCAAGTAACCAATGCGATGGTGTAAAGGCATCGTTGATACCCTTTATTCATCAAAGAATAAAAGGAAATATTTAATAAAATAAAAAATTGCATCTAATTTTGTCCCGCATTTTTGAACAAAGTCCCGCATTTTTAATGGCTCCTTCCCGATTTTGTACTTTCCAGAGTTGGCAACCCTACTCAAGATGCAGGTTGCTGCAGGCCGTCGGTGCAACACCGTACTTGCGAGATCATTTGTTCTGAATGTTTGCGCATTTAAATATATAGAAAAATAGTAAAAAACTTTCAAAAAAAGCATAAAGTTCAGCGAACAGTACAAAAAGAGCAAGAAATTACGCTCTAAAAAATTTTCTAGCTTTAAAAATAATTTCTCACTGCGCATCGAAAATTGAAACTAAAAATTGTTCTTCTCTTTTGAAACGGGCTATAACTATTTTTTAAGGGTTTACAGATAGGCTTTCGTTTCAACGCCATCTCCATCTCCGTCCATGTATGATAACTACTACATCATTGGGGTATGCAACCACATCTACCCCAGTTTCTTTGAGTTCAACTGGGAGATTATCTACAACTGGGGACCAACGCGGAGCTGATAGAACGCCTTCTTGCAGGCAGGCCGTGGCTGTAGTCTGTATAACTCTACTACTATAACTCTACTACTTAGTATCACATAATCCACCGCAATGCTAGAACAAACAATAATTTTTCTTGCCAACCTTTATTTAAATTTGTTTTTCTAAAACTGCCGAACCTCATTTTGAAATATAATAATAATGTACATATGTTTAACAAATACAAAGAGACATAGATACGATTGTAATTAATATCTAATGCTCCCAAGCGTATTAATTGTATGTGTCAGTGTGTATATTTGTGCACTCACACACACATATGTACAGCAGACATAAAATCAATCGTACTTAACTGACAAATGTTGCCCGATGTTAATGCTGACGCTGCTGATGTTGTCAAATCATCGGTGTCAGCAGCGGCAGCAACAATAAAAACAACGCCAACAACAATAACAACAACAACATCATCAATAAATTATTGATGTGTTTCAAACTGAAATTAATTGAAATTCATTGGAAATTGTTGCGTCCAATGACAGCAGCAGGCAATGGCAATTCAATGAATACATATGTCTGTGTGTATGTGTAGGATTGTGGCAATTATTCTAGCAGAATAGCAAGATTTAAAGATTGATTATAATCAATCTATAATTTGTTATAGAAAACAATCACATTTTAGAACTAAAACGTTTCTAACGTTAATTATATTATATTTACAAATATTTGGCTATTGATTTCACTTACCTAAATACATAGATAGCTATTGTGTTGGTTAATTCGTATCAGTTGCTTTAATTTTTGACTTACACACTTAGCTGACATACAAACACAAACAAACAGACAAACAAACAAATAGTCGTTATTGTGTTTCTTGCTGCTGTCAGCTGTCAGCTTTTGTATGCTAACAATTTAAATCTATTAATCTGGTCATCAAGGAAGTCATAATTTATAACGTGGTTTCGAAGCTAACAAAATTTATCGCCAATAGCTGGGATTATTTAAAAGCAAGACAACAGATTCCTGTTTAAGATTATAATGCAAATGAAGACGCTGCTGGTTACGTGAACGACGCTGGCTACTGCTAATGCAAACCATTATATGGCCCAAATTAATGATGTTAATTTTAATGTATTGAGCTTAAATGTATTAAGACTAAATTATTATCTGCTATTGTGCCGTTGCAGATATTTTTGTTGTAGCAACAGTTAAGTAAATATTTGGTTTTAAATGAAGAACACTTACTTCGAAATAAAAAATTAAACGTTTTCTATAAAGAACTTAGCTTTTTTTGAACAAGATTAAGGCCCACACCGAAAGTGTTAATTAACCCATTAAATACTCACCACACTTGGCCATAACGTCAAGACACACTTGTTTACCTATTTAAAGTGCTACTTTCAACTAACTAAAAAGCAATGAAATTATAAAGATTTAATGCTGTAAATCAATAAATTGTTTGCCACTCAATAAAAGTTTAAAAAGCTTGCCCGTCAGTAAAGCCGCATCCGGTAACACAAACACACGCCTGACGTCCTGTTATAAAAAAAAAAAACTACATCTCGAACATATACACATGCACTTGCTTGCATGCCATGCATTTATCATAAAAGTTATACTAAAGCTGCAGGTGTTGTTGTTGTTGTTTTTATTATATTCCATTAAGTTGCAGTATTTTTGCAACCAATTAAATCGATTGATTATTAAGTGCGTGTTAGCAGAGTTAAGCGTAAGTGTGTGTCGGCAGTAATTTACACTTGTTTGTGTAGGTGTGTTTTTGGTGTTTTGACAAATAATAATTGCTGTTATTAAGTTACCGTTTTGTAATTGAATCTGTTATCACTGCTTGTGTTTTGTTTGTTTTTTTTTTGGCTATTCATTATAAACTTACAGCCTTATTCTGATGATTGACAATTGTAAAATTATTGACAAGTTTAAAAATTCTTCGTTCAGAAATGAAATTGAAAGCTCATTATTGATATTGATAACAAAAAAAATTATGTGAAAATTTGTTGAATTTTCAACTCCATGCACAAAAAAAATATATCATTAAGATTATTTTGTCAATAATTTTACAATTATCCATCAGCAGAATAAAGCTGTCAATGGAATAAAAATTAAAACGTACCATTCTTAAAACAGAATCCTTTCCAAAAATTAAAAAATATTTTTTTTATACATGTATGTATATGTTATATATATTTTATATATGTATATAAAAGCATATCATCGCTGCGCCTCAAAAAACAGTTGTGTGCTCTGACAAGGAAACGTCTCCAGGTGACAGTCTCCGATTTGAATGATTTTCAGATATGTGATAAAAGACAAAAATCTAAGGTCGACGTATTTTTTTATACGTGCTCAATCGATGGTTTAGGGTTTCAAACTCACTCTAATCAATCTAATCTCGCTATTTTCCATGGAAACATTTACAAATTTGGTACCAAACGAAAGCTCCTACAAAACCACACACGATAGCATCAAATTTTCATAAGAAAATTTTGTTGTAATTTTTTTTTTTTTTTTTTTGAATTTTTAGTAATGTTTAGTCGATATCAAAGAAGTATCTTGACCGCATTATTTCATATTAATTTATGTTGGATTTAAGTCAATTTTAAAACTTACCTTTTTTTTTGTTTTTTAAATATCTTACTGTTTATAATAAAATTCTTGTTTTATTGAAATGCATGTATTTTCCTTAAAGAAAAAATTTCATTACATTAAAAGTACCCAATATGGGTATCAAAAATTTTGTTTTTTTATGGCCTATTCTCATGTTTAAATATTTTATCGGTAAAGTTTACATATCATAGGGCTCGATGTAAGTCTCATCGCACCTGTAAGCAATAGTTTTAATCATCCAAAGTACCAAATATGGACATTTTTACGATATGCAAAAGAAATGGAATGCATTTTCTCATATTTCTTTAAAAAAAAATTTTTTGATTTTTAGCAGGAAAAATCATAAAAATCTTCTTCTAATTTCAAAACCTCAACTTTGTGAACGAATAACTCATCAGATATGAAAGTATTTTTTTTTATTTAAATTTAATAATAAAAAACATTAATTTCAAAATAACTCCACGTCCTTCAAATTGCATTTCGCCTTAAATTCGTTTTGGAATGGTTTTTTTAAAAAAACGTTATATTTTTGACAGATCTTTAGATAGAAGGGTGGAAAGAACCACTCAATGCAATTTTTTATTTACTATTTTTTAATTCAAAATTTTTAATTTCACCCTTCATTCATGTGCTTTAATAAATATTGTGTTAAATAACAGATGTTAAACACAAAAGTAGAAATGACTTGAATATTCACTTTTCACTTTCCCTTAATAATTGTTCAAATTTAAAAACCAAAAATATTTTGCATAATTCTTCTCTCTTCATACATGTTTACATTAAACCATTGTAATGAGAGGGAATAGTACAAATTTGGAATTAAAAACTAATCAATAAAAAATTGCATTAAAAGGTACTTTTTTAAAAATCTATCAAAAATATAACGTTCTTTTAAAAAAACCATACCAAAACGAATTTAAGGCAAAATTCACTTTGAAGGACGTGGACTTATTTTAAAATTAATGTTTTTTATTATAAAATGTAAGCAAAAAAAAAAATTATTTTCATATCTGATGAGTTATTCATTCGCAAAGTTGAGGTTTTGAAATTAGTAGAAGATTTTTATGATTTTTCCTGCTAAAAATTGTTCGGAACAATGTGGCACCAAACACGAAAATATTCAATTCAAAGTGGGAACACTTTGAAATTAAAAGTATACCACTGCAATTTAGCGTGAATTTAGATTTAATTCAAAGAGGAATCATATTCAATTGAAATACTTATGCCTTTATTTTAAATACGCTATAGCTTTGATTTAAATTGTTTTGTACTTTGATTCTACATCTTTATATTAATGAATCGAAGTAATTTTCATTTTGAATCAAATCCTCAGAATTTTTAATATTAAATGGATGCATACAAATAAGTAATACGACATATATTTTTTTTTAATTTTCTTTTATTGATATATAAGGTAACATTCCGTAAATAACTAAAAATTTATTTATTAATTGGTAATACTAAAATAAATTTATCTTAATAAGTATTGTTAAATATGATGTCGAGTTCCAAACAATAATTTTGTATACTCAGAAAAAATTGTCTCTGAATGTGATAAAAAAGGCATCATATATAGAGAAAAATGGCATAGAATTTGCTTCAAAGAATGCTTTTCTCTAAATGTGATCCTAAAATTCTCTGAAAATGATAAAAAGCCTTAAAAAAAATTTATAAAATAAAAAAAATATATATTTGAAATAAAAAATATGTTTGTAGGTCTTGCTGGTATTTGGACCCAGGACAGTCAAGTACTAGACTCACACGTCAGCACACTCGGCTAAACATGAACTTCCAAAACAGAGATAAAATTTCAATAAGTACGTTTTTAAGTGTTTTATGAAACAAGAAATACATAAAAAATATATCGTTTTTAGAGAAAATACTTTTTTATTTTTGAGAAAAGATTTGTTTTTATTGAAAAAACATACTTCTCATAGTAAATTTTTTATCAAAATATAAGAGCATTTTTTCATTTTCAATAAATTTTTTTCTATTTATGAGAATGTTTTGTGCGAGAAAAATAAATAAAAATAATAATTGTGCTTCTTATGATCAATCGTGTTGTGTATGTTATTAAATGTTTGCACACTGGACCTATATGTTTTATGCCGACTCCGAACGGCTAAAGTTTATGTTCTCAAGAAGCTTTACATGGCATTATTTACTCTCTGAGGTTTGCCATTGTCTGCAGAGAGGTGGTGACCGATAGACAAATTTTTTATTGAAAAAAACTTTTCGCCGCGACTGTTGATCGAACTCGGGCTCCGAGCGTGCTAAGCCACACACTTAACCAGCACGCCACGGTCACCACTTATACCACTCTTATAGCATTTTCTAAAAAATTAATTTTGTCGATTGTTAAGAAGTTTTTAGTAGGTACCACGATTGAATAAAAATAAAGTTATTCGTATTTTTATACCCTAAACCTGAAAGGTCAGGGTATATTAACTTTGTGCAAACGTTTGTAACGCATAGAACGAAGCGAGTCCGGTATAGAAAAGTATATATATTCTTGATCAGCGTCACCTCGTGAGTGGGGCTATTCATGTCCGTCCGTCCGTCCGTCCGTCTGTCCGTCCGTCTGTGTGATCTCCGTAAACACAGGATAAAAAGAAGGAGTTGAAATAATTGGATGAAACTTAGTACACATGGTTACATGGAGGATCTGCACTATTGAATATTTTTGGAATCCGCCCACGGACACGCCTTCCTCCCATACAACGCAAAAATTGAAAACTGCATAACTCAGCTCATATTTAACCTACACCTATAAAATATGGTACGTATCTGTTTTGTATCAACACAAAGATGTCTTTAAAAAATGGACGTTATCCGCTCACGGACACGCCCACCTCCCATTCAACCCAAAAATTGAAAACACAATAAATAAGCCTCTGTTTAACTTACAGAGATAAAATTTGACACATAAGTTTTTTATAACAAAAAAAACGATATTTTTAAGAAATGGACATCATCCGACCACGGGAACGCCTACCTCCCATAAAAAGCTAAAATTGAAAACTGGATAAATTAGATCATAATTAACCTACAACAATAAAATTTGGTGTGTATATGTTTTATGTAAACACAAAGATGTTTTCGAAAAATGGGTATTATTCACGCACGGACACGCCCACCTCCCATACAACCCAATAATTGAAAACGCAATAAGTAAACCTCTGTTTATTTAGAGATAAAATTCGGCACGTATGTTTTTTACGAGAAAACAAAGATGGTTTTGAAAAATGGACGTCATCCGCCCACGGACACGCCTACCTCCCATACAACCCAAAAAGCTTAAAACTCATTAAATAAGGTTATGTTTGTCATAGAGAGACCAAATTTGGTACGTATGTATTTTATACCAAATTAAGGTGTGTTCAAAAATTGGGAGTAATCCGTCTACGAAAACGCCCACCTCCCATAGCGAAAGCACAATAAAGGCTTTAACTGTGAGCTATAAGAATAAAACGTGGTATGTGTAAATTTTTCATCAGCATTTAAATGCATATAAAATATAGGCTTCATCCGCCCACGGCCACGCCCATTTTCAATAATATTATTTATTTTTGGAAAAGTAGGTAGGTTTAGGTTATGTCATAGTCGGCCTAGACCGACTTTAGACTTTCTTTACTTGTTTGATGTATGCTTATTTTATGTAAACAAAACAATTTTGACAATCTGTCAACAGTTTTTTGTGATATTGGAAAATTAAGGTACTTTTCACTGTTTCTTTGTGTAGTTTTCTTGAGTGAAAAGTAGTTTTTCAATAATTTCTTGTTGGTGCAAACTTAAGATAAACAGTTATTTTTGAGTTGTTATTTTAACCAATTGGTGCATATTAATTCGTTCGTGATTGATTAAAAGACGATATTCACGTTCGTTTTTTTCTTTGTGAGTGAATTTATCAAACAACAAATTTACAGTGAGCCAAAAAACTATTCCGATGAACACTCGCCATCGAAACAGAAACGCTTTGTTGGCGTTGTTAACTTCATCACTGATAAATTTATAAATTTATCAGATTCGTATTTTTCCGATGAATAATTTACACATCAATAAAAAGCAACAAACGCTAACGAGCTTTTTGTTGTTTGGGGTTTTGTATGCGTCATCGAGTTAGTGTTTTGTTGTTGCAATTTTTTTCGCTCGTTTGCATTTTGTGTAAAATCAATGTGCAATTCGTTTTTTTCATTAACTACGTAGTTTCTCGTTTCTACTCGTAGCTTTAAGCAATGAAATTAAATACTGAAAAGCACCCAGTGCTTTGATCTTCCGGAAATTTACTTTTGAATTCAATGGTTGCTCTCCTAAAAATAGAAGCACTATGTGGGCAAAATCGGATTAGTCGGCATGGTGGGCGAAAAATTTAACAATGCAGAAATCATTTATTGTGCTTTTTGCTTGAATTGTTATTGGCCATGCCTTTTGAAATCTTTTAAAAATGGTTTGTATTGGTGCAACTGAATGAGGTTCTATAGTCAATTCTAATGTTTTTCTAACATCTCGGTAATATGATGGCGACAGGCAAAAAATAAAAGTAAGGTCTTCAGCATCTCCTCGAGATGTATAGCTTCACTATTTGAACTTGTTAAATCGAAACATAGTGCACCTACTTTCCGTATTTAATTCCATTTTTCCTGTGGACTCTACATGAAAAATTATGAAAAACAGTACCAAATTTATAGTTTGGGAGGTACTGTCGACTTCAATTTCACATTTATCTGATTTCGAAAATTAATTCAGCGACCAATTTTGCATAAACATAAAATGCTATCATTAATTTTCAAGAAAAAATGCTCTCCACAATCATATTTTTACGAGTAGCGCATTCATTTTTTGCAATTTCTTCGTTTTCATTTAGCCTTCTTATGTTTATTGGATGCCAGTTTAAGAATCTACCCTTGCAGGATGGATCCAAAAGACTTTTGCAAAAAAAAGGTCATCTTAACGGACGTCACAAAACCTTTTAAATTATTGAATTATGGTAGGTACTTAATTTACCTACCATGTTTCAAGGCATTGGAATGTTAAGAATGAAAATAAATTTTCTCATAAAAAATTCAGTACCACAAAAAACATTGATAAAAAAGTTTTTTTAAGAGTTAATAATAAGGAACAATATTTTTTATGGAGATGATTCACAATTAAAATTAACGTAAACGGTTGCGAAAGCATACTCGATCGACATAAATTAAGACATGTATTGCTTATTTATTTATCTCAGTCAATTCAAGTTATTAATTGATCCCATCCACAAACTGCTATAAAATTTGCTTTCAGCTGTTCAAAAATGAGGAAAGAATTGAAGAAATATTAAACCTATTTCAATCTTACATACCAAAAATTATTGAATATCTTCCTACAAATTTTAAGAAATATATTAATAAACGACTCGTTTTTAATAATAATATTGAATAATTTTGTAAAAACTGTTTTATTAAAAAAACAAAAAACAAGGTACAGCTCAAATTATCAATTATAACTGGACGCCTTGGTTGCCACATTTAAAAAAATTATTTTCTTTAAATTTTTTCCCGGTGTTTAAAATTATTTATTAATCATTAACAACGGAAGTTATTTTGAATGCTTTTTTATATACAGTTCGTACCTAACACAATTGAGCAAATAAACAAGCAAAAACGATAAAATACACAAAATACAAAATACACGTTTTCTTTTTGAAAATTCAATACTTATTTCTGTATAAACCTAAATTGTAGTCTTACTTAAAAATTATTTAATATAATTTATCACAAATTCTACATATTTTAGTACTATGCATTTGCTCAATTATGATACAATGAGCTCACCACGATTTTATTTTATTTTTTCGTAAATGGTGTCCACCGAACTTTGAAGTTTTGGTTTCTGCTATTCACAACTTAGAATGTTCAAAATAACTTTTGAAAAAGCAACATTTAACAATGCACTTCTAGAATCCAACCTACACCTAAGTATATATCAAAAGTTAATAAATGAATTTAATTATTTTTTTAAGCTCTTCAAAATACACTAATTTTTCTTCAATAGAAGAAAATTAATTACTTTTAAAATACAATTTTTACACTTAAATGGCAACAACTTAATCCAATATAATAATATCTTGTTACAGCATTATTGCCAACGGCATCTTCCAACTGAGATAAGCAAAACCTTTAAATATTTTGCACAATTTGATGCTATCGTCAACGACATCAAACCATCAACGCAGCAAATTGAATCAACGAATTCGAGTTAAATAAAAATAACAAAAGTAAAATAAAAGGAATGGGCAGAAAATACAACAAAATCTCCAGCTATGGGCTCAATTGCAAAAACAATATGAGCAGCAGCAACAACAACAACAATAACGTGACCATCACAAGCTGCTTGCTCATCGTTGCTCTCATCGCCTTGATTGCATTTGTCATGCTTATAATTACGTTAACCAGCATCACCGATGTTTTCACCGATAAAACGCAGCAAGTGCCAGCAATGCTGATAAAGACGGCAACAAAGTCGAAGGATATTATTGTTGTTGTTGGTGTTAACAGTGCTGCCACGCCTCCAAAAAGCAATTCAGCATTAACAGTAACAGCAACACGCAGCCGTTACAGGAACAATAAAAGCTACGGTAATGAAGTTGTCAGCATGACAGCCAAGGGTGACAATTTCGAGTTATTCTCTGCTGATGGCCATAATAGATTTTATGATAAAATTAATACGAGTAATAAACGCAATGAATTTAATAGCATTCCAAGGAGAAATCTTACAACAAATTCCATATCCAGCACAGAGACGCTGTACTTTGAAGGTGTCGAACTGCAGGAGTCCTCGATGCCGAGTTATCGCAAACAATTGCTGCCACATCGCAATAAACGTTATTTACTCTTTCCGGAAAGTAGCTCTTTTCAACTGAGTAAGTTTCGAATAACAAGATATTTTATTTTATTGATTCTGTCTGGAGTGTTTTAAATACAAACACAGGGTCAGTACCAAGTGTGAGCAATGTGGGGCCAAAGATGGTGATGGTGATGGTGATGGTGATGGTGATAATTATGGCTATGGTTATGGTTATGGTTATGGTTATGGTTATGGTTATGGTTATGGTTATGGTTATGGTTATGGTTATGGTCATGGTTATGGTTATGGTTATGGTTATGGTTATGGTCATGGTTATGGTTATGGTTATGGTTATGGTTATGGTTATGGTTATGGTTGTGGTTATGGTTATGGTTATGGTTATGGTTATGGTTATGGTTATGGTTATGGTTATGGTTATGGTTATGGTTATGGTTATGGTTATGGTTATGGTTATGGTTATGGTTATGGTTATGGTTATGGTTATGGTTATGGTTATGGTTATGGTTATGGTTATGGTTATGGTTATGGTTATGGTTATGGTTATGGTTATGGTTATGGTTATGGTTATGGTTATGGTTATGGTTATGGTTATGGTTATGGTTATGGTTATGGTTATGGTTATGGTTATGGTTATGGTTATGGTTATGGTTATGGTTATGGTTATGGTTATGGTTATGGTTATGGTTATGGTTATGGTTATGGTTATGGTTATGGTTATGGTTATGGTTATGGTTATGGTTATGGTTATGGTTATGGTTATGGTTATGGTTATGGTTATGGTTATGGTTATGGTTATGGTTATGGTTATGGTTATGGTTATGGTTATGGTTATGGTTATGGTTATGGTTATGGTTATGGTTATGGTTATGGTTATGGTTATGGTTATGGTTATGGTTATGGTTATGGTTATGGTTATGGTTATGGTTATGGTTATGGTTATGGTTATGGTTATGGTTATGGTTATGGTTATGGTTATGGTTATGGTTATGGTTATGGTTATGGTTATGGTTATGGTTATGGTTATGGTTATGGTTATGGTTATGGTTATGGTTATGGTTATGGTTATGGTTATGGTTATGGTTATGGTTATGGTTATGGTTATGGTTATGGTTATGGTTATGGTTATGGTTATGGTTATGGTTATGGTTATGGTTATGGTTATGGTTATGGTTATGGTTATGGTTATGGTTATGGTTATGGTTATGGTTATGGTTATGGTTATGGTTATGGTTATGGTTATGGTTATGGTTATGGTTATGGTTATGGTTATGGTTATGGTTATGGTTATGGTTATGGTTATGGTTATGGTTATGGTTATGGTTATGGTTATGGTTATGGTTATGGTTATGGTTATGGTTATGGTTATGGTTATGGTTATGGTTATGGTTATGGTTATGGTTATGGTTATGGTTATGGTTATGGTTATGGTTATGGTTATGGTTATGGTTATGGTTATGGTTATGGTTATGGTTATGGTTATGGTTATGGTTATGGTTATGGTTATGGTTATGGTTATGGTTATGGTTATGGTTATGGTTATGGTTATGGTTATGGTTATGGTTATGGTTATGGTTATGGTTATGGTTATGGTTATGGTTATGGTTATGGTTATGGTTATGGTTATGGTTATGGTTATGGTTATGGTTATGGCTATGGTTATGGTTATGGTTATGGTTATGGTTATGGTTATGGTTATGGTTATGGTTATGGTTATGGTTATGGTTATGGTTATGGTTATGGCTATGGTTATGGTTATGGTTTTGGTTATGGTTATGGTTATGGTTATGGTTATGGTTATGGTTATGGTTGTGGTTATGGTTATGGTTATGGTTATGGTAATGGTTATGGTTATGGTTATGGTTATAGTTATGGTTATGGTTATGGTTATGGTTATGGTTCAGTTAAGTTAAATCAAATTAGTTAAGTTAACATTGCTTAAGATAACTAAAGTTAAGTTCACATAACTTAAGTTAAGTTATGTTTTATGTTAAATTTATGTTATGTTTGTGCAAAAACCTTGATGAACTATTTTATTTTAGCCCTTGAGCACTGTTATAGATCTGCTGAACTCACACACTGAAAACAAACACTTGCTGTTTCGCTTTATTTTGACCAATCGTGTTGTACGTATCAGTTTCTTCAAGTTAGTTGGTGAGCCACGAGCCTCACCCGTTTTCTCTATGGCTGTCTGGGAGACCTACAACAGTAGTAATGTTAAAAAAAATTCACAGTGCTTAAGGGTTAAGTTACATTCAGACAAATTTCATTTCCTTTCTTCTCTTTGATCATCTTTTATAACCAACCCTCTCTGTTCCTCTCATTGCTATAGTTTTTGACTTAATCATTGGCATTGTTGACTACAGCAGTTATGCCATTTTGGGCATCACTTGTGCCGTTGCCTGGGAACTGCCCAGCAAACCACCCAGCGAAATTCTAGAGGATATACAACTTAAACTGAATGATGGTACACTTGGCATCAGTCGACGCAATGATTCTACACAACAGACACTCGAGTATGTCGAGACACAGGCAGCTGTAAATGAAATACAAAACGCCAACAAAGCCAAAGTGTCAGCAACAGTTGATGCCGGTGTGGTGCGAACAGCTGAGGCGATGGCCACAGTATATGAAAAGAGCGACCGGAAACCAATGGTAACAGCTTCAGGCTACAACTACAACTTTAACAATCACGACTATGAACCGCTTAGCAGCAAGCCAGGCGTGGAGGGAATGGACGCAAGTAATACCCTGGCAACGCACCACAATGGCTATCGGCCATATAACTATTTCTATGCTGGTGACAATTTCGGTAACTACGATGGTGGTGTTGGTGCTAAAAGTGGCAGCAAAACTTATCGCCCAGCGAATGCAGCGCAATTAGGTACGCATTCTTATGACAACCGGAACAACCGGAACAACAACAACAACGACAACTATGTGGAAAACCACAATGGCGTCACAAGGACTTCCAGCTATTTGAATGGAGATAGAAAGAAATTCGTTGATTGGAATCGCAAGGCAGCCTGGTATGAGCATAAATACAAGTATCTGCAACAACAACCACAACCACAACAACAACAACAACAACAACAACAGCAACAACCACCAGCTAAATATGCAATAAGAAATAATTACGCAAACAACAACTGGTGGCAACACAATAAGCAGCGCGTGCAAAGCAGTTGGCAACAGAAGCAGCAACAGTGGCAGCAAAACTCGAGGAAGCAGAGGTAAAAGATATAAAATAACTAAACTCTTAACATTAAATTTTCCCTAATATTCTGCTTTCTCCTCATCTAGTCTAAGTGAATTGCCGTCATCCATAGCAACGCCCACCAACGCCCCAGTACAAACATCGTCACAGCGTACAGCTCGCACTCGACAAATACTACAAACAACTCCTAAACATCGTATTTATCCTATTTTTGGTAAACGACGCAGACGTCGTCGCAACGACGATGCAATAAACGATTTTGAGCTTAAAATGGAGCAAGTACATCGCCGTCAACATCTGCAAACGCGTCAAAAACTCTATGGAAAAATAGAAAAACTCTTCAAAGTGTAAGTGTTGAAGTGATTCATTAAGAATTGAGCTTGGCTTTTAATCAATGCATTTTCATCGCTACGTTAGACGCGGTCACAATGGTACTGAATGCGTTATGCGCGCTCTCTGTGAAACCACTGCACGCAGTCAACATGACGCACCACAGAGCTTCATTTCCGAACTACTACGCGCTATATTTACAATGCCACGTGATCTGCACCAGCATGAAGCGGAGGCTAATGAGCTGGCTGCTCATTACAGGGAAGCGCATGCGGTGGCAGCTGATTGTGCGATACGCTATGCTTTGTGCGAACATAGCATTTGGGGCGACTTGAAGTTCGGCGTGTTATTGTAAACTAAAAAAAAAAAAATATATAAAATTGAAATCCAAAATTCACTGCATCAATTTAATTGAGTTCGACAGGAATAATGTTGAGATAATTGAAACTTTGGAGTGGAGTTTTCATCTTTTAATCAACCATTTTTAAAGTAGGCGATTTTAAAAACTAAATTCCTTTTGCAATTTGTTGATAGCTACAGCGTACAACAGCATTTCTAACACATGGAAAAACTAATGTAAGTGACCTGTTTCCAGTTCATAAGTAAGGCTAAATATTTTTATTAAAAAAATTTGTCGAGTTTTTTGTTTAAATAAAAAAGTTCATATAAAAAATATATAAACATCATTCAAATTTGTATAGGAGTTATATGGAGGGATCAGAGGAGATGGGTTCCAAGGCAAAAAATTATCCTCTCGAAAAAGTAATGGGGGTCGGTCATATAGATTTCATTAACAGTAGGGGGTAAGGGTTCAGCGTCCCCTCTAGCTCGAAAAGCTAGGGTGACCCTAAAATTCTGACTTTAGATTCGGATTTAGCGAACTCAAAATCTTAGGAAACCGTTGTAAAACCTCTTGGGATTTTTAAAAACTTCAGTTTTGTTGTACAGTTGACCGGATCGAAATTTAGATTTAGACCCGGTCAGGGTCTCAAAAGTTAGAGGAACTCATAAAAATGATTTCTACATACTTTTTTTTTCAAATCGGAGAAAATCCGCCGAAGCATTTTTGATTCTCCTGAAGGTCCCTTTTTGGTAAAAATGTTTTTTGGTTTTAACTTTTTATTTTTCACAGAACGCATACCCATATCTGCTAAAATATTAAATTTCTTACTTATACCAACATTTTGACATAAACAAGTTTTAAAAATTATGTTTCATTTAAACTCTTATTGAATACCAAAAATTGAATATTTTGCTATTTTCAAAAACACGTTTTTTAAAACCGCTATAAGACACATTTTTAATTAGATTTACTTGGAATTGCTATTGTTTGAAAGGTATTAAGTTCTGTTTTCTTACTTTATATCGTTTTGATCAAAGCTGTGTGCGAGAACTGACAAAACGTTAGATATCGACTATAGAAATCTGATAAAATGATACATTTTTTAACTGACTTCAAAAAGGAGGAGATTCTCAAGTTGGTTGGTTTCTCTGTTTTTTTTTTTTTTTGTTTTTGTTTTGTTTTTTTGTGAATGTGAATGTGTATCGATTACTTCTAAAGTACTTTCCCGATTGTCAGAATTTTTTGTCAACATATATAGACCATCAACGCGGAGGTGCCCGTGTGTGGTATTCGACAAATGGGCGTGTCGCTATAAGAAAAACACTGTATCTCAGTAAATATTGATACAAGGGCAATAAAATTCACAGTAAAATTACACGGGCAGGCACAAATATTCAAAATTGCGATCACTTAAGTGGGCGTTATTCGAAAAAAGGGTGTGGCAATATTGGAAAAAACTCTGTTTCTCGAATAAAATTGACGCTAGAGTACTGAAATTAAGTACAGAGGTAGGTAAAATTATTGAGAATTACTTTAAAAAAGTAGGCGTCATTCGACAAGGGGTGTGGCAAGAAAAGACAAAAAAACTTATCTCGAATAATATTGATACTAGGGTACAGTAATTTATTACAACGGTAGGCACAATTACTGCAAATTTTTGTAAAAAAAAATGGGTGTTATTCGAGAAGGGGTGTGGCAATATTAAAAAAAAACACTGTATCTCGAATACTATTGATACTACGATACTAAAATTAAGTACAGAGGTAGGCACAAATATAACAAATTGTTACCAATAATGTGGGCGGTATTCGATAAAGGGGCGTATCACTACAAGAAAAACACTGTATCTCAGAAAATATTGACACCAGAGTATTGACACTTACAGCAAAAATGCAAAAGAGAGAAAAAATGACGGTCAATTAAGTGGTCGTTATTCGACGAAGAGGTGTGGCAATATTAGAAAAACTCTGTATCTCGAATAATATTAACACAAGAGTACTCAATTTTACTACAGAGATAGGCACAGTTATAAAACAATTAATTTCAATAAAGTGGGCGTTGTTTGATAAAGGAGTGTGGCAATATATGAAACACACTGTATCTCGAATAATATTGACACTAGAGTACTGATATTTGTTATAGAGGTAGGCACACTTATAAAAAAATTACTGTCAATAAAGTGGGCGTCATTCGACAAAGGGATGTGGCAATATTAGAAAACACTAAATCGAATACTGACACTAGGATACTGAAATGAAGTACAGATGTAGGTACAATTATTACAAATAACTACCGAGGAATTGAACGTTATTCGACTAAGGGGTGTAGGAGTGTGTAAAAAAAATGTATAATATTGACTAAAGGGTGATAAAATTCCTTGTTAGAATGGGTAGAATTATTGAAAACACTATGACAAAGTGGGCGAAATTCAACAAAGAGGCGTGTTATCATAAAAATTTAACATTTTTATCATAAAAAAATAATATATTTATGATAAAACTAAAACAAATTCAGAATAACTGTTATCATAAGATTTGCAATATAATAATGAATATAAATAAATTATCAAATTTGACCAAGAAATAAATAGCAAAAGTAATATAAAATTATTTTTAACTTTGTATTGATTTTGAAGTAGGTTTTTTTTTTAAAAAAAGTTTTTATTTATACTTCGGAGAGGAATCCACCCTTAAAGACCATCAGTGATATCACTGAAACGTGAACTTTTAAGTCTAAGAAATGTGTCTAATTAATATTGTTCTCTTCTGCCTGACTCAAATGTCTATCATTATAAAAAAATTCGAAATTGGCACATTGTTAACTTAACAGAGGTTAACTTTAACATATAAAATTTTGGTAAAAATTTTTCAATTGTAAGTCCTGCAAAATTTAAACTATTTTCTCACAATCTCATTTCATTATTTTTACTTCGTATCGTATTAAAAACAGCAGTTAGTTTTTTTGTTAAAATTATGCTCACGCCTTAAATAGACAACTAATTAACAACAAAACAACAAACAATGCAATAAGAGAGCGATAGAAACTATAATTAGTGTGCTACTAACGCCAACAAAGCTGCAAAGCAGTTCATCAAACTTTACAGCTTTTTGCAAAACTTTTTTTTCTGTTCTAAAGGGTTTTTATTCTTTCTAAACTAGAAAAAACTACAAAATAAATTGTTGTCATTTAAGCCCGGACTGTTAATTGAAAATCATGAAAAAACACGAGGCAGCAGCAGCAACAAAATATAAAAAGAAAGCAAGGCACAAATACAGTGGGTGCTAAAAGCAATTTACACATACTCTGTTGCAGCTGCAAGGGTCAAACAAAGAGAGATGCATAAAGAGAGAAAGAAACTAAAAACCAGCACTAATCAGGAATTTCAATAAAAAGCGTTAAAACTTCGAAACTAAAATTAACGAGCTTTAAAGTTTAAGCGCAGCAAAAGCAGCAAATAGTAAATGCTTAATAAAAAAAAAAACCCCAACTGTATGCGAGAAGAAGCGCTGCTAGAAAATAAAGATGAAATGAAACAAAAATGCCAGCAATTAACAACATTTTTTGCAGTAGAAGCAACAATAACAACTTTCAATCTTTCTTTGTTTCAACAAACTTGACAGTTTGTAGCAGGACAGCAAAGCGCTTACAAGCTTACAAGCGTGTACAAGTTTACAGATACAGTTTTTTTTTTCTCCTATTTTTTGTGTTTTATTGTTGCCACAACAAGTGTTAGAAAAAACCTAAAAATACTGACAATAGCAATAAATTTCTTCCTGAGTAATGGCATAATAACATAGCAAAAAGCTTGCCAAAGCTTAAAGCTCATTGTCGAAACAAGCTCGAGTGAATTACAGTGACACTCAGGCCAAAAAACAATGCACTTCATCAAACTAAATATGCAATTATTACTACTTATCAATGCACTGGCAATACTTGATGTTGTTGTCACAGCACAACAGAATGTTGCAGCAAGTGTTGCCAATTTAACGCAAGTTAATTTCAAGCAAACGCTTGCAGCTGAAATAGCAGCAGAAGAAAACTCAGCGCAGAAAATTCTGTTGTCACGCAAACGACGTTATTTGTTATTTCCTGAGGGCAGCTCGTTTCAGTTGGGTAAGTTCACTGTTATGTCTGTTTAAGGGTAGTGTGTGTGTGTGTGTGTGTGTATTGGTGTGCCTGTGTTTGTGTTTGTGTGTGTGTATTGTGTGTGTCTGTAGTGGTTGTGACTTCCAGCAATTTGTTAGTTTGCTGCGATAAGAAAAGCAGGCAGTAATTGGCTTAGGTAAAAAAATGTACTCCCGCAGGCCAGAAACAACAGTGCTCTGAATATAGGTCAACCTTGTTGGAAAATAAATAATAGAAAAGCTTTACTATTAAATTAATATAAATTCATATTATCCTCTTAAACAAGCTTAGTCTTGCCTCAGCGGTCTAAAGTGAGAAAATGAAGATTTAGTAGATCTTTTTATATTATTGCCAATCGTAGATTTCAAGCGTTGCTCTACACAAAAAAAATCGAATGAACTAGTTTTATGCCCGCAAGAATGATGGATATTTTGATATATTCAAATAAACATTTTAGTTGCAGTACCTTGAGTTTTAACATATTGGCCATTTCAGACCTTGTTCTGAAAAATCTTCAATAATTTTTAAACTGTTTCCAACAATTAGAATATCATCAACATATAATGTAAGATATAAAACATTTCCACTACAAAATTTTGTACAAAGACAGTAGTCATGTCTAGAACGTTCAAATCCATTTTGCATTAGGTAACTGTGAAATTTTTCATTCCAATATCTTGAACTTTTCTTAAGACCATACAAAGAATTTTGAAGCTTACATATTAATCCAGGCTTCACTGAAAGCCCATCTGGAACCTCCATATAAATTTCTTCTTTTAATTCTCCATAAAGTAATGCTGTCTTTACATCAAGTTGATGTAGATAGTAGCCCTTTTGTACGCTATCAGACAAAATAATCCTTATTGCAGTTAATTTTGCTACTGCACTAAGAAAAAAACACATACCTTGCTCCGGTAAAAAATTTCTCTATTTTTGATATTTAGCAATTTTCTCTTTTTCAAATAAAATTTTCTTCAATTAGAATAAATTTTCACATTTTCGAAGAAATATTTCTTTACTTCTAGGAAATGGAAATATTTCAATGTCTCTAATAATGATAAGTATTTTTCTCGCACAAAAAATTTCTCATTTATAGAGAAATTTTATTGAAAATTAAAAACTTTTCTTATATTTTTATAAAAAATTCACTATGAGAAGTATTTTCTTCAATAACAACAAATATTTTCTCAAAAAAAAAAGTATTTTTCTCTAAAAACGATATATTTTTCTATTTCATGGAAGCTTTTTATCATTTTTAGAGAATTTTTAGTATCGCAATTAGAGAATAGCATTCTCTGGAGCAAAGTCTATACCATTTTTCTCTAAATATGATGCCTTTTTTATCATATTCCGAGACACTTTTTTCTGAGTGTGGAGAATAAGTTTCTTCTTATTCCACACCCGATTTTTGAAGAAACCCTTTAGCAACTATCCTTGCTTTGTATCGAATGGGTTTTCCGTTTTCATCTGCTTTTACTTTAAAAACCCATTTTGATTTTAATGGCTTCACTCCCACAGGACGTGGCATAAGTTACCACACCTTATTTTTATCCATTGAATGAAGTTCGTTCTTAATAGTCTGCATCCAATATGTCTTATCTATTCTACTTTGAATATCACTGTTATTTTGTGGCTCGTAGTCTTTATTTGCTATTGCTGTATATCCTGAAAAATATTTATTAAGCCTATTTTGAATTCTTTCGCTTCGACGAGGTTTTGGCAAAACGTGGTTTAACACTGCTTCGGCTTCATGGTACACATCTTCCATTTCATCATCGGAATTCTCTACTGGTTGAACTTGTTCTGAAATTTCTGTACTATCAGGATCGAAACCTTCATCATTAGCAGCACTACATGATACAGAAAAGGCACCAATATTATCTATATCCCCTCTCTTGCTTTATTATTTTTGAATGGAAATGAAATTTCATTGAATCGAACATCAATAACTATTTCGTGATTTACTTCGTTCCATAATTTATAACCATTTGGGGCATATCCAACCATTACTAATTCAACAGATTTGGCATCTAATTTTGTTCGTTTTTGTTTTGGTATCCATGCGAATGCTTAACTACCAAATACATTCAATTTTGACAAGTCTGGTTTAAATTTGTACAAAATTTCAACAGGTGTTTTCTTAGAATTTAAAACGCTACAAGGATTACAGTTGATCAAATGTGTTGCTGTAAGAGCTACTTCACCCCACAGTGATTTTGGAGTGTTCGCTTCTAATAACATTGCTCTTACTTTTTCGACTAACGTCCTGTTGAATCTCTCCGCACCACCATTTTGTTGTGGAGAATAAGCAACGGTTTGCTAAACTTGAATGCTTTTATTCTTACAAAATGTTTATCAATTTTTAAATAAATATTCCCGACCTTGATCCATAGTTATCATTGCAATTGGTACATTATGTAATGCTGTAACCAAAAATGACTAAAATCATCTATAAAGCTCAAAAAATATCTATATTCATCCCAAGTAATAGTTTCAAAATAACCACATATGTCTGAATGTATTCTTTCTAAAATTCGCGACGATTCTGGGTGACTACCGTTAAATGGAAAACGAGACCTTGTATACATATATCGCAAAATCCAACTGAGTCATATCTGCCCATACCTTTAACCAAATTGTGTCTGATAAGTTCTTTAATACTGTCGTCGCTTTTATGCTCCATTCTTTTGTGCCACAGTAGCGATTCTTCTGTTTTACCAATATTAGCTTCAGATTCTTAAGTTCTCCATTTTTGGTTGTAGAGCGCTGTTTTTCCAACAAACTCTACACGTGTACCCAATGTAGTTAGTTTTGAAATTGAAAGAAGATTTCCGGTAAGTTCTGGAACATACAGCACATTCTTGATAAAAACATTCACACCGTTAACCATTCCTTCGATTACTGCATTATGACTTGAATGTATCATTCTCTTTGGCAACGCTAATTCTCATTGGATTTTGTAATTCCTTTAACGAACAGAAACACCATTTTGTATTACACATGTTATCAGTAACACCTGAATCTTCTTTAAATATAATTTCACTATACTTAACTTTTCCTTGCTCCACAAATCGACGGATGACATAAAACAAACTGACTTTGTGCGATAAGTTTTCATTGCATTACTGGATACGTACCCGACAATTCTTTTTCATATGATCTTTTCTATTACATCGATGACAGATACCATTCAATTTCCAAATTTTCTTTTCTCTAATAAAAAGCTGTGTTCTTCCGATTATCTGCTAGCTTACCTTCCCGATCTGATATCTTAGATTCCTCAGCTAATAATCTTTGCTTGACAACATCAAGACTGAGATCAGCTTCATTGATGTTTTCTAATGCAGTTACCACAGGATCATACGTATCTGGTACAGTAGGAGGACTTTAATTTGCGAATCATTTCCTCGAATGTTATGAAATGCATGCGAAGTTCTTGGTCTGGTTTCATCTTTATATTTATTAATAAAAAGTTTATTGAAAAAATCAACTGATTTTTTCTTGACTGAAGTCAAGTACAATTTTCAGGATATGAAGTATCAATATTACAAATACAAATTGTATGTGATTTTACAAGCATCAGAGTATGATAAGTTAATTTTAAGCAGTAGGGATATGGAAACAAACTCCTAAACATATCATAACAGTTTTCAAGTCACTGGGACTGATTATTTGTTGGCAAAAGGTATTTCTTTCATTCTATGTTTACTGCAAGACCCAATCGACTAGACTCATTCTGTAACCTGGAGAATGCTGAACTGACTTCACGCGTATTGCGGCCAATATTATTGATATCAGCAGCATAGTACTCTTATAGAATTTCGTACCACTATTTCGGATGATCTCCATTATTAAATTGAAAAAGTCACATGACAAGAAATCATCTTGTCTGAAACCTCTTTTGGTTTCGAATAAGGGCAAGAGGTAATTCCTTATTTTCACTGCGCTGCTGAAGTTGCTCAGTGTCATCCTGCAAAGACGTATTCGTTTTTCAGGAGTTACAAGGTGACACATTGTTGGGCTGTCGAAGGCGGCTTGGAAATTGGCAAAAAGATGGTGTGTGTCCATTTTTTTCCCTATTGTGGGCACAATACGCTCGCACAATACGCTCGACAAGACCCTTATATGCGATATTAAGAAGGCTTTTCCCACGGTAGTTGGTGAAAATGGTGGTTTAGCCTTTTTTGTGGATTGAGCAGAGCACAAAGAGGTTCCAACCGTCTGAATTTCCTTTTTTCAATCAAACTCTGCATAGAAACAAGTGAATGCGTAGAACAGATCTTCGCCTCTATTCTTAAAAAGTTCAGTTGGCAAGCCATCGGCTCGTGCGGCTTTGTTGTTCTTAAGCCGAACTATAGCTTTCGTTATTGTCGGACAGTGGAACTTCAACGCTTTCATCCATACTTGCAGTTTCCAGGAGATCATCTCTGGTGACGGAATTGTTGTCAGCGTCGTCATTTAGAAGACTAGATAAATGTTCCCTCCATAACATCAGTGTACTCTGGATATCTGTCACAAGATTCCCATTTTCATCCTCACAGGAAGAGGCTCCGGTCTTAAAACCATCGGCCAGGCGTCTTATTTTTTTCGAAAAATTTTCGAGTCTCATTCCTGTCGCCATGCATCTCAATTTTCTCGCACTCAAGCATTTCTGCTTTTCATTTCTTTCACCAGAACAGGCGTCGCTCTTTCTTCCTCTTCTCTCGTTATCGCTGTCCTTACCAATCCTGTCCTTACCATCACATTCCTTGGATTGCAGTGATATCAGCTATATATCTTTTCAAGACATCAATCAGTTGGATAGAGACACCATCAAAATTAAAGGTGCGCATCCGTATATCATTATCAATTTTTCGTTTGCGGTTTGGGGATCATACTTTAATTTATTCTTATTCGTTCATTGAAATATTTTATTACGTAGTGGGCTTCAAACCCAACACACAGCCTTTGCTTGAAGGCCAAAGGGCGCCCGCCGCTCAAATTAGTCTCCAAGACTACCAGGCGCTAGTTTTTCCGTTTCCAGGAGACTGCACGCAGAGGTTTGAGTTGACTTGAGACGATTTTGACATGGATAATGCTGGCCTCGCCGAATTGAGGCTTTCAGACAGATGCCATATGAAGATCGCCCCCTTGTCCTCAATAACATATTTTCTAAATTAGGTGATTTATGGCGTTACTTTTCGTGAAATAGCTCGTTACAAGACGACACACAATGATTTTGTATATATACTATCTTAATTGTATAATCTTAATATATAAAAGACAAGCGTCCTGCTCCGTGCTCTATATCGCTCAAACTGTTATAGTTGTTATTGCTATGTATAGACTGAACATGTTAGCCTGGACCAGAATCTGTTTCGCTATTACAGTGCTTTTTATATGAAAATTTTTAGTAAGGTAAGGTGTCATCAGTAAAGACACATTGACGGCGACTGGAACAAAATAACATATGAGGTGAATGAAAAATGTCATATTAGTCTGCTACTTAATTATTTTGAATACGACCCATCGTATGACGGGCTTCTATACTAGTTTAGTATGGAACGGATTGGAACTAATTTCGTCACTGATAAGAATCAAATAAATATTCTGTGTTTACTTTCAGGCTGAACGTTTTATCCATAAAGTTTGAAGAACACGGAAATAGCTTAATTATAGTTTGAGCGATATTAAGTGCGAAGCATTACTTTAAAAACGAAAATATATTTTTAATGCATACTTTCAGGCTGAATATTTTTTCGTATAATAAAAGCACTGTAAAAGCAAGAATGAACAGTTTTGATATTAGGTGTGGTGAATGACAATTCCGTTTTATATATATTAAGATAAGATAAAACTTCGTTTCTCTTTTCTCAGATCGCTTCTTTCTTATACAGTGACTGCCACTTGATGCATAATATAACCTTCAAGGCAGATATGGTACTTCACTATCAAATCTTGTAAAATTCCGCAATTATTATGATTTCTGAAAAGTAGGCGTAGCTCTTGTGCAATCTCGTCCATTTTAAGTACAGTTGCCGACAGACAGCATACAAATTTAAATGAAAAATGTTAGTTTAATACGACCAAAACCATCTGGAATATAGAACTATTATTGATTTTTGGGAGTTAAAGGGGGTGTCTAGTAATATTCGAAGAATACACACGTAAAAACAAAGAAACAAAATTACAAAAACAAACATTTAGAGATGAAAGACCACAGCATGAGTCACATGAAATGTTAAAGCAAACATTTTTTAACTTATCTAACGAAAGAATCCTTAACATTTTCTTAAATCATTAAGCTTGAAAATTAACGACATCATCATAACATCATAATGATTATATAAGTTCATTGAAATTGAATACTAACTTCATCTATATTCCCTCCCACCAGTTTATGATGAAATCATTGGCGTTGTCGACTATACCAACTACCTAATACTAGGCATAACAGTTGCTCTCGCCTGGGAGTTGCCAAGCAAGCCGCCAAGCGAACAGCTCGAAGATATTCGTACACGTCTGCAGGATGGAACTCTAGGCTTAAGTCGCAATGATACAATAAGCAAAATAAAATATATCGACACCAAAACACAAGCACCACAAAAGCCAGTCCACAACAGCATAGCTCAGACTCAAACCGGCACACAAAGTGCTGCTGTCAAGGCAACAACAGCTAGCAACCGTTATAGCAACTATTATAAGACGAATAAAAATTTAATATCCGCATTTCATGCTCCAATGCATCATAATTATTACTATTATAATGCGCCAAAAACACGCGTTGTAGGCGGCACATGGCCGAAGAGTAATTATTATTATGGTGGACATGGTGACTGGAATGGCAACAGAGGGCAGAACAATTATAACAGTGGACAAAATAAAATATGGCCACGTCGTAAAGATAATTATTATTATAGCAAAAAACGAAATCCTTTCACAAAATGGAATCCAGCAAAAAATTATGCTTTTACACCGCATGTGACGGGTGTAGCAGCAAAATATCCTTGGTGGAATTTAGCCTCTAGGTAAGAAGTACACTTGAAGCTGTTTTTTTTTTTTTAGTTTTTGTGTTTAAATGTAACAAAATTTAAACTTTATTTTTTATATTTAATTTAAAAAACAAAAAATTTATTTCACTTCCGTTCTTCATTTGCAGACTATCGAATTCATTGCGTGGAAAACCACGTCCTGCAACGACAGCAACCAACAGAATGGACAATAGCAAAACAAAAATAAAATCAAAAACAAAAATAAATACAGCGACAACAAGAAAAGAAACGAAGCAACAACAGCAAACCGGATATAACCAATCCACTGCAGCACGGAAACATCGCATTTTTCCGGTTTTCGGTAAACGCAGCGTAGACGTGCTTAAAAATTCCACCTCATCGTACACAGCAACCATGCCTGCAGCTCCTGAAGCTGCTGCTGCTGATTCTTCGTCATTCGCTGCTACAAATCATTCTCATCAGCATAACCAACAACAGCAACAGCAACATCATCATCATCATCATCATCGTCAACGTCGCAGCGGCATAGACGGTCCACAACTAACTAAACTAGATCGCATTCATATCCGGCATCATCGCAACACCCGGCAAATGCTCTACGAGAAAATAGCAATATATCTGGACAAGTAAGTGAGGGTTAGTAGCAACATACAGTTGCAACTGTTTGTTACATTGGTCACCAACTGCACATCTATCATGGGCTGAACGTTAAAGACACTCCGTTAGGAAATGCAAATTAAAGCGTATTGCTGCTGCGTTATTTTGTTCCATGCAGCGTTGTTGAGCCAGGCTTAATGCTTAAGTGGGCAGATATTGAATTTCCACTTCATGAATTCTACTCGTTGTTGATACTTTCTCTAGTTAGTGGTTATGCTTGTAAGGAAGAGATACATATTTAGAAGCATAGAAGAGGGAAGAGCAAACAAAAAAAAATCGACTGATAAACTTCCCAACTGGGTAATATTTAACATAACAGCTGACTACTTTGATGCATTGGATTTTTTTCTTTGAATTCATGAATAAATTAATTTTTGACAACTTAAAAATACTTCTATAAAAACTGGCTAACCCCAGCAAACATTATGACTCATAAAAGACTCTTTCAAGACTCATGTAAATGAGGTTATCTCGTCATAATGCACTCAAAAAAGACTCTTTTATGACTACATTTTTTGTAAGTTGTGGGTCCCAAATTATGATTCATAATAATGACTGTAATGACTAAGGCTCATATTTAATACTCTTTTAAGACTCATATTAAGTACTCTTTTAAGACTAATATTTAGTACACTTTTAGCACTCATATTTAATACTCTTTTAGGGCTCATATAAGAAGTCCTTATGCAATGAACATTTGTTATAGTTCAATTTCAAAGCATCCCAGCAAATATTATGGCTCTTAAAAGACTCCATCACGACTCATATAAATGAGTTTTCATCGTCATAATGCGCTCCACAAAAAGACTATGTTATGAGTACATTTTCGTATGTTCTTGGACTCAAAATATTATTCATAGTAATGACTGTTTTATGAGTCTTTTTAGACTCATAGTAATGACGGTTTTAAGACTCATATTTAATACTCTTTTATGACTCATATTGAATACTCTTTTAGTCATCATATACAAAGTCTTTTTACAACGAACATTTGTTGTAGTTAAATTTTAGTGCATGTATATCGCCACAAACAAAAAATTCTCCGAAAAGCGACGTCACGATAGCATGTGTCCATAATAGACAGTTAGAAAGTTTTATTCAATTAAAATAAATATGCTCCATTAAGTTCTTATTTATTTATTAGATATGGTACTTTTGCGATAATCCGATTTTATTCTCTTAAAAATACTCATATATAAGACTCTTTATGAGTCTTCGTTATGATTTCGCATATATCAATCAATTTATGTTTCTTTTATGAATCTTTTTTAAGAACAATCACATTACCATCATATTTAGGACTCTATATTGAGTGTCTTTTGTGAGTACTTATAAAGCAGATACAATAATGACTCTTTTATGAGTATTATTTCTGAACAATCATTTAACAGTCATATTAAAGACTCTTTCATGAGTCCTTGTGATGATTCATCATAAAATATGCATAAAAAACATTCTTTTTAGAGTCAATTTTTGGAGAGCCTCACAAAATGTTTGCAGGGATGTATATCGCCTAAGCAAACAATTCTTCGAACAGCGACGCCAGGATAGCATGTGTGGATAACGGCAGTTACAAAGTTTTATACAATTAAAAAACAATATGCTCGATTAAGTACTTATTTATTTATTAGATATGACGCTTTTGCAAAAAAACCGATTCTATTCTCTCATTAAACAATCGGATATAAGAATATTTTATGAGTCTTCTTTATGATTACGTGGCATGCAGGTGGTGACCGTGGTTACCGTGGCATGCAGTTTAAGTGTGTGGCTTAGCATGCTCGGAGCCCGGGTTCGATTCCCAGTCGCGGCAAAAAGTTTTTTTTCAATAAAAAATTTTCCGATCGGTCACCACCTCTCTACAGACAATGGCAAACCTCAGAGAGTAAATAATGACATGTAAAGCTTCTTGAGAACATGAACTTTAGCCGTTCGGAGTCGGCATAAAACATGTAGGTCCAGCTCTCGGTCAATTGTGTGTAAACATTTAATAACACACACAACACAATTGATCATAAGAAGCTCGGTCAAAGTCCTTTCAAGGGCTGAAATGGCCAATTTGTTTTTTTTTCCTTATGATTACGTATGTATCAATCAATATACGATCCTTTTATGAGTCTTTTTAATGAACAGTCATATTACCGTCAATTTAGGACTATTTAATGTGTGTCTTTTATGAGTACTCATTAAGCATTTAAGTCCTTTTAATGAGTCACCATAAAACATGCATAAGAAGCACTCGTTTTAGAATAATTTTTGGAGAATCTCATAAAACGTTTGCAGAGACGTATTCCCTTTGAAGTCATCGATGTATTTTGCTTTTAACAGAACTCTTTTCAAATCAATTCATACATATTTTTGACTCGAATACTTCTAAAATTTTTTTGTGGATTTAAATTTTAGAAAAGGCCTGTTTTCAGAAAGAGTTAGGGTTATACAAGTAGAGGCTTCTATTGTATAATTCAACAGAATTAATGTTGGCAGTACCTTGTAATTCATCTTTTCCTATACTGCCTCTACTAAACCTCAAAAGTACACAAAAATTATGAACTTTTTTTATTAAAAACAAAAAATTATGATCAAAAGGGGGCCTCGGTAGTCGAGTGGTTAGCGTGCTTGACTGCCAACCCAAAGGTTCCGGGTTCGAATCCCGGTCTAGCCATGGTCCTACGCTTTTACCTTTCTTTAATTCTTTCCTCATTTCTAATCAACTGAAATTAAATCTTCATCAATATATACGACTTTAGAAGTTGTAGTCGGTGGTAGACATGTTTGTGGAATGAGATTGCTTGATAACTCGAATCAACTGAGGTAAAGGCATAACACTTGCCTCAGATCCAAATTCGATGCTGATATAGCACTCCGCCACACTAGAACATTATACACTTGTTTCTCTTGATTTCCCTTTCTCTCCTTCTTATCTATCACCCCATTTTCCGAATCAAGGCAGACTTGACTGAATAGGTTTGACACCTGAAATCCTTGGTTCAAAGCTAAAAAAAAAAAAAATACTAAACCTCAAAAGTACAAAAAAATTATGAACTTTTGCATGATCTTTATGAATCGCATTCATGAATTTTTGTCCAGTAACCAATTACATGAGTCACATGAACTATTTAGGATATCAATGTACAAAATACAATAAAGAAATAACATGAGAAGATTAATATTCCATAAGCCTAGTGTTTAAAGATCATAAAGTGAGTATACAAGATACATGAACCAATAAAAAATTTCGTAAAAACCACGAAAAAATACAAGGGAAACATGAAACATGAATCAATCATAGTTTTTGTGAATAAAATTCTTAAAATTCATGTACAAATACGAGGGAAGCAAGAACAGTTCATGAGATAAGTGACAAAAATCCACGAATCTCATTCGTCAATCTCCCAACAAGCTTTTAGAAGACTTTTTTGTTGAAAATTGCCTTAACGAATCTTTTTCGACTACAGTTGATGATCAACAAAAACAAAATATATGTTCTGTGCTAAAGCATATTTTTCTCCGATAAATGATAAAAACCTGAGTGCATTTATTCATAGCAATTAATGTGCAGAAGCATATTTTGATCTGCAAGGCTCAAAACTATTAACTATTTTTTTCGTCAAAACTAACGGTAAATTATACAAATTGAACCAATAGAAATTTTTCACGCCATATCGTTCAGTTTCGACAATGCAATCGCGGAAGTCAACCTTGCCTTTTTTGACAATTTCAAACAAACTTGAGTCGTTTCCGGCTCTTTTATAAAAATATAAAACGTGCTCAACTTCTGAACAAAAAAATACTCTTTGTTTGGTAGAACTTGGTACCCTTTACGCGACTCTTTTGAGGAGTGATTTTCAAGTCATTTTTTAAGCTTGAAAATACCAAAAAAATAATTAAAATACGACTAGTTTTCGATTAATTTTTGGTATTTTCATGCTCAAAAAACGACTCTTTAATATCTCGAAAATGCTACGAATTTCAATCATTTGCAACAAGCAACATGCTTTCGATGCTGTAGTGTTTGGGTTTTTATGAGATGAAGGAGAAATAGGGGGACAACAGAGCTTCAATAATGGCGCCTGAGCACTGCGTGCGATGCAGCAAAGCAATGCCAAGAAGGAGACGAGCACCATCCAGGAAGCCAGTTTACTGTTGGAGCGAAGAAATCGCCGATTGTAGAAAACGCTGCTACACGACGACCTCAAAACGTGCCGTTTAAGAACTAAAACTAAAGAAGGCTATCCGAGACAGAAAGGAGTCTTTCTTAAGAATGCTGCGAGATAGCGCATTCATCAATGGAACAAGGAGTACAAGGTAGTCATGAGTAGATTGCGAGAACCAAGATCACCACAGCCTTCTGATTCTGCTGCACTTAGTGTTCCAGTGAAGGAACAACCGTATAGCATTCCTAGAGACATGGGTGACATCCGTCCACTAACGGTAGATGAAGTGCTGGCAATGTTGGAAAAGTTCTCTGATACCAAGACACCTGGGCTCAACGGTATTCCAAACGTGGCAATGAAACCTGTCTTACGTGCAGATACCAGCCTGTTTGTCAAAATGTACACCGCCTGATTTCACCAAGGATTTTTCCCATCTTCATGGAAATACCAAAGACTGGTATTACTTTCAAAATCCGGAAGCCTGACATCCCGATCAGCCCTCCTCATACAGACCTCATACAGATGTAAAAGAAAGCATCATTAAGAGGACTTCAAGAGACTTTGGAAAGACCAGGTGGCCTATCCGTAAAGCAATTTGGATTCCGACGAGGAAAATCCACCATCGACGCTATTCAGGCGGTGATGACAATTGCTCGCGACGCAAAAAGTTGTATAAGGTGGAAGGGAAGCTATAAACAGTCCTGCGTGGTGGTAACGCTCAACGTCAAAACACATTCAACTCGGCAAGCTGGTCACGAATACTACAAGCTGTAGGCAAATTGTGCATAGCAGTGTTAAACGCTACAAGTTCTCCAAAAGTGTTCAGCTTTCCTTATTTCTTTGCAGAAAGATCTGAGATAGTGGAATCAAACACAGGGAATCACATGTGCGACACACCTCAAAAATGGGAAACATTTCTTGATTGAACTTCGCCGCCTTGAAAGTCACGAGACACCGAACGAAGGAACCTACGCAAATCTCCCTCTCCCTCCCTCTCCCTCTCTACTCATGACGAACCTGATGATCAACACTCACTATTGAACAGTAATACTCTGACGGCATCTAGATGAAAAAGCGTGTTCCATTATGACGTGTCGTACTTTGATTTTGAATAAAACGTCAACGGTTTGGAATTTTTCTAAATATTTTATTTCGTTTGAAAGGTCACACGATGGAATAATGTGTTAAAAATAATTTCTTGGATATAGTCACTGAGACTATTCCGTAGATATCTTACTCTTTCGGTCATATTTTCGATGAAATTTTGCAGTATGGCCTTCGGAATTGCCCAAATCACCTGTGAAATATAGTTTTTCAAGCCTGCAATCGTCTTAGGATCATTCACATAGACTTTTTCCTTCACATCGGGAGGCCAATTCACATCACCGCGACGAGAAATTATACGGTTTGGGAATTTTGGATGCAAAAATTCCAAATGGAGGCAGGTTGTGTGTGGTGTAGCGTCGTTCTGTAGAAAACACATATCGTCCAGACCCTGAGCTTCAACCTCCGGCACAAAATAGTTCTAAAACACAGAGTACCGCTCAGAGTGACCCTGTTCACGTTTAGAAATTTTGTGTATTTTGCATGGGCTAGTGTACGAATACACTCAAGCCATGTTTACTTGGAGCTTATGTACACTCAAGATTTTTTTTCAATGTCATCTCCTTATGAACTTTAATGAAAATAAACAAACTAGTTTTTTTAGATAAATATCTTCTTCTTTTGAATGTTGTTGTTTTTAATATCAACTGTTTATTTTGAGAAAGCTATCAATATGCAATTTTATATTGATAGCTTTGAATATGAAGCAGAGAAAATCAAATGAAAATTCTATTGATTTTACATTTGAGATTTCTAAACGTTTCCTTTTAATTAACTATGCTTTACATTAAAAATACTTGATTAAAACGAAATAACAGTCCGAGCAAAGCTTATGAATTTCTAGTTTTCCTTTGAAATCACTCTAATTGCCTGAATATGTATCAAAACTCATATGGCCAAAAAATCCACACCAAACCAACAGACAAGCCAAACAACACAAGAGCTCAAAAATCAAAAATCCAAAATGATTCAGAAACATTACTATTTTTTTTTTGTTTTTGTTTTGTAATTTCTATGCTACATCGACCCTGTAACAAACCAATCAGCAGCTGAAATGCAAAACCGGAAGCTATTCGTACAGAACTGATTTAACTGCCATGTGAAGGCTGCATGCGAGACGGCAGACAACCAAAAGCCTTGCTATCAATTTGCTAAAATCCAAGTTAAGCCAATGCACTGGAAAACAGTGCGTGTGGGTGGGTATGTGTGTGTGTGTGTATGTATATGTATGTTTGTGTGTATATGCGCCAGAAAGTGCGACACATAAAATGTACAAAGGTTGAGCAATAGAGAACGATTGAGAAGTTGCCACTTCTAGCCAATAAAAGACAAAAGATGTTGCCAACATATGACAAAAAAAGGACATTCTCAATGCTACGGAAATCTTCAATTACTTAAAGCGATTGCAATGGAACAACAATCAAAAATAGCAACAGCAACAATGACAGCAGCAACACAAGAATTGACGCACAATATCAGAAGCAGCAGCAGCGACAGCCAGAAGCAGCAGTCCTTAACAACAAATGCAAATGTTGAGCTTGGATTTTGACTGCTGTTACTGAGGGTGTTCCATATGCATCAGTGTTTAAGTGTGTGTGTGTTAGTGTGTGTCTCTGTGTGTGTGTTTTGTCTATGTGTACGCTTGCTGATCACTGTTTGCTATTATTTTGCATGTGACGCATTTTTTGTGCTAATCTCTCTCTGTTTTTTTTTTGTGCTTCTTTCCTCTCACTCCATAGACGTGGCTCCCATGGGCAACACTGTGTACTGCGTGCCCTCTGTGAAACCGGACAAAAATCACGCGAACATGCACCCAGTTCTTTTGTTGGTGAAATAATGCGTGCCATCTTTACGTTACCCGAAGCACTGGAATCGCATGAAGGCGCATCCAAAGAGGAGTTGCAGAAACAAGACTGGTTACACATCAAACAACATCCTTACGATGTGGCACATGCATACGATGGTGATTGTGCGGCGTTTTATCGGCATTGTAAGGATTCGCTTTGGACCTCAGAATTTGTTATATAGCATCATACGCAAAATAAACATAAGGATTGCTTTAATTTTGTTTGTCTTTCGATGTTAAATAGAAAAAAAGAGTTTATGTTTTGCAAATGGATTATGAATAAATCAACGTCTCAGATCTCAATTTGAAAGTTTGTCAAATTTACAGCCTTATTCTGGTGATTTACAATTGTAATTTTACTGAACTTTTATGTGCTTTTTTTACGTGAAGTTTAAGAGCCAATAATTTTTGACATAATAGTTTGTTGTTTTGAATAACTTTTATACTTTTCATAATTATTGTCAAAATTAAATTTCATTACAGAATGAGAAATTTTTGCACTAGTCAATAAATTTACAATTGTAAACCACCAGAATAAGGCTCCTTACATGATTTCAAGTGATGAGACACTGTAATGTTGCATAGACGTCCATCGCAGTTGCAATTTTTTCCCAGTTATAGCCTTCAATGTAATCCAATTACATTTAAGGTACCACTCCCACATTTACATTGTACACATTATACATTGAATGCGGTCGCTAGTTCCGCAGTGATTAATATGCGAATTGCGGCTACGTCAGATCTCTGGTAAATCAATGGAGAAGCTTTAGGTCTTGCCCTATTTGATTCAGAGGTTCCTTTCAGGTTCGTCAGAAAAAGACGATTACGAGGCTGAGTTATCTGACGAAGAGATGGACCAATCGTCTGACGAAGAACAGAGCGAGATGATAGAGGTTGTAGAGGAAGATGATGTCGTAGATATTATCGAGGAAGTAGACGAGAAAGATGATAGCGAGGATAACGGTGGCAACGAAAATCAAGTTCGTGATCGTCGAGTAAAGTTTGACTTAAAAGGTGTAAAAATGATTCAATTGGCATCGAAGAAAGTGAATCAGGAATTGAATAAAGATATGAGCCATTACGTCACACCTGAGACAACAATATTTTCTTCAGATTCTCAACTGATTTCATTTCTACCGATCCAGAAACCTAGACTGAAATGAAGAGGAAGAAATATTTTTGCTACAAATCGTCGTTGAAAATCGAAGTAAATATACATTCCATGACAAAAATAAATGGATTTGATTCAAATTTACTCACAATTATAATTACAAAATTTCGTATTTACAGTGGAAGTAAGGGGTAGGTATGCTCGAAAAAAATTTGGAGAAGCAAAGTTAATGTGGGTCGGTTTATCATTCCAGCCTTTTCGAAGCCACCTTTTGAAGCTATGTAAGCCGATTTTTAAAAAAAAAATATCTTTTTAAAAATAATAAAATTTGCATAGGAACCCCCTTCAGCGCTGAAAATAGAGGGTAAATATGTTTGGATAAAATGTTGGAAAGAAAAAATAAATGGGGGTCAGTCACAGATTTTACCCTTCTAGGCGCACCGTGGAAGCAGTGGAGTCCAATAGGGATGGAGATAGAGTGTAGGTATGTTGCCGAAAAATTTCGGGGAAGAAAATTGAATCAGTCAGTTGAGTCAGTCGAACATTATAACCCTCTAGTTATGGAAATTTTTATCGAATTTTTCCACTTTTCACCAACCTTTAACCCCGATGCGGCACAACTTAACCCCACGCCACTATGAATTTTTTTTTTTCAAAAGCATTTTTTGTCAAACCTAACAAAATTTAGGGTTCCTAGGTATCGAAACTAATGATCTCCATACATCACTATCTATAATAACAAACCAAGAGTTTTCAATATTGTGGACTGTATTGGAGGTATGCGAGTTTATTATTTATCCTTGAGTATAAAATTAATTTAAATATAAAATACATGCATGACAATTTTATTTATGTAACTTAAACAAGAGCTTTTTTAAAGAGTTTTCAATTTTTTGGGTATATGGCGGATGACACCTTATCTTTCTTCATATATCTTAGTGTTAGTAAAATTCACATACATACCATTTTATTCCTGTAAGTTAAAAATAAGCTTATTTATAGAGTTTTCAATTTTTTCTTGTATGGGAGGTAGGCGTGTCCGTTGGGGAATTCAAAAATATTCAATAGTGCAGATCTTTGGATATATGTGAACATTTATATCAAGCTTCATGCACGGTTAAAAATGTTGGACTAGTTTTTAATCCTAACTTTGGTTTAAAGGAATTTTTAATCCTTAAAGTTCTATTTTTTATTCCATACTAGCGGATGTTACCCGGTGTTACTCGGGGTTGTGTCTCGAACACAGTAAAAGGGCGATTTTTAAGACTGCTCCCATTTTAACATTTTTTAAATTATCAATTTAATTTTTTAAATAATTTAAAATGATAGTTTTTTGGGGTTTTGCCACTCATTCCGTCGAAAATTTTTAGCCAAATTTCCATAAAACTGTACCTGCCGGATACGATTACAAAAAAATTATATCTTCAACGTCTCGATCTGACGTCTGGTTTCTGAGGAAAATGGTCACCCAGTTTGAAAAAAGCCATTTCGTAAAAAATGCATTTAAAGGTTTTTCTTAGCATGCATTCAACAAATTTTCAACAAAAATTCCAACTTTAAAAAGGCCTTTTGGCATCGATTCGATTTTGGATTGTCTTCGTTTGGTTTTAACTTCGGTTTTAGTCGATACTGTTCTGTTGATTTTTGTTCTTTACATAGCTTCTGCTCATATTCGTTAAACTTTTTTTTACTCGTTAGTCTTTGGTTCTTGACTTCGTTTGCCTTCGGCGCATTCCTTGATTTTTGTCGAAAGAATTTTTAAAAGCATAGGATCTTTTTCATTAACAGATACAAATGCTTACCAAGTTTCATCAAAATCGGTTCATCCGTTTTGACGTGAATAAGCCAGACGTAGTTGGTTGAATAAAGCGCTCTCTCATGGAAGTTTTCTGAAATTTAAATAGCCTCAATTCTGTTGCAGGGTCAGGTTGTTTCATGTATCAAATTTTAGTAAAATCGGTCAAGTCAATTTTTTATAGCCTAAGTCTTATCTTTAGCGCAGTCGAACCTTCGTTCCAAATTTTATTGAAATCGGTCCAGGTGCTTAGGAGTTATTATAGAGTGCCACGCTCACATGCTTCCGCCCACTTTTTCCTATGCTGTACATTGGTTGCAGTTGAACCTTCATACCAAATTTCATTGAAATCGGTCCAGGTGCTTAGGAGTTATAATGTCTTTAAGCGCCTACTTAAAGCGCCCTCTTGCGGAAGTCTTTGGAATTTTTTATAGCCAATGTTTTATCTTTGGCGCAGAGCTTCATACCATATTTCATTGAAATCGGTCCAGGCGTTTAGAAGCTGCTATGGAGTGTCACGCCCAGAGACTTGAGTCGAACCTTCATACTACATTTCATTGAAATCGGTCCAGGTGTTTAGGAGTTATTATAGAGTGCTACGCCCACATACTTCCGCCCACTTTTTTACATCCCCTATGTTCTTTCTCCCTATGAAAGGTACTCGGTGTCCAAATTTCAGCTCAATCGGATAAGCGGTGCGCGAGCCTATACGGAACAGACAGACAGACAGACAGGAGGACAAACATTTGATTTTATATATAAGATTTTAGTTTAATTTTTTTAATCCGAAAAAGTTTAAGTTTAAAATTTTTTTTGGACTACAAATTTGCATTAAGGTAGTATTTTCAGGAAAAATTAATTATGTTATTTAATAGCTGAATTACAATGCAGCAGTGGCAGCAGCTTTGTCAGTGGCAGCGGCAGTGATCAGCTGTTTCGTATTTTACTGCCTACAAATTACAATCTAGCAGTGGCAGCGTCAGCAACAAAAGCAGTGAATGTGGAATTTTTCTTAGTAGTTTAATTATTCGCATGTTGGCAGTGAATTAAGAAATAGGGCTGCTGCTATGTAAGTTTTACCATTGAACAACAATATTCCTCAAAAACAGCTGATCAATGCCACTGCCACTGACGCTGCCGCATTGTAATTCAGGTATAAGATTGAAAACTACTACTACTTCTACAAAATTTAAGCTAAATATAATTCTAAATGTTGTTAAAGCATCCGAAATTTATTTTTAATTTAATGAATTAAATTGTTTACTAAAATCTGAACCAAAATATTATTATATACATTATTACAGAAAACAGTGTTTCAAGCTTTGTGGATTAAATAGTAATGCTTTTCGGATTACAATATTTTAAACTTTCTTGGACTAAAATCTAATCCTTTTTGGATTATAATATTTTAAACTTTCTGTGGACTAACAATTATTCCTTTTTGGATTAAGAAATTTTAAACTTTTTGCGGATTAAAAGTATATCCTTTTTGGATTGAAAAATTTATAACTTTTCATTGGATTAAAAAATAATCTTTTTTTCATCGTGTCCTATATGTAATCCAAAAAAGTTTAAAATTTAGTCCAAGATTTTTAACCGTGTGCAGATATCTCGACTCACATAGACGTCGGACAGACGCAGACGGGCAAACCTAAATCGACTCACGAGCTGAGGCTGATCAAGAATATATCGCTCATTTGCTCGAATAGCTTCATAACTCAAAAAATGCTATTTTTGAGTTAATGATGCAAAGTTACTGCTTATATCATACTTCATATTGTGTAAAATTTTCAAGTTATTATATTGAATACTCTCCGCGTGAGAAGATAATATCGAGCCATAACCGCGAAAAAGACGTTCGCTTATTTTTACAAACATTTGCTCTATAATGCAAGTTAACGTACCCTGACAAATGTTCAGACTAGGTTTGAAACATTGAACATGATTTGAACAAGGATTAGAACTAGAATTAGAATTAGAATTAACTTAACGTTATAAGTAATGTAAAATTTTCAAAGTTTAGCTCTTTATATTCCTTTTTTTTTTTTTAATTAGTTAAGGTCGTTATAAAGAAGAACGATAAGTCACATGAATTTTCTTCTCAACATAATTTTTGATAAAATGAAAAGATAAAGCTTTCTGTTTGTGATCCAGCTGAAGTTGAAGCTTTTTGTATTCAAGTTTCAACTAAAACTGAATTCGGACTTTGAACCTTTTTTCAGATATACTACGCAATAAATCAAGATACTAAAACGAGGTGGTGTTTATTATACATATCTGTATACAATAATTTATTTAAAACGTTAAATTTAAAAATTGCGGCTGTGCAGCGTTTTTGGGATTAAAAAATCAACTACTTAGAAATTTTTCCCGGCCATCATCTTTTGAGACATCGTTTTTGAGGTCATTTTGGGACCATTTAAAAAAAAATTTATTGATTTTTTGAAAGTTCTAGAGTGGCCTTGCGCCTAAACAAAGTGACACCTTTTACGTGGTTTTATTTTATGAATTAGAAAGAAAATTTATAAAATATGTTCGAAGTGTCCTGGAACTCATGTTTTAAATGCAATGTACATGATATTTCTCCTCATTGCATATTTGAGGTAAGTTTCTCAGTAGCTCATCGCTCAGTGCGTGGCCGGTCCTAAGGCTACGTGCATAGTAAATGCCGATTCAGACAGATAGACAGGCAGGCAGGCTGAAATCGCTTTTTCACACACTCTGCCTGCCTGCCTGTCTGAATCGGCATTTACTATGCACGTAGCCTTAGGACCGGCCACGCACTGAGCGATGAGCTACTGAGCTAATAAGTTTTGATTTTATGGGCATAATTTTTTTGTAGTGCAGCCAACTTTTCATTTTTAAAAATATGTTTTTGTCTTTGGTGTTATTTAATATTAAATTCAATACTATTTTAATACTAATTTAATATTCAATTGATACTACAAAAAAATGTAATTATAACGTGAAATTCCGAAAAATTTGTGCTCAAATTTAGTTAAAATTTAGTAGTTCCAACCTATTGATTTCATCTTCACACAATCACAACACGGGAACATTTAAGCCGGCAGTCTTAAAAAAAACATAACAGAAACAGAAAACAGAACTGTACACCTGTATCTCTGTTTTTAAGATTTTGACAAGCATAATTCGTGATTTGGCCCACTTTTTGTTTGAATTGGAAATAGTTTGATTACAAAATTATTTCATATTTCTGACACAGTGAACAAAATAATTATCACCTTTATTCTCATGCACAAAATTCTCATTCAATCTTTTGTTTGCTTAACACTCAATTCAACACGAAGATTGAACACTCAATTCAGCACGAAAGGTTTTTTAAGAGAATTTTCTATGTGTTGACTTAACGAATTAGGGCTGAGTACAATAAGTTAATCAAATTATATGCTTAAATAAATTGGGTCACAAATTTAAGCAGCATCAATAAGTTGATGGCTCAATCAATGTAAGCCCATTGCAGTGCATCAGTTTCTTTTAGTTCGCCCTAGGTTAAATACCCAAAAAAAGCTTTACCCGAACATTCGCAATGCAGCTGCTACAACTAGTATTATTGATCGGCCTCCAAACGGTGTTGCTGGTTCAAGCTCAATTCAATAATATCAATAACATTAGCACCAGATATGACACACCTGCCACATGTCACTCCAACATATCAAGGCACTGCTCAGCACAAACCACTTTGCGTCCAGTTGTGGAACGTGTTTTTTCGCGACGCAAACGTTTTGTTCTGATGCCCAAAGGAGGTGCACTTAAGTTCACTTCCGCCTTAAGCAAGCGACTGTTGGCCATGTATCCGCGCGGCTTTAGCTTAGTAATAGAATCGGCCTTATACTATCCGGGTGTTTCGAGCCGTATAGATTTGTTGCCGAAACGTTTCCGCCCACCAACTACGACCACGCCGAAGCCTGTTGGTCCTACGCAACCGCTTTTTGTGCATATTCCTGGTTCGCTGCTGCGCTACAAAGCAAAACCAGCAACAAAACCAGCTAAAGTGCAGCGTATTGATGCTCAGCCTGTGCAGTGGATTGATACTGCGCCACACAGACTACACAATAAGTATGCTGATCCACAACAATGGCTGCATTATGCTAAGTATGGCAACGCCGGCGAAGCCTATAAGCAGAAATATGCCTGGACGCCAAGTAAGGAGGCAAAGCACAAATACTGGCATCCACCTGCGACAACGAGACCCAAATGGACGCGTTGGACTACGACGACGCAGTTGCCCAAACAGTGGTGGCAGCCTTCACGTAAAACTTACGCTGAATGGCCAAGACGGCAAGAGAGTCGTTTTAAGCGCGAACCGTTAGCAAGCACAAACGTCGATGCCGATTTGGACGCAGAACTGTTGCGTTATCGACCCATGGACTTTCCTGATCTAGAACCTTACGAAGAAAGCTGGCGTCATTTTCATTCACATCGCGATCGCCGTCAGCTGTTTCACGCTTTCGAGGGTTTCAGCAAAATGTAAGCTTGGTAATTTTTCATTATCGAGAAAATGTATTGATGGACGATATCCTTTAATAATTTTAGCCTAGGCTTTGATATGAAATCCTGCATACTGCGTGCTATCTGCGAAAGCAAAAGTTTGCTGCTACCAACCGGTTACTCCATGTTGCACGATATGCTGCGTATTGTTTTGACGTAAGTTTTAGTGATGCATTGTTTTATTGAGTATATTTCTATTTGATGGAATTTATATTTTGCAGTGTTCCAACTATGCCTGGCATGACCGATGACTACAGCCGTATAGTACAGTCTAAAGAGGATCGCTGTCAGCAGGAGTTAAAGCAAAAGTGTTCAATAAGCCTGCTCAGTTGGTTTCTTAATTCAGATAATGCAAAATATAGTCTGTGATTTGTTTTAGAAAATATATTTCCATTATTTATGCCATTTAGAGTTAAGCATTAATAAAAATTTTAATTATTATTGAAAATTCTGTTAAATAAGGCGAAATATTGCCAAATCCGGGAACCAAAAGAATGTTTCTTAATTCATTTGTGCAGCTTTACGTGTATAAATGTACATTTTCAACACTTATAAAAGAGCTACAGCTCATTCACATGTTTAAACTACACGTGAACACGAAAGTTCGAACTACGTGAAGTTAGTTTCTGAAAACATGAACTCGATCTACATGTGAATGATAAACACGAAATACATGTGTAGTTGCAAAAGTACGCGATCACGTGTACTCGGATCTTGACTTTCACGTATCTAGGACCGCAAAGTTCGAAGGTTGATTAAAAAAAAATTCGAACTAACATAAACAAACGCCGCGATACGGGTCTTCTAATTTAGCCTCTATTTTCATCCCTCACTCTCAGAATTGACCTAACATTTGCTAACCAGAACTTGTTCCAAAGTGTAATAATGCCATGATGTCAGAAATCTACATCATCTCGTACACACTTACTCAATATGATGTAGACTGAGAAATAAGATAATTTAGCAGAAAACACTAAAAAACTAAGTAAAAACAATTTTATCTCGTGTTACTTTTATTTTTTAACAAAATTATTTGTAGTGTTTCTACAACTTAAGTAAATATTTTAACACCTTGCATCCAATTGGTGTATTTAGGGCACTCTTTAAATGTCTGCTCGCAATCGATACCATAACGTCCTGCCGCACGAGCGTCTAAATAGTGTGGAGCAATGTTTGCAGCTGCCGGGCTAGCAATAAAAATAGTTGTGTTTAAATTATGCTTAAAAGAAACTGCTCAAAAATGATTGCTACATTTGTTAAAATGAAAATTTAAAATACTGAAAATAAAATTGCAAGAAAATTAAAAAAACGTACGTGAGAATTGCATTAAGTAGGGCATGAAATATATTACTGCCATCAAGAGGCTGTTGCGATACAAAGCAAATAGCCTTAAGCAAGCATGCACTGCCCGGAAGTCCTTTGCTGCATGTGTATAAAAGTTTAAATGCGTTTGTTGTGTGTTCGTTTATGTGTGTGTGCGCATGCGGGTGAAAATTTTTATTTTTTCGACAAAATTATGTAATTGCATTTAAAATTAAATAGACTTCAAGTACTGTCCCCGCCCTCCTTTCGCTTACCTCTCAAGCAAGCTTTCAATGGCGGTATAGATAAACGCTCTGCTTGCATCTTGCTGCAGCGGCTTTTCGTGTGCTTGGCGCGCCGCAAAAGTTGTTGTATTCACGAAACTCCACCAATAAATCGGCTGAGGCGGTGGTGTATATTGTGCCTGAAAATTATAGGTTACCGAAACTGAGCGCTGTTTATCCGCAAGAATGACAGGAAAAGAAGGGCCGGCCACAAACTTCCATAAGTAAAAACGATGCAGTTTCGATGTTATATTAAAAAAATAAAAAATTATATTAAAAAAGTTATTAAATTATAATATAAGCTAAAATAAAAACCGTTCTATGACGGTTTGCAACCATTTAGAGTAAAAAAATGCGACATAAAGTTTATTTAATTTAAACAAATCACTTTTTAAACGTATACATATTTCTGTGCATACTTTCAGGCTGAAAATTTATTTTGTTAGAATTAGTTAAAAAATTTGAAAGCAACAAAATAATTACAGTTTGGGCAATATAAGGTGTGGAGCAGAAAGTTTTTATATTATGTAGTAAGACTTATGATATAAATTTAAGATATTTGAGATGCCAAAAATGCATGAACAGTGCCACGCCCTTTAGTTCAATATCACTCGAAGCTGTTGTGAAGATCAGTTTTGATGACAATGAACGTTGATCCCAACTAAAAAATTCTTTATAGGTTCCAAGGAATAGAGTTCAGGTATTTTTTTATTGAGTGCCATCTATTGGAAAAATTTTGTACTGCCCTCATAATATATGAAGGCAAACACATCCCGTGATTTCAGAAAAGAGCATTTCTGCACTACACTATGACCGCCGTTTTCAAAAAATCGGAAGGTTTTTTAGATTTTTACTGTACAAGCGGAGAGTTAAAAAAAGATAAAAAAGATAAAATTTGATATAAGGGTGTCAAGAATCACTTTAATTTTTTCGACCCTTTGATTATTTTTTTGTCTTATATTCAATTTTAAAAAATTTAATTTTATGGATCTTATTTTAACACAATTGATCATAAAAAGATCGGTCAAAGACCTTTCAATGGCTGGAATGGCCAATTCGTTTTCTTTAAACAGACTGATCTCGGATTCAAAATCAACGACTGGTATTTTGGTATGTTATCACCTTCAAATATTCTTGAAATGACCATTATACAGACAAATTTACTTCGGATTCGGCATCAATGACCCAAAAAATTTATGTATCATAAGTTGGACATGGGATACATTTGTTTTTAAATTTGGACCTTGGAATGAACTCGAATTTACCTTTATACAGACAAATTAACCTCAGATTCGGAATCAGCGACCTAAAAACATTATATATCAGGAACTGGGACATCGTATCTCGATTTTTTTTTCAATTTGACCTTGAAATGATCTTGATACAGACAAATTTACTTCGGATTCGGAATCAGCGACCCAAAAACCATATTTATCAGAAACAAAGACATCATGTCTCTGTTTTTTTTTCAATTTGAACTTGAAATTACCTTGAAATAACCTTAATGCAGAGAAATTGCCGTCGATTCGGAAAAAGTTACACGAAACATTTATATATGTAAGGAATTTGTAGATTAAATCTATGTTTGTTTTTCATTTTTATAATAAAATGATCATGAAATGAACTTTATACAGACAAATTCACCTCCGATTCGGAATCAGCAACCCAATAAACGTTTATATCCGAAAGTTGGGTATCGAATCTCTTCTTTTTTCCATTTTGGCCTTGGAAGGACCTTGAAATTAGCTTTGAACAGAAAAATTGACCTCGAATTCGAAATCAGCGACCCAAAACATTTATATATCAGGAATTTGGACATCGCACCTCTGTTTGTTTTTCATTTTGACCTTGGAATGACCTTGGAATGACCTTGAAGTGACGTTTATACAGACAAATGACCTCGGATCCAAAATAAGTGTCACAAAAACCTACATATCAGGAATTTGGACATCGTATCTCTGCTTTTGTGATTTACTTTGACCTTGGAGTGACTTTGACATGACCTTTATACAGACAAGTTGACCTCGACCTTAGAATGACCTTGAAATTAGCTTTATACAGACAAATTGACCTCCAATACGGAATCAGTGACCCGAAAGTCTACGTGTCGGGAAGTTGGACCTTGGTCATTCGACCTTTCAATGACCTTAATACAAACAAATTGTCAAATTGAGAAATTAGCGAACCAAGAAAACTTATATATCAGGAAGTTGGACATCGTTTTACTGTTTTTTTTTTCATTTTGACCTTCAAATGTCCTTGAAATGACTTCTATATAGAAAAATGAATCTCCGATTCGGAAACAGCGACCCAAAAACCCCTTAAATGAAGTTCTTGATACTGTTTAAAATTTAGAAAACATAATTTCAAACCCAGGAAACGTCAACTGAAAACCAGAACTTCTACTCGATTTCGGAAAATATTAATGGAAATGCGAAAAACATCAACATTTATTCAGACATTCAAAATTATTTTTCTAAGATACAAGTTATAAACGAGAAAATTATGAGTTCTAAATGTCTACACACTTAAAAATATGAACTCCGAACGGTATTTCAGGGAGTCCAACACCATTTGGTGTGAATGAAATCCGATTGAGCGGAGCTTAAAAATTTACTCCGAACGGATCTATGTGATGAACACCAAATGGTGTTCAACTTTTGTATTCTATCAGTGTTCAAAAATTATGAATAAACGAAAAAATCTTTGAATTTTGGCAAATTTTCAAATGAAAAAGGTCCAAGTTATCCGATTTTGGTGTTCAATATATTCTAACTCCATTTGGAAAGCTCAATATTTGTTGAATCGGAGTTCGTCAACACCTATCGGTGTTTAAATAAATATCCGAACATCGGTGTTCACAATTTTCAAAAATTTTTAAGTATGTACTCTTTTTGAACTGTAATTTAGAAAAACTCTATTGAAATTCAGAAAATCCAGTTGAAATTCAGAAAAGAACAAATTGATTTCATACAGAAATTTCTTGAGAAATCCAGACAAGTTCATATGAAATTCAGAAATAACATTTAAAATTCTGAAATAGTCAATATAAATTTAGAAATTCTATTTGAAATTTGGAAAATATCAATTGATACTAAGAAAACGTCAAAAGTAACTCAGAGAACATTAATTAAAATTCAGAGAAGATCAAATGAATTTGATATATTGTATTTGAAAATCTTTTGATCTTTTAAGAACTTGAAGAAGAATTTCTGAATTTCAAATTAAATTTATAAATTTTGTTTAAAATTTTCTGAATTTCAATTGATATTATCTCAATTATGCTTGATGTTTTTGAATTTCAGTAAATATTTTCTAAATAACTCATGATTTCTGAATATATATGGTTCTGAATATATTCTGAATATATCTTTGCTGAATATCAAATGAAATTTTTAAATTTCATTTTAATTTTTCTGAAATTCAAGTGGAATTTTTGATCTTAACTGAATTTTAATTAATCTCATCAACTGTTATCTTAGTAAGAGTTCTCGTATTCTGAATTTCGTTTCTGTTTTCTGACTTATTTTTAATGTTTCTCTATATTTTTCTGAATTTCGATTGATATTTTCTGATGGAAATTTCTATTTTCATTTGATTTTTTGATGGAATTTCTTAACATCCAACAAAATTTTTCTGAATTTCAATCTTTTCTGAATTTTGAATGGAAGTTTTAAAAATTATTTGAACTTTTAAAACTGGATTTCCTGAATTTCTATTGATATTTTCTTTATACCAAATTAACAATATGCATTTTAAATTGACTTTTTTTGAATTTGAAATAGAATTTCTGAATGTTTCTTTTTTCTTTATGAAATTCAAACGGTATTTCTAAATTTCAATTGCCATTTTCGAAATTTCAAAAGAAAAGTCAGAATTTCAATTTATGTTTTCTGAATTTTAGATTAAATTTTTTGGACATTTTTTTAATTTCAAATGAAATTACTAAATTTCATTTTAATTTCGAAGGAAAATTTTTATTTTGAATTGAAGTTTTTTGAATTTCAATTGATCTATTTTGCATGGTTTGTCTGAATTTCATTTGATTTTTTCTGAATTTAAAATGGAATTTCAACTTTTCATTTAAGCTGATATAAAATTCAGTGGATTTTTTTCTGATTTTCTGTTGATGTTTTCTGCATTTCAATTGATATTTTCTGAATTTCATTTCAGAATGTCAATTCACTTTAAAAAAAAAAAAAAATCCAAATTTTTAATTTCATTTAAGCATTTCTGAATTTCAATTATAATTCATATATTTAAGGTAGTTGGTTCTTTAGAATTTCTACTGTAAAAGAAATAACTAACAGTTAAGTATTTCGACTCACCTTAACTACGCCGCTGCCATTGAATAAAACAAAACGTTTGGCTCGATATTGGGACCGTGACTGCTGCGCGACTGTTAAGGTTGCCTTCATATCAGCAAATCGACAACTTTTGCGAATTTTTTCAACTTTGACGTTGGTAACATTTGTGCGGCTGCAACAATATTTGCCAAAGCGACGACTATGCGTCGCTCTTGACCAACTTGCTCGTTCATGTTGGCCTAAATGTTGCGTTGGCGATTTTCCAACCAAGCAGCAGCAGCCGGATGGTCGAACATTTTTGACGATTTCGTTGATTTGAGCCACAGGAGTGCGATTTATCGTTTTCTCAATGTTGCTGTTGTTGTTGCTTCTGCTGCTGTTGTTGCCTTTGGGATTTGCACAAAATTTATTGCAATTATGCGTTAAGAAGTTTTGTTCGATTTTAGTTTGCGTTTCCGTTGGATTGCTATTAATACCCATGTGGTTCACCCCTAATTCGGTTAACATGCCAACAGCTGCGTCACTTGCCTGGCTGCTCAGCAGGTTGCCACTATCGTCCTCGGTGTTGTTGCTGTTGCTGTTGCTGTTGCCACTGCTGCTGATAATGATGATCATGATGATGACCAAGTTTGTTATTGCCTGAAGTGCGTTAATTTCAAATGCAAATCTTTTCATTGTTTTTTGTTTTTTTTTACTGTTTTAAATTTTTAATTCGTGTTCTACTTATGGCACAATTTATCAATTTTTTGTTTTATTTATTAGTCCTTCGTTGTGTCGCAATCAACTCTTTAAGTGCGTTGGTTGGTGTTTCTGTTATTTATGTCTATTTGTTGTAACGCATATTTATGTATGTATTTCTACTTGCTCTTGTCGTTAATACTAGATGGCGTGCTGCTGCGCCTAGCACTGATGAAGCGGTTTTGCATGCCATTAACACGTTAAACACTGTTTAAATGCAATAAATTTTTCTCTAGTTTGCAGTTGACATTTTTTGCAATACAAAAAAAGCCAACAAACGCTGCTACACTACATCAATTAGCATTAATTGCTAGAAATTGCAAATAAAAAATTTTTGAAGTTCTTGCAGAAGAATATAGTTCCTAAACTATTTTTTTTTCTTTTCTTATTTTCTATAAAATTTACAATGATTTTTTTAATGCAAAATTGTTGCTAAAGAAGAAAACATTCTTTAAATTGGAAGTGCTTCTGAGCTAAGCCATAATATTCTTGATATCAAGCCATAACGTGATTGTTAATCAAAAACTTAACACGCACATTCGAGCATAATATATGTGATTTAGGGATCATTTCTCAAAAAATTAATATGCCCACATTCATCCAATAAAAGCAATTTTTGGATTGTTTATTACAAAAGGAATATGGTATCCTCATTTGAGCACAATTTATGTCAAAATATGCCAACAAATAAATATAAATACAAAAAATTATGAATACGCTGAATGGCCAATTTAAGACATTTTGTTTATAAAACAAAACAACAAAAAAAAAAAATAACAAACAAACATAATAAAAATTATAATTTCACTGTCCAAATCACATATATCTGATCTGATCCAATTCGAGAAGGAATTTATTTTATTCACTTTTATACACTTGTATACTAACAGGAACAAAAACCAACTGAGAATTACGTCGTTCAAATGATAATTTTTTTGATGAGCTAAAACAACAACAAAAAAATTAATTTTTTTTGCAAACAAACCCAAGATTACACGTATTTAGCACAAATTGACGTGTTTATCAAAAAATTTCAAGCTCTATTTAGCTGATTTCAGTAACGAACGCTTGAGCTTGATTTAAGCTAATTTTTTCTCTCCGTGTATGAGAGGTGGGCGTGTTCATGGGCAGATGTATGAATTTCTTGTACACATCTTAGTTTTGATGTAACAGACACACATAAAAAATTTTATAACTGAAGTTTGTGCAGACGACGCACATTTTAGATTTGTTCTTCCAGTAGCTCCTCAAATATGATCCTCAATTTTTACAATTTGGAGGTTGTATGGGTTGTAGGTTTTCGTACACTTATTAAGCATTTCAATAAAAATTCCTTAAAAACGATACTAAGTATTATTTATATATATTGTTAGATAGGTTAGGTTAGGGCCTACGGAGCTCGCTTGGCGGTGCACTAATTTCTTGCGCCATATAGCAGGATGCGACCAGGATCGTCTCATTTCCCATTTCCCACAGTAGCGCCACAACTGTGAGATCATAAGTTCTGTAATGAGACATTAGATAAGTATAGATGCTTTTCCTTACAAGGTAGTTGTTCTTGTTCTACTTATTGTTAGTGCGTAAAAAGTGTTGTGGTTAGGTGATTTTAAGCCGGAGACTACATTACCCGAGGCTATCCACGGCTCCTGCACTACTGCCACATCGTAGCCCCTTCCCTCTAACGAGAAGGAGTTTGCGCTCTCTAATTTACTTTAAAAAACATCAATCATTGCTTTTTGCACTGTTTCGGAAAAAAATACTCTTGTGATAAAAACTTTTAATCCTCAACTTTGTAGAATATGACGTTAAGCAGAACACCATAACATAACCACCATAACATAACCATGACGTTTCTTTAACAATTTTGTTTATATATTTTTTAAGTGTTCGCTGACTAAAATAAAAGTTAATTTTTTTTAAAAAAGGATTATATCAAATATTTGAACTATTTTAACTTCCTTGTTTTTAAACTTAATAAATAATTTTTTCAACATAAATCAAACAACTTTGAAGAAGTTCAATCTTGTGAGAAAAAAAAAAGAAATTTAAGGGGAGTAAATCGGGCTAACGGGGCTACTAGTTGAATATGACCTCAAAAGTTAAAATGTTCTAATAAGACAATGTAGTGCTCAGTAAGCTCTTTTCAACGACATACAACAACAATTTTTTAAGAGCTGGCTTGTAATGCATAAGTTATACAAAAAATACCATTTTGGTTGTTTTTCCGGTGGTCCAAAAATAATTTATTTTTTTTTTGTTTTCGGAATCCTTTCGAAGTCGACTTTAAAATAGTGGGTGGTTTTTCAAACTTTTTTTTTTTTGTATGGAGGCCGACCCCCTCTAATGTTCACTGTAAATTTTCAATCAAAACCTGATAAGTTCACGCAAGTTTTAATTTTTGTAGTTTTCATTCAAATTGTAAAAACTTTTTATGTCAAAACGTTGGCATGATTAATAAATTTAACATATTAGCGAATTTTGGTATGCGTTCTGTAAAAAATAAAAAGTTAAAAGCAAAAAATATTTTTTTTTTTCTAAAAAGAACCTTCAGGAGATTCAAAATTGCTTCGGCGGATTTCCTCCGATTTGGAAAAAAGTATGCAGAAATCATTTTAATGATTTGCTCTAACTTTTGAGACCCCGAACGGTGGAATCTTAATTTTGATTCATTTCTAACTTTCAAAACCAAACAAGTTCAAATTTGAAATTGAAAATACGAATTTTTTTGAACCATGAGACTATTTTTTTTTTTTCGGATAATATATATTCCTGTGGAGCATAATTCCGCATAATTGGTTTGTTTATTAAAAATGTCTGTCAAAATTAAGACTTTTTCGATTTCCCAACAATTCGATCTGTGTGACTTATCTGATTTTGAATGTAAACTCCTCATTTGTATCTGGTTGGCTTTTTCGGCAAGATTTATTTGGAAAAGATATTCAGAATCAGTGGCGTAACTACTACGAAATAAGTTCAGGTTTGAATTGTGAAGAGGGTGAAAGTTTAGACTGTATCATTCATTTATAATCAACATAAATAACTTTTGGTGGTGACCATGGCATGCAGGTTAAATGTGTGGCTTAGCATGCTCGGAGCCCGGGTTCGATCCCCAGCCGCGGCGAAAAGTTTTTTTCAATAAAAAATTTTTCTGATCGGTCATCACTTCTCTGCAGACAATGGCAAACCTCAGAGAGTAAATAATGCCATGTAAAGCTTCTTGAGAACATGAGCCGTTCGAAGTCGGCATAAAACATGTAGGTCCAGTTCTCAGTCAATTGTGTACACACATTTAATAACACAAACACAGCACAATTGATCATAAGAAGCTCGGTCAAAGTCCTTTCATGGGCTGAAATGGCCAATTTGTTTTTTTTTTTGTTTTAAATAACTTTTCCTTCGTATAGCCTTCAGTAAGTTCAAAAAAGAATATTAGAATGAAAACGATTATCTTTCGTATCGGCAGCATTCTAGTCCATAACACAAAGAACGACCTAGGAAGAATCTTTGGTTTACAGACATTTCCAGTGATTTTTTGCCTATGATTATACCCTAAACCTGAAAGGTCAGGGTATATTAACTTTGTGCAAACGTTTGTAACGCATAGAACGAAGCGAGTCCGGTATAGAAAAGTATATATATTCTTGATCAGCGTCACCACGTGAGTCGAGCTATCCATGTCCGTCCGTCCGTCCGTCCGTCTGTGTGTTGTCCGTATACACAGGATAAGAAGAAGGAGTCGAGATAATTGGATGAAACTTGGTACACATGGTCACAAGCACCCAAGGATCTGCACTATTGAATATTTTTGGAATCCGCCCACGGACACGCCTACCTCCCACACAACGCAAAAATTGAAAACTGCATAACTCAGCTCATAATTAACCTACAACAATAAAATTTAGTATATATGTGTTTTGTATCAACACAAAGATGTCATCGAAAAACAAGTAAAGAAAGTCTAAAGTCGGTCTAGGCCGACTATGAAATACCCTAAACCCACTTTTCAAAAAAAAAAAAAAAAATTTATTGTAAATGGGCGTGTTCGTGGGCGGATGAAGTCCATTTTTCCAAACCATCTTTGTCTTGTCATAAAAAACATACGTGCCAAATTTTAGCTCTGTAGGTTAAACACATGCTTATTTATTGCGTTTTCAATTTTTGGGTTGTATGGGAGGTAGGCGTGTCCGTGACCGGATGACGTCCATTTTCCGAAGACATCTTTGTGTTGATATAAAACACACACATACCAAATTTTATTGTTGTAGACTTATTATGAGCTGAGTTATGCAGTTTTAAATTTTTGCGTTGTATGAGAGGTAGGCGTGTCCGTGGGCGGATTCCAAAAATATTCAATAGTGCAGATCCTTGGGTACATGTGACCATGTGTACCAAGTTTCATCCAATTATCTCAACTCCTTCTTCTTATCCTGTGTATACGGACAACACACAGACGGACGGACGGACGGACGGACATAGATAGCTCGACTGACATGGTGACGCTGATCAAGAATATATATACTTTTCTATACCGGACTCGCTTCGTTCTATGCGTTACAAACGTTTGCACAAAGTTAATATACCCTGACCTTTCAGGTTTAGGGTATAATGAGTGTCGTTCGCTCACGGACACGCCCACCTCCCATACAATCCAAAAATTGAAAACGCAATAAATAAGCTTGTGTTTAACCTAAAGAGCTAAAATTTAGCACATATGTTTTTTATGACAAGACAAAGATGTTTTTGAAAAATGGACATCATCCGCCCACGGACACGCCTACCTCCCATACAACGCGATAATTGAAAACTGCATAACTCAGCTCATAGTTAACCTACAACAATAAAATTTGATATGTATGTGTTTTATACCAACACAAAGATGTCTTCAAAAAATGGGCGTTATCTGATCACGGACACGCCCACCGCCCATACAACCCAAAAATTGAAAATGAAATAAATAAGCCTGTGTTGAACCTAAAGAGCTAAAATTTGGCACATATGTTTTTTATGACAAGAAAAAGATGGTTTTGAAAAACGGACGTCATCCGCCTATGAACACGCCTACCTCCCATACAACCCAAAAATTGAAAACGCAATAAATAAGCCTGTGTTTAACCTACAGAGCTAAAATTTGGCACATATGTTTTTTATGACAAGACAAAGACGTTTTTGAAAAATGGACGTCATCCGCCTACGGACACGCCTACCTCTCATACAACCCAAAAGGTTAAAACTCAATAAATAAGGTTTTGTTTGTCATAAAGAAATTAAATTTGGTATGTATGTATTTTATACCAAAACTAAGGTGTGTTCAAAAATTGGGAGTAGTCCGTCCATGAACACGCCCACCTCCCATAGCGAAAGCATAATAAAGGCATTAACTGTGAGCTACAGGAATAAAACTTGGTATGTGTACATTTTTCTTCAACATTTAAATGCATATAAAATATAGGCTTCATGCGCCCACGGACACGCCCATTTACAATAAAAATTTTTTTGTTTTTGAAAAGTGGGTTTAGGGTATTTCATAGTCGGCCTAGACCGACTTTAGACTTTCTTTACTTGTTTTTTTCTTGATTCGTTAGCAAAGAACTTCTGTGTTATTTTTTGCTTAAAAGACGCAACAGTTGGTTTTTCAACATAAATTCTTTATTGCAAAGATTTTGTCGTTGTCCCAAAGATATTCTGATAACAGCATTTCAAAGAATTTTTTCTTAGATTTTAGGCTTTCATTTGCTCAGTGTATGTTAATCCATTGTCTAATTATAAAAATAAATAAATGGTCTCTTAATTATTTTACTTATAAGTTTAAGTTCTTAAATTAGCATATTCTTTCTACCAACATCTCAATCTGTCCCATACATTCAACATACATTCCACCTTAACTTATTATAAAGTGCTATAATGTTTTTCACATTATTTGCTCATTCAATTAGTGTTCACTTGCTATGGTCATTACCAAGTTCGTTAACTAGCCTCATTACAAGAAAATGGTCACAATCATTGTCAAAGCATTGTTAAAGAGATCAATCAACAAATGAAGACGTAGCAGTGACAATGTTGCAACTTGACAGTGAATCACTTCAGTTGACAACATTTTGAAGCCAATGTTTAAGCAGTGCTTGAAGAGCTTATAACAATTTAAGATAATGTAAAGTTTAGTGAAACAAAAACAATAAAAGAAGAATATAAAAACGAAAATAAAAAATTAACATTTTGATAAAATAAAAATTATTGAAACGATTATGTGTACAAGTGGTATTAATTTGATAACATTTTTAGTCTTATTAGTTAGTTTAACGACATTTATCGAGGCGCTTTTCTTTCCGCGTGCATCTATGCTGCAGGTATTTTTTTATATTATTTAAGGTTTAACTTATCAATCGACTACTCCACTTATTGATTCCATAGCTTACATCCTCCGTCTCAGTGCCACTGGAGGATTTCTTTCCCGAGCGACGCATTATCATTGATTGGTGCTTTCAAATGAATTTCGATCTACCTTATCAACTTTCATCGTTTTATAATATACCAATTTGGCCGGGGCACTCACGAGTTACACGTTCCCTGTCCATGCCTGCTGCAATTGCAAACAATACATTGAATGGTACACATGTACATTTATACAAAAAATACGAACACTCGAAATCAGCGCAGCATCGTCATCCGAGTGATTTCTCCGCAGGCGAGTTCTATCAAGGCTTGGAGGATATTTTCACAAGGTATGCATAGTTTTTTTTTTTGTATAAATTGAAATGTTCTTAAAATTTGTGCAAATTTTGCAGTTATGGCATTCATGAGACCTGCTTGCTACGTAGCGTCTGTGATTTGGCGCAGCATCCTTTTGATGATGCTCATCAAAATATTTTAACTGATATGCTGACATTTATTTTAACGTAACTACTTGAAAAACTTATTTGATTTTAAATATTTTTTTATAACAGTTTTAATTTTTTAGTCCTTCGTTGCATGAGGCATTTGACTCCACTGAACAGCTGTATCGTGAAACCTATGAGTCGGCGGAACAGCATGGTTTCCTAGGCGAAAACTGTCAAATGTTATTTTCAGACTGTAAGCATGATCTTTTGGGCTCCATGACTGAAGTAATGTTCTCAAATGGTTAAATTTCATGTAGTTACATTCCGTTAGAGTTTTTAATATAATTTTTGTTTGTGTATTAATGTTAATTTTAAACATTTTTTTTTGTGTTTTATTCACAAAACCAAGTACATATTGAAATACTGGCAAAAGAAGAAATGTTTTGTTGGTAAAGAAGAAATACGCTAAACCTACTTTTTCAAAATACAATAATAGTATTGAAAATGGGAGTGTCCGTGAGCGAATTCAGCCCATATTTAATATGCGTTTCAATTTTGATGAACAATTTACAAAAATTTATAAAAATTTCAAGGTTTATTCCTGTTGCTCAAATGTTAATGCCTTTATAGTATTTTCGCTATTGTGGGTTGTATGGGAGGTAGACGTGTTCGTGGACGGATTACGTGCAATCTTTGGCTTGTTATAAAAAACATGCATACCTAATTTTATCTCCGTAGGTTAAACATGAGCTTATTTATTTACTTTTAAATTTTTGTGTTGTATGGAAGGTGGGCGTGTCCGTGGACGGATGACAACCATTTTTCAAAGACGTTTTTGTTTTGATATAAAATACATACATACCTAATTTAATTGTTGTAGGCTAAATATGGGCTTATTTATGCAGTTTCTAATTTTTGTGTTGTATGGAAGGTAGGCGTATCCGTGTGCGCATTCCAAAAATATTCAAAAGTGCAGGTCCTGGGATTCATGTGACCATATCTGCCGAGTTTCATTCAATTATCTGAACTCCTTCTTCTTATCCTGTGTTTACGGACAACACACAGACGGAAGGACGGACGGACCGACGGACATGGAAAGCTCAACTCACGACTCGACTCTGATCAAAAATATATACTTTTCTATACTGGACTCGCTGATTTCTGTGCGTTGCAAACGTTTGCACAAAGTTAATATACCCTGACCTTTCAGGTTTAGGGTATAAAAACAGGAGAACATGAATATTTCATAAGCCTAGTGTTGAAAGTTCATAAAGTGTGTGTACAAGATACATGAAGCAATAAAACAATTCGTAAATGCCATGCAAAGATACAAGGGGAACATGATAAGCTCATAATTGTTGTGAATAAAATTCATGTACAGATTCAAAGGGAACAAAAAGCGTACATAAGACACCTCACACCACCTTCACTAAACTCAGAATATAGTTCACGTTTCCCTTGCATATGTTCATGAGATTCGTTCTTTTTTATCACTCATCGCATGAACTGTTCCTTCTCTGCTCGTTTTTTTACATGTATTTTATGAATTTTATTCACAGAAATTATGCATGATGCATGTTCTTCACTTAACTTATGAAATTTTCTTGTGCTCCTCGTATTTGTACATAAATTTTATTCGCAGAAATTATGAATTAAGCGAATTAAGCTTCTTAAGCGATTCGCTGGGAAGATTCGCCAACGAATCGCCGAGAACAGTATTAAGCGATTCGTCAGGAATTCGCTCACGAATCGGCAAAAGAGGTCTAAAAAGATTTGCTAACAAGACATGTCAAGTGGCCAAGACATCGCTTTTAGAGGTCATCAGCGATTTGTTGCAAAGTTGTTGAACGTTTCAATTTGTTGCAAGTTTGAACTAGCAGTTCCATGAAGTTGCTTACAAGTTAAATTTTTTGATTTATTTAAACAATTTTTCAGAGCCTGCATTGGAATAGACAATGATATTTTTTGAAAAAGTCATATTCCAACGATCGCCAGAATGAGCGAAGGAAGATTTTGAAAATTTTTTTAATCGCGCATTCATCTCTTGGGCAATCGAAAAGCGATCCATCTTCCAAAGATCCCTTAGGCGAATCGCTAGCGCGTCGCCAAATGATTTAATCTTCTAATTGTCTTCCAAATGTTTGCATGGAGGCTTATGAAATATTCAAGCTCTCGTGTTTTTTTCCTTTGTGTATTTTGTACATTGATATCATTTAAGTTCATGTAAGACTCATGTAATTGGTTACTGTACCAACATTCATGAATGCGATAATGGAGATCATGCAAAAATTCATAAATATTGTGTACTTCTCTTAGCGCAATGTATCCGCTATTATAAAAACTACCGCACGGTTAAAAATTTTGGACTAGTTTTTAATCCAAACTTTGGTTTAAAGGAATTTTTAATCCTAAAAGTACTATTTTTTATTCCATATTTTAGTTTAATTTTTTTAATCCGAAAAAGTTTAAGTTTAAGACTATTTTTGAATTACAATAGCTGAATTACAATGCAGCAGTCGCAGTGGCAGCAGCTGTGTCAGTGGCAGCGGCAGTGATCAGCTGTTTCGTATTTCACTGCCTGCAAATTACAATTTAGCAGTGGCAGCGTCAACATCAAAAGCAGTGAATGTGAAATTTTTCTTAGTAGTTTAATTATTTGCATGTTGGCAGTGAATTTAGAAATAGAGCTAACCTCGGCAGTACTGCTTACTGCCACTGCTGCTATGTTAGTTTCACCATTGAACAACAGTATTCCTAAAATATTAGCTGATCAGTGCCACTGCCACTGACGCTGCCACTGCCGCATTGTAATAAAAGATTGAAAACTACTACTACTACGAAATTTAAGCTAAATATAAATCTAAATGTTGTTAAAGCATCCGAAATATATTTTTAATTAAATGAAACAAATTGTTTATTAAAATCTGAACCAAAATATTATTATATACATTACTAGCTGATACCCGGCGCGTTAATGCCGTCCTAGTCCAATGCCTGCCCAGTTTGCCAATAGAAGGCCATCAACAAATAGTAACTCCACTCTGAGTTTCAATATTCTGTGATTATTATTTTCAAAGCTGTTAAATATAAAAAATGGTCTTTTATGGGTAGAGCCAAGCCCCTAGTTCAATACACGTTTTAGTTTGCGAGTACCTCCGAGTAGAAGTATACCGCCAAATAGATACTTCAAACCGAGTTTCTTTATTGTGTGACTATTATTTCCAAAGCTATTTAATTTTGAAAAAAAATGTGTCTTATATGGATGGATCCGCACCCATTGTACAATGTCCGTTCCAGAAGCAGGACACCACCAAAAAGTAATTCCATTCTGTTTTCCAATACCCGTGTCTGTTTTATTATTGAAAGACCTGGCCAATTAGTTACTTCAATGTTATACGACATTTAGTTAAAAATTTATGCGATTTAAAAAAATTGAATTTTATGGGCGGTAGCATGCCACCCTTTACAAAAATCGCTAAAATTTTACTGTCGAAGGCCAAGACTCAATAGTAAGTTCGTACCGAGTTTCATTGATGTGTGATTTATAAACGAAAGTTAAGCCGAAAATTTGTGTTCTTGAAAAAGTGCCACGCCCCTCGCGGGTAGAAGGTTGAAAAATACCTTACGACCTATTCTCATACCTGCCAAATATACAAACAAAATTTCATTAAAATCGGTTCAGCCGTTTCGGAGGAGTTCGTACACTAACACCGTGACACGAGATTTTTATATATTAGATTACAGTAAGCAGTGTTGAAACCTTTGTGGATTAAATAGTAATCCTTTTCGGATTACAATATTTTACACTTTTTTGGACTAAAATCTAATCCTTTTTGGATTATAATATTTAAAACTTTCTGTGGATTAACAATTATTCTTTTTGGATTGAAAAATTTAAAACTTTTCATTGGATTTAAAAATAATCTTTTTTTGGTCGTGTCCTATATGTAATCCAAAAAAGTTTAAAATTTAGTCCAAGATTTTTAACCGTGCGTTAACCTGAACCTGAACTTTTTTTTTATAAAATCTGATGGAATGGGCCTATTGTTAATAATAACAAAAGCTTACTTGCAAAAGTAAAAATAGGCTTTTTAAATTATCAAAATAGTTATTCTATGGTAGTAACTTAATAACATTGAAGTCTCCACGGTCTCCAAATTCTCCTAAAAACATTAACTTATATAAAAAATTTGCAATATTGTTAACTAAACAAGTTATAGTTATATCAAAAAACTAAAAACTTTTCGAAAAAAAAATTCACAACGTTATCTATGAAAATTTTCTGTCTCAAATTTTCATTTTAGTTTCAAAATTTCCAGAAAATAATCTTTCTCACATTCCTGGAACAAAAAAAAGTTAAAATTCAAAATTAATTGAACCAATTTCGGAATATTTTAAAGAAACCCAAAAAAAAAAAACAAAACATAAACCACATACTTTTTTTAAGTGCACAACAAAATGTCGCTCTCTCTTCAGCTGGCAAAATCAGTTAAAAGCAATAAATTTCTAAGGCCAAATGCTTTGCCATTCGCGTTAAGTTCGATACGACACCAATCAGAGAAAAACCCATCGTCAGTTTGTGCTGATCTCTTGTTACCAGTATGCGGCAAAGCAGCCCTAGCCAAAACCGAATGCGGCAAAAAAAAGGCAAAAGGAGAAAAAAAGAAAGAAGACGCAGTTTTTGCCTCTTTGTGGGCTCATCCAGAGTGCTGTGGAGATCCTTGTCCCGATGTTTTTCCACGCTTCGATGACCTTTACTATAAGCCTTCGGATAAATTTACACGAGTTTACACACAAACATGGGTGGAGTGTCCAAAAAAGAGAATTGTAAAGAAGCCGGTCTGCGACTATGGCAATTTCATTTATCCAGAATATGAGAGAAGACCGCGAAAAAGACAATCAAAAGGTGCAGCAACGTGTAAGATTTCGAGTGATCTGGGTCTAATGAAATGCTACCGACCACCAATACCTGGCCCTTGTCCAAAATTTATGATGCCCGGCTGTAAAGTGGCACGTGAACCACCAAAGTGTAAACAAAATAAATGGCCGAGCGGTTGCAAGAAAATCTGTTGTCCCTATCCGTCATTTTCTGAATGTCTGAAACCGCGACCAAAGCCTAGACATCCTATTGAATGCAAATGTCTGGATCCAATATCCATGTGTGATGTCTGGGCCGAAGTGAAAAGACGAGCGGCACTCGAGGCAACTCGTATAGTAAGAAGATAAATCAACAAGAATTGCATTTTAAAATCTACAAAAAAAATGTATAGACAAAAATCTTTAAACTTAAAAAAAAAAGTTCAAATGTTACTAAATTATAAATCGTATTTTATGTTATAAGACAATAAACTCATTTTGTAGAAAAAAATCTGTGTGTGTGTTGAATCATTTTTGATCATTGGTGTAGGTCCTCTAAAGAATTTTAGTGTAGCATGAGATGGTTCATCAGCTCGTTTTCATTTGTTTTTGTTTTGCACTTAAGAAGAGGGTGTAAAAAGCAGTCAGTGTGATGCGCCCTTCACATCGAAAAGTCAACAACAGAATGCAAGGATGTGTTGCATCAAGATATCTCTTCCTCTACAGTTGTAGGTTGGTTGTTTTTTTGATGAAAGTCAAAAGTCATCTTTTCACTGATCATTTACTTCAAGCAGTTTTGGAATTACAGGAAATAATCAATGCCCATCTCTCCTCACCTTTTTTGTACATAGTAGTTAAAGGCCGAACGTCCTAAGATCATGTTCTCAAAAAGCTTTACATGGCATTATTTACTCTCTGAGGTTTGCCATTATCTGCAGAGAGGTGGTGACCGATCAGAAAAAATTTTTTTACGAAAAAACTTTTGCCGCGACTGGCGATTGAACTCGGGCTCCGAGCATGCTAAGCCACACACTTAACCTGCATGACACGGTCACCACAAGTTCATCAGTGAGTAGTTTTTTATTTTATTCGCGAAGGGGGGACCTTCAAAAGACCCCATTGCGGGTGGGAGTGTGTGATTTGTATGCACTAAACCTAACTTCCGCGTAGAATCACCGACCTAGTATGAATCCCGTGGAACCGCCGTAAGACATTACTTCGCGGGTTGAGGGAACAGCAATAAGCTGGAAACTGAAAGACTAATTTTACTGTCAAGTTAAGAGCCTAAATTTTTCTCCTTAACTTGAAACCGACTCTGTGTCGGGGAGAACCCTTTATTTCGTATATAGTTTCCTATCTCACGCTGACCTATTTTGCAAAAATCTCTTCGAAGTTCGTCGATTATGCGTTTGAACAAAGAGCTTACCACTGACCAGTTGGTTTCGTTTCTCAACATGAGGTTCAAAGATTTTTCCTAGTGTATCAAGCAAATTGGTCTATAGCTTAAGGGATCTTCCGTGGGGGCACTGCCTTTTGGTATGAGGACTACTTTCTGAGCCTTTCACTGAAATTGAAGAATTGAACAAATGCTTGAGACTGCTCAAGAATGGCGAAATTTAACGCACGGTTAAGAACACCATTTGGGAACTGTCACCACCTTATCAGTGCTTGCCATTATTATTTGATAGAGATCTTCGTCTGAATGGTGAGGTGAAATCGTTGGTTGTGGAGGAAAGAGAGTCCTTACAACGATACCAAGCAGGTTTGGGTCCGTAAGAGTAGGCTGTCTGAACCCCTTCAGCTTTTTTGTTACGAGCTTATTGGTGACTCCCCACAGACTAAAGGGCCAACCAAAATAGACGAAACGAGACGTAACGAGTAAATTCAAGCATACGTGAAACAATGTTATTAACCAAAATGGTCTAACGTATTTGATCGAAACTGAACGAAACGTTTGACTAGACGCTTTGTTCCGTAAGAACCGAACTTTTACCGTCTCAACTCGTCAGCAACAACTGTGTAGAGTATGTTTACATCAAATTTTGTTGCATTTTTATCAATTAGTGCAAGTTAACATATATTTATTATTTTATTGTCGTTGTTGGGGAGAAAAAGTAATTTACATGTATTTATTTCGGTTGTCTGTTGATCAGAGCAGACGTGTTCTACAACGTTTTATTTTGGATTAAATGCCAAAACAGCCGTAACGAATGCAAACGCTCGTCAGATTACAATCGTCTCGTTTCGTCTATTTTGGTTGGGCCTTAACTTCAGCATCGTCACATAGCTGCAGGAAGCACTCGCACTTGCTATTATTAATAGCTTTTTTAATGCACGGTTGAATTCGCGAAGAACTTTGAAACAGTTGGTTCCTCTTGAGTGGTAATATCTTTTTCTAGCTTGAATGTATTCTCTGCGTTCTTCTGCAGACCACCGACACAGTGGACTGCAGTGTCGATTGCTTGGAAATCTAAAGAGCATGGACGTGTGGCAAGCTCTCCTATCAGTGGCTTTTCTTGCCATATCAGTTGATGTGCTGGCGACATTTTTTAGCGAATCTGTTTTGTAAGCAGATCTGTGCGTTTAAATATCTCGTACCATCCACCCAGTCTGAATACCGACCCAACTACTAGCTCTAATATGGGGAATGTGGTTAAGCTTTCCAAACTTCAATTTCAACATGCAGATAGAGATTCCACAACCATTTTGTAATCCAAAACGTACAAACTGGGATAGGTTTAGAAGCGTTGCTCGTTTAAAAATTCTTAGAAAAGCCCACACTAAGATGTCAACAGCGGTTGAACTTAATTATTCTGTAGAGACCCTTGAGAGCCATACAGGTCGCTTTCCAGGTCTTTTGTCCTATTAATTGTGGCAGAAAAATTGTGTTCCTTCATGGTGGAAATAAAATTTCTATGACCTTAGAAAAATCGTCAGGCGAACCTTTAATAAATGCCTTACAATAGACACCTTACAAGGAAATCCTAAACACTGATAACATTAAAATGCTATCCAAGGAACATCCTGGCCCTTCTTTTATAAAAAAGAAGGACGGTTCGTGGACAGAATCTTCTAAGGAGTCGTTGCAACACCTTTTTGACACACCTTGTGATGACTCCTCGTGAATACAGATGGTGGTAAGTGTCCCTATGAGGCTCATAACCACCATTATCACAAAGTGAAAGATCTTGCAATATAGAAATGCCTTCTCACCCTATAAATCTCCAGTCCCGGATAACATACTACCACTGATGCTTCAAAAAATGTATGAATTGGTTACATCCCTGCTCTTGTCACATACTGTATATACCTTAACTACACTCCAAGAGGTGGAGTTGAGTCAATGTTATCTTTATTCAGAAAGTTGGCAGACTGGTTCACGAATCGGCTAAGGAAATTAGGCCGATTACACTATCATGATACGTACTAAAAACACTTAAGAGAATTCTAGACAATCATCTTCGAACCATACTCGATCAATACCCAAAGCCCTACATGCCTTCCTAAAATATCTTCTTAATATTAAATCAATGAAGCTTTACCTGATAATGCATCAAAAATCATCCCCAATGAAGAAAAGGCGTGCGAATTCCAAATGTGAGTCGAAGCTGAGAAAATGAACCTCTCTGAACTTGTGACTCCGAACCTCTAAAGTGCTCCTAATAAGCTTCAAGAACACTTCGCACGAGTGCTTAAGAGGGTGGAGAAATGTTGCTAGCAAAAGCTTTTTCGAAATTAAATTGTAAGTTGGATCTTCTGCTGTCCATAAATTTGTGAATTTGTGAAATTTGCGTCGCAGGAACCCAAAAACTGTCTAATGACTCAGAAAGCAAAAAGTTCCAATATACCACCACCTCGGTTCCTAGACAGTCTCAATTAAAGCTTTTACCCATTGAATAATAGATTTGTGGGCAACACACCCACAACAAAATGCCAACAGACCTTCGTCCAATGATTTTCCCACAACTTTTCATTCAACTTGCTTCCCATCTACTGTTATATTTTGAAAAAATTTTAATTTTTCCAATTTTCACTATCTTTGAAAATTTGTTGTCAGAAATTTTCATTTGGCTTTCTACATTTCCCGAAACATCTTGCTTCTTCAAATTTTTTTTTTTAAATAAAATCAAAAAAATTCAAAATTTTATAATTAAATTTTTTGGCAATTTATACGGAACTGCAAAATTTTAAGTGAAACAAAAAATGGCTCTTTCTTTGCAAATGGCAAAAACAGCACAACGTGCTACACTACTATCAACATTAAATAGGGGTCCTATTGCTCTAGCAGCAACTCGTCTACAATCTTCCTCCCGTGCAGATTGTGGTGAGGACCCTGCACCCCGATGTGGTTCTAAAAACCTAACCAAGGCTCCTTGTGATGCATCAAAAAAAAAAGAAAAAGAAAAGAAAAAAGATGAAGCATTCAAATCAATGTGGGAGAATCCAGAGTGCTGTAAAGACCCTTGTCCAGACGTTCTACCACGCTTCGATGAGCTCTACTATAAGACCTCGGACAAAGCGACACGCGTTTATAAACAAACATGGGTGGAATGTCCAGAAAAGAAGATTGTCCTGAAACCGATATGCGAATATGACAAATTAATATATCCGCCATTAGAAAAACGACCACGAAAGGATCGTCCCAAAACTGCCAAATGTGACAATGACTGTGAACTTATGAAGTGTTTCTCAAAAACAAATTCAAAATGTGCAAAAATTACATTACCTGGCTGTCGAGCATCACGAGAACCACCAAAATGCAAGCAAACAAGAACACCATCGGATTGCAAGAAGGTTTGTTGTCCTTATCCGTCTTTCTCCGAATGTAAGAAACCACGTCCAAAACCAAGACATCCTGTAGAATGCAGATGTCTTGATACAGTGGCATTATGTGAAGTTTATGCCGCTTTGAAGAAAATGTCATATCAACAAAAATAACAATAAAAAAGAATAGCCGAAATTAGATAGAAAATACAAAAAAAAAACATTTATTGTCGTCTTATATGCAATATTGCATAAAACAAAAAAATCATTAAAAAAATGTATTTTTAAAGAAAAATATATAATAAACGAACGTAAGTAAAATTTAAGCTCTAATCATTTTTTTTTTAAGGATTTATTGGAAATGTGTGAGTGATTTAACAGCATAAGGCTGATGTAATGACAAGGTTGAATCTGATGTTTCGAATAAGAGTGAGTCTTAATGCAACCAAACACGTTTTATGAATTTTCATTGGGTACATTCGGGAAACTCAAGGACCGGAAAGTGATACATGCAACATGTTGACAACACGTTGTATGTCTTCTGAACGGTTATTTTCATTTTCGTTTCAAAATTTACTTATTTGTGCGCAAAAATTTTAATAAATATGCGCTCCGAAAGATAGACAACTCAATAGATAGTGGGTAGCGACAACTGTTATTTGCCGTTCAGAATACTTTTAGTCAACAGTTGCGCAGCTGTAGCGAAAAATTAAGTTTTCGAGAATGCATCCATTTTCAACTTTAATCTGAGCTTTACTTAAGACTTTTTAAGAAAATGATGGTTAGAGTTCAAAAATCTAAGGGTATATAGGGGTTAAGAAAGTGATTAACCTACGTTCAAATTTATCAATTTTTATAAGGGCTATCTAAAATTTGCATTCTGCGTTATATTAAGAAAGCTCTGGCCAGAAATAAACGAGAACATAATTAAGAGCCCTTTGCTCTTGGCAAAGGGGAAATTCAGATATTCTAACAGGTCACTGCCCTATCGTTGCGATGGCCAATAGGATTTACATTACTATACCAGACTTTATTCGAAGCTTTAATGATCTGGAAGAAACGGAAACAACCACCCACTTTCTATACAAATCTCCAAATCTACGTAATCATCGACCCCAATATACAGGAAGCAGATTTTTCAAAGATTTGGTGCAGCTAGTGAACACCATTGTTAGAAATATGGAAGTCCACTAAGAGCACAGGATGGTCGTTGAACGAGCATAAAAAAAATAAATCAGGTTTATTGGAAACCACAACCAAAAGGGTTCAATATAATCAAATAAAGGATTCGTAATGGACCTAAAGACCCCCACGGAAGCACCTCAACGGTGTACGAACCTTCTTACCTAACATGGCCTGTAGTAAAACGACGCAAAAAATTTTTATTAAAGTAATAGCGCTTCATAACATAGTAATAAAACAAAAGTCAGTTCTGCCTAAACGCTGGCTTTTGAAAAGTAAACCTCTGTTTTTTGTTAAGTATGCTTTTAGAGTTGCTTGATTTTGGATGGTCACCCTAAGATTTATTTGATTTAGCATATGTGGTTAAACTTGTAAACTTGTAAACCGCATACCTTGTAAACTTCTCAATATTTGAATATAATTTCTTTGGAAAGAATTGAAAGAATCTTTGTAGAGAATTGTGTGAGCAAAAATCGTCTGGAACATTAGACATAAAACCATTATTTCATGGCTTAATGGGATGATATATCAAAAAAGATTTCTTTTCATCCAGTTTTTACAAGATTCAGTAAAAATGCTTAAAATCTATTCCAAATTTTATAAAGCACTTTCAAAACTTAATTTATAAAAGTTAAATTACTAACTTATTTTCAATTCTTCCCCTTCAGCCATGGAAAAATTATTTGTATGCCATTTAATGTTTAAGACGTTTCTTTGACAAACGAATCTTTACATTTCGTCCGAGGAAAGTATATTAAAATATTGAGCCGTTTGCAATTTAAGTGGCTATAACCACTTATGTAAAATCGATGATATCTTAAAATCCACGAAATTTGCGAAATGTAATAATAAAAATTCTTACTTTTCGAAACCCTTTGGCAAATCTTCTCTCTTTAGGGTAGAGCCTGTTTAGATTCATCATTGAAATTCTGCATTTCCATGCCCTTCGTGTCAACACTTGAGTATGGCATGCCTTTTTTTAGTAATGAAAAGTAAAACTATAGAATTAAACATTTTTGACAGCTCAAAGACAAACAAAATCGATTTTTTTATATATGAAAATGTAAAGAATTGTACGCCTCCAATATGCGATAGCTACAATTGTTTTAAAAGTTTGCAATTGAAAAACTTTTGTTTTCAGGATAAAAGAAAACACAACAAATTTAACAACTAAAAGGTGACAAAAACAAAATGAAAAATATTCGATACTTACGATAAAATAACACATTCTTGAGCAGAAAACATATGTAATACAAAACGACTACAGAAATTTAAATGAAATCAAAAATTCCCAGCCAGAGTCTTTTATTTGCAGCTCGTCATGTCGTAGACAATCTGGCTGGTCTTGAACTTTATCGAAGACAGTTCGTTATATATAGAAATATAAACTGGAATCTGCAGCTTTATAAATTCAATCCAATTGATTCATACTGAAACTGATATTTTTAATTAATTTAAACACAAAAAAAGAACATTGTCTTGTTTTTTAACCGACTTCAAAAAGGAGGAGGTTCTCAAGTTGGTTGGTTTCTCTGTTTTTTTTTTTTTTTTTTTTTTTTTTTTTTTTTTTTTTTTTTTTTTTTGTGAATGTATGTACATCGATTACTCCTAAAGTACTTGCCCGATTGCCGTAATTTTTTGTCAACATATAGAGATTATCAACGCGGAGGTGCCCGTTTATGAAAGGGGGCGGTATTCGGAAAAGGGGCGTGTCTCTATAAGAAAAACACTGTATCTCAGTAAATATTGACACTACGGTAATAAAATTCACAGTAAAATTACAAGGGCAAGCACAAGTATTAAAAATGACGATCACTTAAGTGGGCGTAATTCTAAAAAAGGGTGTGGCAATATTGTAAAAACTCTGTATCTCAAAGAAAATTGACACTAGAGTACTGAAATTAAGTACAGAGGTAGGTACAATTATTGGAAATTACTATAACAAAAGTGGGCGTAATTCGAGAAAGGGGTGTGGCAATATAAGAGAATTACTGTGTTTCGAATAATATTGATACTAGGGTACAGAAATTTATTACAAAGGTGGGAAAAATTACTACAAATTTTTGTAAAAAAAAAAATGGGCGTTAATCGAGAAGGGGAGTGGCAATATTAAAAAAACACTGTATCTCGATTACTATTGACACTACGATACTAAAATTTAGTACAAAGGTAGGTACAAATATAACAAATTACTGTCAGTAATGTGGGCGGTATTCGATAAAGGGGCGTGTCACTGTAAGAAAAACACTGTATTTCAGTAAATATTGACACTAGAGTACTAGAGTTAATAAAATTCACAGAAAAAATGCAAGGGTAGGTAAAAAATAACAGTCAATTAAGTGGGCGTTAGTCGACAAAGAGGTGGGGCAATATTAGAAAAACTCTGTATCTCGAATAATATTGACACTAGAGTACTAAAGTTAACTACAGGGTAGGCACAGTTATAAAACAATTAATTTCAATACAGTGGACCTTGTTTGATAAAGGGGTGTGGCAATATATAAAATACACTGTATCGCGAATAATATTGACATTAGAGTACTGATATTTAGTATGGAGGTAGACACACTTATAACAAGTTATTGTGAATAAAGTGGGCGTCATTCGACAAAGGGGTGTGGCAATATTAGAAAACACTAAATCGAATACTGACACTACTAACTGAAAAAGTACAGACGTAGGCACAATTATTACAAATTACTACCGAAGAATTGGGCGTTATTCAACTAAGGTGTGTAGCAGTGTGTAAAAAACTGTATCATATTGACTTAAGGGTGGTAAAATTCATTGTTAGAATGGGTAGAACTATTGAAAACATTATGAGAAAGAGTGTGATATTCTCGACAAAGAGGCGTGTCAATATTATAAACACACTATATTTCAGTCAAGATTGACATTGGGGTACTGATAAAAAAACAAGAGTAGGTACTGATAAAGATACTGACAAAGAACAGAATAAGAAACGACAGAAAAGCATTTTCCATATTATGAGCATAAATAAATGGTGTTTAAGTAATTTATACACTTTTTTAATATATATAATTTTCTCTAAAAAGAAAGAAATAAAAACTTTTTAACAAAAAAAAAAACCTACTTCAAAATCACTAGAAAGTAAAAAATAATTTTAAATTACTTTTACTATTTATTTCTTGGTCAAATTTGTATTTTTATAATAAATATATTTATTTTTTTATGATAATAAGAGCTTCGAAGTCGGCGCTAATATAATCAGATTTTTTGTGCTGCTGCAACACACATATAGCATTTTAATTAAGATTTAAGAAAAATTAAGATTACAAATTAATACAGCGTCACCCAAGCAGGATATTTACAAATAAAAAAGTCTTAAATAGAGTAGGGATGGCGAAAAAATCATGATTTTACGTCAATGATTAGCGCTGACTAGAAGCTTTTATTATCATAAAAAAATAAATATATTTATTATAAAAATACAAATTTGACCAAGAAATAAATAGTAAAAGTAATTTAAAATTATTTTTTACTTTCTAGTGATTTTGAAGTAGGTTTTTTTTTTTGTTAAAAAGTTTTTATTGTTTTAATGGTCAAACATGAAATTTACAATATATAAATTTGTGAACATTACGGCTCAAAACCTTTCATCTCATATTCACCACCCAATTCTTATCCGTTCTGGCTCACACTTTTTATCTTGGGCTTGACGGTCTAAACATACACTATAGTATTGTTATGTTTAGCACAGAGCCTTGCAGTGGTTTTAATCTTCAATAAATGTTACCACTGTATTCGACGCTACTGTTTGTTGTATCAAAGCTTAATACCGGCCAGCGTTGTCAGATGAATATACCTCCAAAATTACCTTATTCTCGCATTTAATTCTCTCAAATTACCACACGTCAAAAATACCTCAAATTACCTCAAAATTGTGCAAATTACCACAAAATTACCGCAAGTCAATAAAATACCTCAAATTACCTCAAAATCGTGCAAATTACCACAAAATTACCGCAAGTCAATGAAATACCTCAAAGTTAATTAAAATATCACTTTAAGCGGTGTTTATAGCAAAGTATGAAATTATGTAACGAAAGTAAACTTAAATTGCAACATATTAATTATCAACAGTTAATAAAACAATAATTTTTAATAATTCAATTCTTTATTGAGTTCAAACATTATTTCTCAGAAAAATTTCTCCAGCCTTATAGCAGTCCTCGCACTGCTCATCATAATTTTTCTTTTAACACATTCATAATATTTAAATGCGCCTAAAATGT